>VZRQ01003727.1:559081-682746 GCA_013397975.1 Machaerirhynchus nigripectus
GCCTCTGCCCGCAAGGCTGAGGCGCGATGAGCGGCAAATTGCACCCTCCTCGCCCAGCGCGGGGCCGCGGGATGCCCCTTCCCGGCCCCTCTTTCCGAGCTCCGGCCCGGCTGATGTTTATTCCGGGATGCTTCGGGCAGGGCAGCTCCTGCCGCTCTCTCGTTTGCCACTGTAGGAGCAGCTCCCGCCCCCGCGACCCCCGCGGGACCCCACCGAGAAAGGACAACCAGCCCCACTGCCCTCACAACAAGTACCCGAGAGGTCTGGGGGAGAAGAGAGAAAGGTATATTGGTGAAGAAATGAGCGCTGAATTGGTCCAAATAATTGAATTCCTGCAGCAGGGGAAAAAGGTGACACCACTAATGACATCGAGGACTTTTGTGTATGCCTGCCCTAAGGAGTGATGCCTTGCGTGCCAAATGAACTCCTCAGTGCTGCCGTCCGGGGAGGGAGAATCGGACATGTCCCTGCCCAAACGGGTGCTCTGTGAAGGGTGCAAACAAGGCTCTGTCAGGGTGCCCTGAGGCTGGTGCCGCTGCAGCACCCACGGGGATCCCCCACGGAACCACTCCCATTAATAATTCCCTTGCTCTGCCTTTCAGCACATGGCCCATCTTTCTGATGTCATGTTGTTCCATCCACGCATTTAAGCATTTTCATTTTCTCTTCAGGCTCCGTTTCTCCACGAATCTTTCCTCTTAGATACTTAACTTTTCTTTGACCCACCTCCTCTGAGTAGCATAGGGACTCCAAAGCAAGGAGAGAATCCTTCCAGGCCTTGATGTTTACACAGGAGGGGTAGGGGGAATAGTGATTGTCCAAATGTGGGCTTTGAATGAAAAATAAGCACCTTCTCAGCTGGGCTAAATAAAAGTGGGTGAGGCAGAGAGGAGTAAATAATCACTATGGAAAGTAAAGTTACTTCTGTCTGCTGCATATGGGCCAAAACAGAAACATTTTCTGGTTCATGTGATCTGGAAGAACCTTGACAGAGAGTTACAGAAAGTAGCTGTTTTTAAGCAAAATTCTGTACCTTCTCCACCAGTATCTGCTACCAAGAGAAGACTAAATCACCCTTGGAAAGCTGCATTTTCTTTCCATAACCTTATTAATGTTGGTGGGTTTTTTTTGTTGTTTTGTTTTGGTTTTTTTTTTAAAGAAAATACCATTGAGTGCTTTGGATTTTGTAGAAATAAAATAATTTTGGGCTGGATCTTGGCAATGTATTTTCCCTGTGAAGTCAGTCCTGCCCTATCAGCTTACACAGGTATAGTCTTTTCCCTCTAAGTGTTTCTTCACAGTTGGACTCAGAGGGGAAATTCTTTACAAACGTCTTTTACAAATGTCTTGTGCTTTTTGTAAGGCATTTTTCTATAAAATTATATAAAACACTGATGGGCTACTTGCCTCAACTAAACCTTGTTTCCAAATGCAAACTGTCCAAAATCTAGATTATCATATTTTTGGTTTCACCCATAAAACACATTTTCTTTTCCACAGACCCTACCATGATAAAGCCTTTTATTGGCTTACAGTAGCGGAGAACTGCACCAATTAAGTGATGTCTGCAGTTTGCTGACAGGTCAGTTATTTTACCAAACATCCTCTAAGAAAAAAAAAATGTTAGACATCCAAAACAAATGTATTAATATCAAATGTTACCCAATTTTTCATTTGAATAGTGTCATGGTAATGGGAAAACAGTCATTTGTTTCTGTAGAACATTTCTTTGCCATTCTACGTTGTTTCCTGTTAGACTCATCAGTGTTTCCTCACCATTAGGATTTTAGATGGTTTCTTTCAGCCTTTTTAGTCTTTTTCCTTCTTAGTTTTTTTGGGGGAGGAGTTGTTTACTTACTTCAGAGGTAAATCTTGCCAAATTTCAGAAAAATAGCATCTCTAAGCTTTTAGTTGTCTTCAGTAGCATTTCTCCTATGAGGTACAGATTAGTAGTCCGACTGGGGAATCTAGATGTGTTTTTTATGAGTTTGTAACTTGGAAAATATCTATGGGAAAGCACGGTACAGCTGAGACTGGAATCATTGCCTTTGCAGCTTTGACCTTGGGCTCCAACTGTGGGAATGTTCTGCTTATTATGGGAGGATGCTGCTTACACAGGGCTACAGACAAAGGAAATATTTAACTTTTATACCAAGTCTACAATAGATTTTTTCCCCCCGATGTAGC
Source organism: Machaerirhynchus nigripectus (assembly GCA_013397975.1). Classification (NCBI taxonomy): domain Eukaryota; kingdom Metazoa; phylum Chordata; class Aves; order Passeriformes; family Dicruridae; genus Machaerirhynchus; species Machaerirhynchus nigripectus. The sequence goes on from VZRQ01003727.1 coordinate 561,269, forward strand.
AATATTGGTTGCAGGTGTTTAATTTTTCAAGGTATTTCTCTTTCAAACAAATCTGAAATACAGATGCAATATTTCTGTTATGTAATGATTTTTCTGACTCTTCATTTTCTAAACAAACTTATACAGAAAGTCTTTGTCGTTGATAACTATAGCAAAATGTGTATCCCACACTGAAACTGAAACTCAATTTACTATTTAGTGCCAGAAATCACACTGCTGTAGTTGTAATGTACTTCCTTCTCTGCCAAGTGCATTTAAGCACTCATTTCTCTCATTATAATTCTTAATGTATTCTGATGTACATGGAAATTTATTTTATGCAGGGTAGATCATCTCTTTCCCAGCTAAAATATTAAGAATGTCCGATAAATATTTATTTGTGTTTTTCATGTTGGCATTTAGCAATTTATACAGTCTTTATTTAAAAATCTGCGGTCTGCCTGTTGGTAGCATTTTAGCTACATTAAAGTCAACAAACATTCTATTCACAACCAAAAAGAAAACAAAATCCCTCTCAGACACCTAATTACTTGATGAAAAATGCATGACAACCCTTTTAGCATAAAGTGGAAGTGTCTGGTTTCTTCTGGGAGATCTGGTTTTGCATGGGTATTACCAAGCTCCTTGTGGTAGAGCCGTGAATAGGTTTACAAGCTTCCAGACAAAGGATTACTTGTTTGTATTGTTTGGGGCTTTTTTTTAATTGTTTCTGTTTTGGGTTGGTTTTGTGTGTGTTCGTGTGTGGTTACAGGGTTTTTTTAACTCAGACAAAGCCTTGGATATGAAGGTGATACAGTGCAGTCTTGACAGCCTTACTCTCTCATGTTGCTGCTCAGTGTCTCTGTATCACTCATCTGGTAGCACATTTGGTTCTTGGCCAGAGGGCAAGACTTCAGTTTCAGAACAAGACCAAACAAGCATTTGTTTTTATGCCATTAGTGCTTCAGTTCACCATTAGATGAGAGAAGCATTTTTTCCAGCATAGAATTTGATCCTGATGTCCTATAAACACACTATTCCTTTTAGTATAAGTGCTGAAAAATAAAATTTAAGATCAGATGTAAAACAGACTCTATTTAGTGATTAGTTCAAGAGACGTTAAATTTTCTCTACAGAAAAACAAATTTCAATGTGGAATATTGTTATAAGGATATGTTTAGCAATATGTCTCTTGTAAAAATAAATGCTTTATTAAAACAAGGTTTTGGAATTGAAGCATATTGGGTTTTTTCATGCCTTTCTCATTGTGAGTCTCCATTCCTTAGATTGACCACCATTTATATTTCCCCTGTTTTACTGGAGTGTTTTTTGAAATAAGTGGGGATGAAGGGAAAAGTAGTTCCACATATGTGTTGTCCCACATACTCCTGTTGGCACTACTGCCCCCTTCCTGGATGGGCAATGGGTTCCTTAGGAGGAGCACGCTGAGAGCCTGAACCAAAGATAGCTGGTGTGGGCCCAGCTGAGAGATGCTGACCGGAATTTCCAGAGCTTTTTCAGCTTCCCTAAGGCTGTGATTTGGCAGTGTTTCTGTATCCCACCACCAACTCACCTAACAGCATGTGCTTGTTCTGGAGCAGGATGAGCATATGGTGACATTTTCATGGAATTGGCCAGAGTTTATAAAAAAGAGTTTATCCCAGGTTTAGACCTTCCTGCCAGCTGCTTGAAAGCAGGTGATGTCTGATTTGGTATAAACTGTAATGGTGCAAAGTTAGCCTTTTACCATATCTTAAACAAACCAGAACATGCAAAAGGGAATGTGTTGTTGTTGTTGCTGTGGTCAGATCAGTTCTTTGTAAAGTGCTTCCATGGCATTTTGGATACAGATACAGCAATCCTGAATTTGAATTTACTCTTATTGGACCACGCACTTCACTGTCATATTTCCACTGGCAGATAACAAACTTAAGGAGGCCTTCACATACCCCTGACCTTTTTTTATTGTACCCATATGCTAATTTACCTTAACAAATGCTAAGGTCAGTAGGTTAGCTAGGTTTTGGGATAGGCAAAATTAGGGAAAGAAGAAACCTTGTAAACTTTTTACAGTGAAAGGCACTCAGTTGTTTCCCATTAAAAAAAGATTAATTGATCTTTGCAGTCTGTAAAGAGCTGAGGGCCCTAGAAACCCAAAACTGTACATTTAGATATGCTGTTGGGGTCTCAGTGTTTAGATGTAAGTAATAACCCATATTTTGATCCAAAGCGGGTTCATGGGGCTCCCAAACATCTGCCGGTGTGGAATGCTTACAGGTGCAGTCCCATAATCCCTCCTGAGCCAACCTACTAGCTCATTGGAGCTCAGAGAGGGGACTCCCACAGAAGTGTTGCTGCTGCTCTCCTTGCCCCAGCTCTGGCACACACCCGATGTTTTTGGTGAGCCACATCTTCTTTCTAACCTGGCAGCATTTTTGAGACAGCCATTACAAGAAAAGTAGCAGAGAAATGAGATACCTTGAAATGTGCTCTCCATGCTTTATTTTACTAGTGATACTTTTTGAAGTTTCTGCCCAACCTGAGAATTTGGAACACTTGTGATACAGAATAATTGTGCCTGGTGAGGCAGCAAAAAACTAACACATCAAGGAAAAAAAAATATGGGTTTCTGCTAATTGAACTGAACGGAATTCAGCTAGGGCTAAAATGGGTGCTAGAGCAGGTGGAAAGGTATGGCCTTACCACTCTGTCAGGAGAATGGGGAAAGAGCAGGAAATACTGCTGCAAACCAGTATTCCACTCAGCCACCAAGTGGAACTGCTCCCTCAGAAGGTAAAACCCTAAAGCCTGAGAGTAGAAAAAAAGTAGGTGTTAGGAGAGGGCTTGTAGCAAGCTTTGGTATTAAATTATTCTTTCAAATACCATGCGAAAGTGATTTGAACTCTTGCTGATGACACTTGAATAAGGGAATTGTTTTATAAAATATTAGTGTTGAAATAGCTTCCAGTTACTCACCTTGAAGAATATGTTGCTGATACAGAATAACAGATGGGTAACAGGCAAAAAGCTCAATTAAATGAGATACTGTTCAAGGTTGTTGCTTAAAGAATAAAATACATTCTATCTCTACAGTGGCAAGAGGATACTATGTATCAATTGCACCAATTTTTAAGTTTCAAGTTCTGTATGTTACTGCAGCTAATTGAGACTGGTGAGTTCAAATACACTTTCATTGGTGACGAATATCATAGGATATTCTGCTAATTAAAATCTACATTCAAATAGGCCTATAATTTAGCATGTATTTTATCTGAATATCAATGTGCAGATTTTTAAAATCCATACATCTTTCCATAGGTTTTAATTCATACATATTTCACACAAGTTGGATATTTAAAAATACTGTCCTCTGGTGAATCAGTGATGTAACTTCTCATTAGATCAAGTTTGTGTTAAGGTACTAAAAATGTATTTGTTTCTTTTTTACTATTCTTCAAACACGAGTTTGAAAGGTACATGTTTGATTTACAGCTTCACCTATAATCTGTATCTCAAATACTTATGATCTTCAAATAACTTCCGCAGTTCTTTGCATTCCATCACCATCCACCAGGTTTCTAAATTTTCTACCCGTTCTGTAGCTAACAGGGGAATCATTTGGCATTCTGTTCTGCTGTCTGCTGGCAGACAAGAAGACTGCATCTTCGGTTTTGTCAAAATAATCAGGTTGGCTTACCCTCTTTAAAGGAAGGATTTTTCTAACCTAGACCTTTCCAGCACAAGCGGATTAGGGAGCGACCCAGCAGTTCTGTTGGTACATTCAGTGTACTTGCAGTCACTGATAGCCCAGAGTACCGTGGGAAGTGCTCACATCCTAATCTATCCGAGCTGCAGCCAGACAGCATCCTTGGCTCATCTGCAACTCAGACTTTGAGGCTGAGGGGACCATCAGCTCCCCTTTCTGACTTCCTGAGGGCGCTGGTAGACACGGAGCTGCTGCTGACTGAAGTACAACTTCTGCTCAGCTCTGTGCCTCGGCAGGAAACCATTCAATCTCAGTCTGAAAATTCAGCCCAGGACATTAAAGCCCACCAGTCTACTCGTTGTTTATCCAGGTTTTTGTCACTTCCTGTGTAAAACTGACACTGTGTTACTATTTTCCAGATTCAGCTTATAACATTTAGGCTCCTGATACACATTTCCCTATTAATTTAAAGGCACAAGAATAATCCCTGTCAATATTCACTGGTGTTTTTTTTAATGAGTAAAACATACTCTATCTTATAAACAGCTTTCAAACGAAAACTTTGAAGGTCTTTTTTCTCTTAAGACCTGTTTCTCTGATATCCTTTCTGCCCATTACAACACTTTTGCCAGTTTCTAAAACCCTCTGAAGTGTGAACATCAGAACTTCACAGAGGGCTCCACTTGTGCTGTTCTCACCAGTGCCAGAGAGAGAGAGACACACATAGTAACTCCCCAACTCAAAGTCATTACTCTAGGCTCCTACATTAAACAATCATTAGTCTTTTGGGGTCATAATTGCATATTGCACTGGGAACTCATGTTACACTACTTCTCTGCTGTGACTTCCTACATAGTTTTCTGATCTTCTTTCAACAGCAGAGCTGTTTATTAGCAGAGGTAGGATGTCTTTCTTGCTTCAATTCTGTATTTGGCTGCATTATAACGTGTTCCATGTGAACAGGTGCATCAATCCAAGGGGAGGGCTTTTCTGGCCTTCAGTTACTTCTCCTCATCACCATTGATCCTCATCTTCATCCATGAACGCCTGCATATCCATTGAGTTAGAGATGGAAATATTTTCCTCAGTAAGTGTGTTTTGTCCATTCTAATTTTTAAGTTTCTTAATTCAGTTATTGCTATTGCGTAGTGCTGATGTTTTAAATGGTATGCCATCACTCTGAAAAATGCCTTGTCAGAATTCTAAAGCATGTTGTATCTTAGTGGTTACTTTTGGCTGGACGTAGACAGAGATGAATATTATAGTGCACTACTATAAAAATTTATTTAGGCTTCATCTTTTTATTAGAAAACTTGTTTAGTGTCCTCATAACTGAAAAGTTTTGTGTAATGTATTAAGTTAGAAGGATGCACACAGTATTTTATGACAAAAAGAAAAAAAGAGAAGAGATAAGTTGTGAGTTTGAATCTTCTGGTGCTTCTCATGTCTAAAGACTTGAGTGGTAAGAGTTGCATTTTTTTAGGTCCACTTCTTGAAACATTCTGAAACCTCTAAATACTGAGGTAGTAACACTGGAATCAATAACATAAATGTCACTGAAAAACTCAGATAAATCAAGGATCATGTGCTATTTTAGAGATCTGTGCTATTAGAGTTCAATAAGGATGTAATAGGCAATCAATTTAATAATGTTTAGGTTGTTCTGACTTGAACACTAATTAAGTGATGAAGGAAGTGTATTGGGTAGTGATAGAGTAGCCATAAGGTGTGACATAGAAAATGAGCATGTAGAGGAAAACTTTAGCTTAGAAAACTGGAGGAAGAAATTATGAAGTGATGAGAAATAAAGAATGGAAAAGAAAAAGAACTGAAAATACACATACAAATATGAAAATACACAGACAAAACTGAAATACAGAATGACTTGCAGGGAATGGAGGCCTTTCAAGAACAGACAATATTAAGATAGTTGGTCCCACAGAAATAAGATTGATAAATACTTTTCCTTTTATTCTCGCACAAACCATACTTCACATAGATCTCTCTTTCTAGAGAAATTTGACCAGAATGTGATTGTTTTGCTATTTCCCTGCTTTCTTTATCCTATCAAAGCATGTCTTTCTAGGTTTTGTCTCTGAAAATTCGGGTTCCTTAGAAGAGTCTGATCGCAAATTCCTTCTTTCACACTTTTCTTGTTTATTTTGCTTACTGGTGTGCACCATGCAGACCTTCCACCTCAGAAGAAGAAAAAACCCCACAATGTCGTCATTGACACTTCTTTGTCTATTACTTACTTCCAGGAACATATTCACTTTAAATCTTCCGCTTTTTTCACAGTCAAGTTTTCTCTGCACACCTGTAGCACAGTAAATCACATCATTACCCTGTACTTTTAATTTCAGAACTGCAACAGTTCTGAGAATTGAAGCTGTTGCTGATTGCAGATGTTAATATTTAAAACTTTCATCAATTACATGAGGGTTAGTTTGAGTAAAACTGTCATGTTTGCTTTTGATTTGAAGTATGACTTCTTACTTTTTATTACCTATGCTCTATCCCTACACAAAGTTCCCACATAAAGCATAGAAAACTTAATTGGATATTTTGTAGCTTCTTTTTTTCTCCTAAAGCAAAATTGTGTGCTTTCCTTTACCAAACTTGGCAAGGGTTAGTGCTTCACACACACAAATCCCAGAAGTTCCCTGGAGACCTTTTTCTCCCACCAGCCTCCTTCTCCTCCACCTCCAAAATCTTTGGCAGTTCAGGTCTTTTAAAAGTTCCTGTCATAGCCAGCCTGAATCTTTGACAGTCTTTCCTGGTAAAAAAAAAAAGAGGCCTTAACTTGGAAGCAGGTCAGACTATAATTAAAAATATGGCAAGGAGAGAGAGAAAAATTACCTTATTGTAACAGAAACTGGCTGAGTTTTTTTCCAAGGTCTTGCTTATCAAAAGATATCTAGAGTCTGAGCCACTTCCACAGGAGATATTGAACTCCAATTGACTCTTGACATTCTTCTCTGATCACTGGAATTACACCAGTGTTAGGGTCTATGTAAAATTCTGGTACCTTGGACTGTTCAAAAAAAGTCTTCTAAAGTTTTTTCCATCCCACAAAATTAAACAAGAGTAGTAAGTCTAGGAGGACTGGCAATGACATGATGGAAGTGAGTCACCAGCCAAGTCCTCTAGGCTGTCAGCTACATCACCTTCATTCTAATGGTTAAATTAAACCGGCAGTGTCTTCATATCTTCATTTTGATGAGCAGACATGCTCTTAATAACTTTGGTTTGTTCCCAGTGATAACTACAACTCCCTGATATTTTGAAGCAAGAGAAAAAAGAAATCCCATGTGTTCCCAGCATATGGAGCCTGTGCTGTTCTCTGAGACTGTAATTTGGGAAGGATGGTACCCTACTAAAAGAAAATTAACAGTATTTTCCCAAAACATTTAAAAGCTGAGGTGATGTTGCTGAAGCACCATCATTTCCTGTCTCTGTTGCTGACACAGCTTGTGTAGAAACAGTTTTAATAAAGTCATTACAGGGTCAATGGAAAATCTCTGTACATATCTGAAGTATTTTGAGTGATTTATGTTAGTCCATGGATATTCATTATGATGATATTCTTTCATGTTTCCATTGACAGGCAGAGCAATGTCACCAGTAATGTCCAAAATAAATTATATCATCATAAAGCTGGACTTTAAATGCAACAGAATTAAATTTAGGGTAACTGTTAAAGTCTGACAATTAAGGAAAGTTGAAGGACATATTTCAAGTAGTAAATTGCCCTGCTCTGGCTAAGTATTGTCATTCAGTAAGCTTTGTGACACAGAAACAGACATATCATCTGTAATCTGTGCTACAAGGAAGAGAATGCAGTGAGACAGCCTATTCTAAATTCTCCCACCTTGTCTGGTTTGTAGGTACTTTGTATCAATGCACTGCTTTCAGTGCCCTGTGTCTCTGAGCACTTCAGTTTTCTGTATTAGGTGTTCGCTGTTGTCTGTAATCATAAAAAGATTCTTCAGTGAAGGGTGCATGTGTAGGTACTCATGATTATCCCCAGCAATTGTGCAACTGGCCCCAGTGAAAATACGGAGTGCTCATGGATTTCCTGATACAGTCTGCTTTTATATTGCCATTTATGTGGGATGAGATAACTAAAGGCTGAGATAAGTGTGCAGTCGTGCTTAGGATCTCTGACTAGTAATGAGAGACTGTCAACAGTTTGGCACAGGAATTATCACAATTGGCTGAAGAGGATCAAGCAGAAAGGACAAGCAACAAAGATGTGAAATTATTTGCCTGACACCATTTATTAAATCAAAAACAGATTTGTGAAGCAAATCTGCCAGTTTTTTTAAGCCAGCAATAAATTTTCCCCTCGGTTCAATGAGGCCAAGGTTCATCCCACATATTACAGCTTCCTCAGTTTATCCTCCCACCCACACCAGGCCTAGCAAACACCTAAATTTTAAAATACTGCAGGCCATGTTCAATACAGTGTGTTCATTTTGCTGGACATACGAAACCAAACTGGAAACTTGGTTCTCTAATCAGCTGAAACAGAGGTCAGCCAATTCCCTCACCAATGGAGCACTGAGAAATGTGAGCAGTACTCACAAAGGTCTGGGTCATGCTGGCTATTAAATGTTCCGGGTCAAAGTGCCACTTTCAGAGAAATAGTGGAAGCTAACATAAAAGGGAGTAGTCAGCATTTCTGGTACCAGCACTGGGAACATTTGCCTGTTTGTCCACCACTGCCTTTCCACCCAGTAAATAGTCCAGTGCAGAATCAATTCTGCAAAATTTCCCATTTCATTTCCATTAATCTTTTTAGTTTTCTTGTGTGCTGGTTTCATGCAGGTGTGCATTCCCTAAAGCCTGAGTTTTTCTCTGAAAATGCTTTTTTAAGCATTACAGGGCCCCTAATTCAGGATCCAGTCATATCTGTAGTAGTTTTCTCCAAAACATAGACGATACTGATACACATCTGTGCCACGTTTCTTGGAAGCATTCACTGTTCCTGGGGAATGGGGCCTGGGGAGAAGAAAAAGTGCTTAGAAAAGCTGGATAGGAGGGCCTGTTGTCTCATAATTGTCTAAAGCTATCAGAGTGGTGTTTTAGTTCTTTGTGATAAATTGCTGGAGTTAAATGAGAACAAGCAGGAAGAAGATCAAGTGAAAGAGAAGATAATTTTCCTATGTTGAAACCTATCATTATGACAAACTTAAGAATATGATTAACATCCTCAAGGACACTGTCTGGGAAAAAAAAGCCAACATTTTGAGACTCCAGCTTATTACACACAATTTGCATGCTGTTATCCTAGATTTGACTGCTAAAAAGGAGTGAAAACTTCAGTGTTTTAATCCAGTGATAAATAGTGGGTTAATGAAAAGGGAGAGGCTTTATTTTCCCCTTAAAAGTTGTACCTGCATGAAAGCCTTGCTGTATGTCCCATATCTACTATCAAGGCATGTAACTGCTCAGCCCAGTGATTTTGGTCAGTGAAACACTACAGCTTAACAGTCATATGGTGAACTGATGAAAAAAGGTATAAAAACAAAATAAAAACCTTGGAGTTTTGTATAGAGGAAACATTCCTATTTGCTTTAGCAGCTTTACAGTTGTTCAGATGCTTCATTGCAGGCCGAGCCATGCAGAAAAGAATGGAAACAAGATGGCTAGAAATTGACAGGAAGAGTAAAATTTGCAGAGTCAAAGCATGTCTGCAGGTTCCCACTAGGTAAGGCTGTTAGCTAATATCAAAAGCTTTATTTGATACTTAATTGTATGCAAGAGTAATGTGGGGGTTTTTTAATTAAAAGGTAAATAATAAAAAATAATTCTGTGATTTTTAATTTCCATTAAATTCACCCTTGAATGAGTGATTCTGATTAAATACTTTTGTGACTTTTTCAGTAAAATGGTGCAGTTGTGCTCTAATTTAAATAGTTTTATGGTCATATGATCTTACACTCCTAGCCCTTTATTCTGGCGCTGAGAAATCAGTGTTTAACTTAGGGCAATGAAGAAAATCCAGTTCAAGGAAGAAACCAGCTTTTCTACTTTCCTTTGTTTGTGTCAAGAGAAAATAAGCTATTTCCATAAATTTATACACCAATGCATTTATAGCAATTTTTATACCGGGATGATATTAAATTTGCTTCAGAAATATGTGTTCATACATATTACCACATGGATGTGCTTTACTCATTCTGAAGCAATGCAGCTGCTTCTGAAGAAGCCCATGGCTGGATTAATGAATTGAAAGTTCCAAGATCTGATGACTGCTGAAAAGTTGATTGATTCCTTAAAATATTCTAATCAACTAGAGAGACCATCACAGAGCAACACAGATTTGTTTGATTCACAATCAGATTCACATATTTTAATGTAGCCTTCTCTGCCAGCTTTAGTTTTCATTTTCATTTAGATCATACAAGTCTATAATAAGAATACAAATCCATTTTCCAATATTTTTGAAAATGAACAAGTAAATTGCTTGAACCTTGTAGCTCAATGTTCAATTTACCAGTCTGGGGAAGCTTTAAATCTTTTGGTTAAAAATTTGAGATCACAGAAGTAAACCCATTGTTTTGAAAAATAACTGGGTAAGGGAAAAAGGAAAAACAACAACAACAACCAAAAATCAAAAGTCCAAAAAAATATGTTCTTTTAAGAAGACATGGGAAAAAATATCAGGATAACAAGTGACTGAAAACAATTCATGACCCACAGTGTGACTCAGACAAATAGTTTATCAGAAGGTTGTTGTGAGCAGTGTGAACACCTTGATTTGCCCTCTAGCTCATTTTATTTTGACTCTCAGAGCCATTCATTATCCATCCATCCATCCATCCATCCATCCATCCATCCATCCATCCTTTTCCCTCCACAGGTACTAGTTTCTTCTATGACTAATATATTTTATGGTTTTGAGTTAGTTTCTACTAAATCCTCTAGTTACGGTGATTTTTTTATTCTCTTATCCAGGTTCCGTACAGTTTGAAGAGGTCACAGGTGAGCCAAGTATTTGTAGTGCTCAGCCAGGAACCAGGGGGGGCAGAAGCTTGACCAGAGTTCATATAAATTGCATCTTACCTTTCCAGGGTTGAGTTAGTCCCTAGTTTTCCATTTCACATCCTGTGTTTTACCATGGTTTTTACAGCACCACTAGAAGACTTAAACCTATGGAGAGTTCTCTCAATACTTAACTTTAAACTCAGTGCTTTAACTTTAAAAAATCTGATTATTTACATGAATTCAAGAAATCTTCCCTGAGCACAATATTTTAAATCTTTGAATGTTGGAGAATGTGCCTTTTTCACTCCTAATTACATTAAATTAAACCTCTCCCTATCAGTTCACCTCTTTATCATAACCCTCCAATTTAGTCCCGTAATACCTAAATTCAAACCAACTTACTCAAATAGATTTGGATACTTGGCTTGGTTTATTCCTGCCTTCTTGGCTGCACTTCTGCTGTCAATCATTTTCAGTGGAATAAAGTGAAATAAAGAAATTCTGCCTTATTTGTGCCTTTCTGTCCTAGCTTCATGTAGTGGGAATGAATGGGAATGGCATAAAGAGGATCTTAGAGCAACAGGAGCTCTAGCAGAAGAATACAGAAGAAGCATTCTGCAATAATTTGCACAATCATTACAACATTGGACCGCTCTGTTACTTAGAATTCGGACTAAAGAAACTCTACAGCATGTTCTGTATGAAAAAGTCTAAGAACACTGATAAACTAATCAATTTTGTTTTCTTTCCCCCTCCCTGTACTTGTGTGACACTAGTCGGTGTCCAGCCAGACAGGCCTAACTCAAACTATCTCAAAGAAATTTGTCTTGCCACAATGTGGAGAAGGTTTTTTTTATTCCTTAAATAAAAATTTCATCAGCAAACAAAAATGCCTGGGCCATTTTTCAGGTAGTAGGCAGTAATATGTTCCTGTCACTACTGGATAAACAGAAATACAGATGGTACCATGCATCACTGGTGAAGCAGGACTACAGAGTTTGTTTCACCTGCTGTCTCAAACACCTCGTGTTGTCATGGCTAGAGAGACTGTGAATAACCACAGGTTATTTCAGCAAAGCTTCTACTGCCCATTTTCCATTGACTATTTTTTTTATTTTTATTGTTATCCCCTTACTAAATAACAAGCAGGAGAAGCCTTTTGTCCAGAAAATGTGTGATAAGGCAGCGCAGATGTGGTTCAACTGTGTCATTTTAAAATAAACAGGAGGCAATTTTTCCTGATATACAACAGCTGACTGATATCAGTTCTATTTGTTATCCTTGCTATTAGAAGAATGATCTATTAGGACTTCTCTTTCCCCTAGAGAAGCTTAAGTTAAAACTCCAAGGACATTCCCAAATAGACTGTAAGGGTTCAGACATTCTTATCAGCAGCACATGATGAAACTGTGCTGGCTTTCTCTTGCTTTTCCTACAAGCCTGTGAGACTTTTCTTAAAACATCAGCAAAGGAAGGGCAAATTCTATGCACATGAGTGCCAAAACAACACTACCAACCTGCGTGGTGCTAGCATAGAGACAGCTGTAGATGACTTCGCACCATTTCTGAGTACCCAGTCTTCTACACCTGTTGTCTCTAAGATATCTGTTGAAATTCTGTTTGTAAAGAATTTGTCCATACCCCAGTGAAAGCTGCAGTGGATTCACAGGAGGATGATATGCTTTATAACATGCAATGAGCAGCTTGTGGTCTTAGTGAAGAGGCTATCAGTACCTAGAAAAAATACTCAACATGGCCCTCCACATACTCACAAATACTGTTTCAGAGTAGATCATTAAAGCCTTAAGCATGCCAAATCCTGCACTGCTAAGACTATGGCCTCCTTTTGACTTTGGAAATTAATATCTGATATTTAAAACTGTATCTGCTTTATAATGGCATTAAAACCAAATTAATCCACCAGATTAGGATCAGAATTTAAGCAACAGAGTAGGCAAGTAAATTCTTATTATGTGTTGAGCCTCTTCTTCTATTTTTGTCCAATCATACTGCATGATCATCATCCTGTGCATAAAATCACTGGTTTTTTCTGACCACCTTGCACAACATCCTTGTTGACTCATGTCTATCACACCACATTCATTTTTTTTTTTTTTACAACACTGTTCTTTGAGTGAATTTTTCGATTGTGCTTATTTGAAATTCAGCTTTCTCTACACCCTCTTCTGTGATGGTCATTGGGCAATGGAAGTGCAGTGCTTGAGAACTGCACCACAGGGCACAGACACAGGCAAGGTGAAGGGAAATGTGTTATATCTCTAAATTACCTCAACAAGACAGCGTTTCAGCACATTATCAATGCTGTTTTCAGACTGCTGTTTATGGCACACAGCTGCCAGTCTAATAGTTTCAAGCACACCACACAGACACCCTCTGTCATGTGCACTCTCACTGTGTTGTGCTGTGAAGGGAAAAGAGCAAAGGTCCAGGGATTTAAAGTGCACAATAGTCTGAAATGTTTTCTTTAATGAAAAGCAATCATTCAGAGGCGTTTTATATTTGACATACGATACTGATAATTTCTAATATGTTATAAATTTATATGGTGATTCACAGAATTGTAGAAGCACAGGCTGCTGTCCAGAGGACTTTATTGCATCTGTTAAAGGTGTCCTGGGCTACCCTGAGCTCCATCAGCACGAATGGAGCTTTTCTTGGATATTGTGCCTGGAGTTCCTGGGTTCCTGTGGCTGTCTTTAGCTACATCACCAAAACATGTAGTGAGAACAGAGACTAGAACTTGGTTGGTAATATTGTGCTTTGCCTTTTCCCCCATTACTCAGTAATGAAAAAGGGTATCCTGTATTCACTTATTTATTTTTCCATTTCCTTGCTTTCCTTGACTTAGTGATTGCAACAAAACATTTTGGGGTTTACTTTTCTGAGCTTTAAAGGGGTTATGGACAGTGCACAAACATAAGCAGAACTGCTCTGCATCTATCTCAGTGTTTGTGCTTTTGCTGTCAGGTAAACACAAATGAAAACCAAAAATGTTTACGACTTGGTACACCTAAGTAAGTGGAAAAAGAAAGGCTTGTTTACTAAAAGTTCCATCTATGACCTTTAAAAACATGATGTACATTATTCAGAAAGCACGGAACAGTGACAAGCCAAGTATTCTTTTCACTAGAAACACTCTTCTGAAATTATTTCATAATTACAAAATTTGAAGAGATACCAAGGACAATAGAAATATAATGTTTCTCAGAGAGGAAAAAAAAAGGCATTGTTTAACAAAAATGCTGGCAGTGCAATGAAAAACTTACAATAATATGTTAATTTAATTTGCCTCTTGTGCTCTCTTAACAGTATCTTTATTTATTTCTGTTTACCACCTGTTTCATCCTTCTGTTTACCATTAGATGCTAAATTATTTCTCCCACATGTTGATGGTTCTCTAGCTAATCACTGTCCTAAAGCATGGTGTAAGATGTTTGTCTATTCTTGTTTCTGATTATTTTTTTCATACACAGAAAATGAAAATTATTGGTAAACAAACTGAGAGTGTTGTAACTTAGTGCTTCTAAAGGTCCGTGTAGTTGGCTTAGTAATATAAATATGGCTCTATTAATTTCAGATTTTCGATCTAACATAATTTACTGTGCTATAGGAAACATGGACCCTGTGATATTATGTGCTTTAACAGCAATGGAAGATGTGACCTTACAGAGCTCATGATAGAATTGCAAAGAATTGAAAAGAAATTCTATTTCCATATTAGCACTATATTTAAAAATATCATCTGGAACATAACAAAATAGGATTATTCTCCTGGTGAATTAAATACTAACTTTGATTAACTTTGTGTTGCTGTACCATTTAATCCTGGATATTGACCCACTTTTCTCATTAATCATTTGAAAAAGTTATTTCTTTGAGACTTACGCCCTTGTTGTTTGGAGATAAAAATATCATACCGTTGTAGGTTGTAATTAAAATAAATAGTATTTACTGAAAGTTCTAGCCTCACTGCGTTACCCCCTTACAAACTTGTGAGGAGGCTTGCAGGCAGCAGCTTATTTTAAGCTGATAGCAAGTCTAAATTAAGGTTGTATTCAATGCAAACATAATGATAGAATTAGATGGGATGCTGGCAGAGTGCTGGTGCAGGGCGGTGCAGGTCCCACCCATCTCCCAGCTCAGACAGCAGATGCTGTGCCCGACCTTGGATAAAACAGTCTGTCTGAGACTTCAATTTCCCGCCTGTGAAAGGGGACTAAATATCTTCCTCCTGCAGAGGTTTGTTTTGAAAGTGGTGTTTATTCATGACAGAGAAACAGTTACTCAGGGAGGCTTATACAGATACTTGATAGCTGCACCAGCTGCAAGGCAAGGAGGTGGTGCAGGTATGAACCGTGTGCCCGGGCAGGAGGGGTTCTACCTGCCACAACTGGCTGCTCCTGTACAGCACCTCGGAGCATGGCTGAAATCCACCTTTAATCATCTTTGTATTCATGCTACTCTTTTTTTTTTTCTTTCTTTTCTGTTTCATATTTTTCAGTTGTATTTGAATGTACTCTCCCTCATTATTTTCTAAGTCTGTAAATTAAGACTAATTGAGACTGACCAATAAAGGCCCACAAGGGAAGAAGGTGCAGAGGAGATGGGCAAGGAAATGTTGCCATGAAGCTTGGGAAAAATGCAGGGTTTTTTGTTTTCCATACACAGTTATCAACAGCTGGGTAGATTAACAGGGGTAAATGTTTCTCCTTGAGTTCACTAGAAGAGTGGAATGTTTCCCTGAGTTAGACAGGCCAGCATGAAGAGGAATGAATGCCTCACTTAACACAACATAGAGTATAAAACCTGAAAAACCAACAAAAGAATTTCCAAGAGAGCAACAGGCTTGTTGCTTGAGGTGGCTTGACCCCATCTGAAATTTCCTGGTGCCTGGGCACCCCACTGTCATGGTGGTGAGCAGATTCTAAAGGCCAGTAATGGGAATCACTTTGGTATTCTGATTGAACACCATATTGCAGTTCCTATACATGCATTTTGCTAAACCTAACTTACATTTGTATTGTGCTGTGCAATATATTTTGTATCACTCTGACAAATCAGAAATCCCATGTCACATAACCCTTAAATAAGTACATTTGATTTTAAACATTACACCCTCCATGGAACAGCTAAAAGAACCTGATCAGACAGTACTGGGCTTTGGTGCTACTTCACACCCATCTTCTGAAATAGGTGGTGGCTAATGAAAGTGGTGAAAGTGGTGGCTAATGAAAGTGACTAAAAATAAACTTTGAAGTAAGAACTACTCTGCCTCTTAACAGGCATTAGTCAATAATTTTGATGTCTGAACATAATTGGTTTTTGTAACATGTATGTTTTCCCTTTTGAAGGGAGCAGTTCCCTAAGCATTCCAAAGTTTTTAGCTGCTATGCAGAGTCCATCTTCTGGCAGCTTTGTTTGGTTTTCCTCACATTTTGCAAGGACAGCAACTTTTAAAATAAGAGCTGCAAGAAGAGCAGAGAGGCTATTGTTGGCAATAAGAAAGTTGTGGTGGTGTATAAAACATAAGTGGTTGTAATAACATAGGGTTCTGCTGGTACCACACCACCTGTAACAGGTGTTCCATGCAAAGACCAATTATAAGAATGTATTTAAACCTAAATATTGCCACACTGCAGAGCTGGATAGTACTTCAAAATTTATTTCAAGCTGTGTTACTATCTCCTGGTCACCAAAATAATCCCAAATAGGACAAGGATTTACACTGTATTTTAAAAGAGCATGAAAGGGCAACTCTTTACAACTTCTTGTGAAACCAGTTCGTGTATGGACTTCAAAATGTAAAAGTATGTCTTTGCAGAGTACGCTCCAAACAGGAACTACAGGTTTCATACTTTGTGTTTGACTAAGGATTGCCAAACAGTGCTGAAGAATCATCTCTTACTACTAACACCATGTACATGTTGGTCTGCCAGCATGGATCAGAAATTACCCCCAGTAGAAAAAAGGTAGGAGGGAGGGAAGGAAATGCAACTTTTGCAAGGCATTTTCCACTTTGTTGACATTATATATGAGCAGTCTTTTTTGTCAAATGTTTCAGCTTTTTAGCAGCTGAGTCTTTGCCTGATGGCTGAAATTCATTGATTTCATAGTGAGTGTCTAACTGGAGCTGTGATCCCAAAGTATGCACTAATGGCTAAAGAAGAAAACACACTATTGTGGAAAATTCAGTTAGTGATCTTTATGAACTTCTGGTTTTCATTACCCTTTCTTTTTAAGCATTACAACCAAATCTAGGTGGAGTTCATACTTTGAGATAGATACACATAAAAGACAATGTGCCCAGAGGCCCTAAAAGTAGCTGACAGTGGAGAGCCTCGCCAAATTGCTTTCTTCATTGGTTTTCTTAGTATTGTAAATTTTTCTCCTATCTGTAAGCCAGGTTTCTTACACCAGTAGTTAGGCAAAAGATACCGTGGGTCACTGTGATATCCATGGTTTGCATTGGCCATGAGCCATCAGTAGGACATAGGAAGAGGTAGGACTGAAATGTTGTAAGTGGTTGTGTTAAAAATTTCTACTGTTTATTATTGGCATACCATGACTGGATGGAGCTAAAGGGTATTTTCCCCTTAGACTGTGAGCTTATAGTGTAAACACTGCTCAGTAGAGTTTCTGGAGGGAGCATTGCTCAAATCCCAAGTCTGTTCTAAGGAAAGACTACATTAAAAACAAATGCAGTCACACGCTCAGTGCTGTGTGCACTTGTGCTGAGCACTAAACTTAATCTCACACTGCCTTCAACTCCTAGCAGTGATTTCAGATTTTCCTGTCTGGATATAGCCCTTCATTCTCCTGTGCTCTAGAATTTCTGAAGAAAATTACCACTTTTTTCCTCAGATGGGGAGATATGGTTTAAGGTCTGCACTAACGAAAATGTGCACAAACTACTGAGGGAAATTATTTTTTATTATTAATTCATAACTTTTTAGTTGATTAAATTAGTAAATATCCCATCTTTTGTAGACTAGGAGTATGTTTTCTAAATTTTTTCTTGGATGTGGTTAGTTTCATTTGCTCCATTTCAAAGTAATTATGATTAGAGATTAGGAATAGGAGATCTTAATTTCTTTCGGGGTTTTACTGTGCAAATTCTTATACATGAGAAGAACTTGGTATTAGTGGGGCTAAATGGAGTTGTAGAATTTTTTGGCTTTAACTGTGAAACTGTATGCAGATGAAAAAAAAATAATTCTGGGAAGGCCCAAGTCTTGAAATTACACAAGCAATTTCCTAGCATTCAGTATTTTTTTCCTCAGGAGTTAGTCTATTTTTGCTGTGTGTTCTTCACAAAGATACTGTAACAGCATGCCTGACCAACCTTAAGCTGGCTGCAGATGAGTGAAAACTCCGAGTTAATTGCTTCTTTCTGTCAAGGTCAGGAAAATCTTAATTTGGATCCACTGAGGGAGAAAGTTTTTCAGCCAACAAGTTCAACCTATTAGAGTGTCCTCAGCTTTATGTGACTGAGAGCTTTCAACAGCACACAAGGGCAAGCTGACCTCACCTTTCTTGTGAAAACTTATTGCCAATTTATACTTTTTGTCATTTGAGAAGTGCATGTGCACTGCTGCACTGTCAATCTGATTTTGTCTTTTTCCAGAGCCTGTGTTTTGAATCCTTTTCCTTCTTCAGCACAGCCTGCCATGGGGGTGCTGATCTCAGCCTGTTAATACACACAAAAAGGCTGCAGCAGCAAACACAGGTGTGAGGTTTTAATGAGGTTTTTGAAAGTTTGGAATCTGAATTTCTTTTATGAGTTTAAACTGTGATACTGTGTAATTTTTTGTAGTCTAAATTTTTTCTTGGAAACTGTGGATTTTTAAAACGAAAGATAAGAGAGGGAAGAAAAATCATAAAGGAAGTACCAAATCTCCTGAACTGATAAGAGACACTGGCTTCATACAGGTTTATCATGCATGCATTCAATAATGCATCTCTGCTGACACCTTCTATATGATCCAAAGGAGGCCTTGCACTGAATGTCCATTTTTTTGGAGGGAGTAAGAGGCAAATTTGATACCCAGAACAAGTCAGTTTCCCGCAGCACAGCCTCAAGATGTGTTATTTTTCCTTGCTGCTTCGACTCAGATATTTTTTTCTACAAAGCTGTTTACAAATAAATTGCATTATCAGTAAGAAAAAATTGTGACATTGTAATTAAGCCAGTGACTTTTATGAGAGAATAAAGTAATCACATTCATTTTTAATTGATTGGTGTGTTCACAATTTCTTGCAGCAACTAGAGATGAAAATGGCCACTTTATTTTTAGTGTTTTCTGGGATTTTCTTTTATCATTCTCCCTGCTGGTTTCATCAGTGTTTGATTGGCTGTGAAATGAAAAGTAAAAGCAATAGTTTCAGTAAGAGCAAACTCATTCAAGGGACAGCTTCAAGGCCCCTCTCTGAAGCTACAGATCAGTCTTTTTTTAAGGGAATATGTTTTCTTACATCTCTACAGACTGTTACTTTAAAAATCACCTTTGTCCATGTATTAATTGACAGACTTATTTCTGGAACTTCTAAGTGATAATTTTCAACTTTCACTCTCACTTTTCTATTTTCTACATACCACGCACATCAGCGAAAATGCAAATTTTGATTCATTTGCCTTGTCCAGGATGCTATGAATAAATATTTGCTATCTTTGTCTTGCTTATCTTCTCTAAAAATCTTCATTTAATAGATGATGCTTCATCCCTTCCTAACGTTTTTGGTGGCAATAATTTTCTGCACAATGCATTTGGTTATGCATTCACTAGTCTCCTTTCTTTTTAACTTAGACAGCTCTGACAGTTCAATTTTATTGATCACATTTCTTAAGAAACAGCTTGTTCTCTGATACCATCATTGGTAGCCACCCCTAACAGTTCAAAAACATCCAAAATAGTATATAGGCATAATAAATGTCAGATTTAAAGATGGTATTTGAAATATATTTTGCTTTCCAGTGTACACTCTTTCACAGTGATTTAACTGTTTTCTTCTAGTCTTGTGATGTGTGTCTTTGCATGACACTTTTTTGAAAAATACTCAAGACAGTGCTTTACTATGTGCTTCTGAAAACATTCAGCAGAAAATCAAGAGAAGGAAAGTACAGTAGAGCTGAAAGTATCACCTCAGCTGTGCCTTCCGCCATCACAGGTGCTATTGCTAATGGGAATACTCCATTTATTTCTCTCAGAGAGCTTACTTCACATCCAGTTCAGAAGAACAAAGAAACCTGGGGAAGAAGGAAACTTAATACAGCAGTCTAGCCAGTATTTTAGTTCAGCTCAATATCCCTGCAGACTGTTTGCATTGCAGAGTGGTTTTGGATTGTGCAAACTAGGTTCTTCTGGGCCAAGCTAGACTGCAATATTATCCCCAGAAATCTGTCTGATGTTCTCCAACTGCTAATGGGGTTGGTTCAGCTGGAGTTAACCCACAGGAAACCCCCTGAAATGCAGGCAGCATCACTGCTGAATCCTCGGCACTGTTTTGTTCCAGACACTGGCCCCCACTGTGCTGCACTGCAGTGCTTGCTAATGTGGGTGGCTACAATGGGATTCTCTTCCCACTTTACAGAAAGTTGTCCATCTATCCCTCACACAACTGATGTGGCAAATCCCAGTAAGAGGCAGAGGAGAGACAAAATTCTTCCAAGGGAAGGAATGTTAAGGCTACATTTCAACAACTAAAATTGCTCAGTGCTGAAGATGCTCTTGGAGCTCTATTACATAGAGAACCCAGAGAGAGAAAAAGAGAATAAACCAGATTCCTGTGATGGATGAATCAGCAGCAGGAGACAACTCTTCAGAAAAGGAGTGTTTTTATGTGACCAGGCCAGGGTTCAGAAATTGAATGAACAGAAAAAGCATAGATGCTGGTAGAAACCAGGAACATCTTTTCTTTCTCTGATATTTTGGTTTTAGAAAAAATAAAGTTGTTAGAGGAAAGAGACAGCCATAGAAGGGAACTGCTTCTTCCCCTGCATGCAGTTTTTCTCAGCAGCATCAATCATCATGCATAGCTTCTTACAAATTTCCTGGATGTGTGTTAAAAATAACTTGCTGTCGAGCAAGATTTTTGAATCAAAGGCTGGGACAAAAGCATCAGTGTTTGCAGACACAGAGTTGGTCTGTGGGGTGACCTCCCAAGTCACATATATCACATATGCTTCTACAAGTGTCAGTCCCAGAGCACCTGTGCTATGTTTAAGACCCTCATGACAAAACTAAACACGGAAATGTTCTCCAGGAGAGCCAAGCTGCATCTTACCAGAGGGAAAAAGACCTCAGTGTTTAATGATAGAAAATCCTGCAAATATGTAGAATCCTCCCTCTGTCCTGAAAGGACATGATGTGTTTTTGATACCCTTTTCATGAGAGGGTCTTTCTAAGATAAATTTACACCTATAGAATTTTCTTTATTTAGATCTATTAAGTGATTTCATCAGGTCATCAACTGATGTCTCAGTTCCTTTGTCCTGTAATATTGAGGATGTCTGTAATATAGCAATAACTTTGAAATGTTCTTTTCTACCGGCAGACTCAACTAAACACAGTATGTAGATAATAGTAAATGCACTCTAACTTGATGTTAGTGGAAAAATAATGATATTCTAGTCTGGATTTTGATAAACAAAACACATCTTCTGCAAGTAAAATTATTTTCCCTAACATGAGAATTCATCTTTTTTAGGTGTCATTTATTTACATAATACCTGGTAACCCATTTAAAATTTGCTTATTTTTCCTAAATTTCATCTTCATCCTTCTTTTCTCTTACAGTTTGGTAGCATGCAAGTTTAGGTTCAGCACTGCAGAGGAAAGCAGTTGCAACCATAGCTGCATTCAAAATTCAAGATAGCCTTTAAAGTCTGAAGCACAGATTTTAATGTCGCTTAGTATTTCCTTTAAATGGATCCTCTCCCTAAATTATGTTAGTCCTCCAATGACTGCTCAACAGACACTAACATTTTCTTTGTAAAGGCTTCTTGCCTGAAATAAATCACAAAAGAGTAAATTGGTATTACAGCACTTCAAAGTAATTCAGTTAAACTTGTGAGCCACTAAAAACTTTTCCATGATTCACTTTATCAGGGCTTAATTTTAAAAGTTAATAAGAAACTTAACTCTCAAAGTCACCCTTGTACTACCCACACTGTTACTTCTTTGAAGCTTCTCATCTCCAACACTCGACATGTTTTCATGCATTCCCAGCTGTCCTATTAATCTTTTTATATTCCTTATTGATGATGTAGAAATTTGTGATGGATACAACACCAACTTCCGATTCCTATTTAAGCACAATTTTTTCTCTCTGCTGTTATTCTTTATGGCTTGATGAACAAGCAATAAAGAATGAATATTGCATGATGTTCCCAAAGCCCCTCATGGTGTGGAAAATACAGAAGTACTTTCTTGAATCATCCAGGAACGTGTCATTGAACAGGTAGTACAAGGAAATGAAGGAACAAAAGTATTGGATTCACAGTAAATTCTGTAATTTGATATAATTATGCTTAGAATCTACTATTTGTAAGAATTTTGCCTTTGTGGTAGCACTTAATGGCTGAGTTTCTAATTTTCACACCATTTATCCAAAAGCTGATGGGCTTCTATTGATTTATTTTTTTTTTACTTTTTATATAACCAAACCTAGTGTTACTCCCTTTCAAAAGTCTTTAAAAAGAGATCAGTGAAATCTTATCATCATGAATCTTCATCTTCTTACTGAAGGCAAGAAACATTTTAATTGTGGTCAAGGATTCAAACAAGAATTCTAAAGTGAAGACAGCTTTGAAGTATATGCATGACCTTTGTACAGGTGCTGCACAGTGCAAATGTGTTCCAGGGGTCTGTGATGTTGGAGTTCACAAAGTGCTACTCCAATCATCTTATACTTCTGGGGATGAAGTTAATGCCACCTCTGAGCTTTTCTAATACTGTGAGTGTAGTCCTGAAGTCCCTGTTATTGGGAATTGCTAAATTACTGCACTAAGAAACATGTTCAGTATCATACTGCCTTGCAAAATGAAATTCTGGATGACTTCTTCCAAGGCTGCCTGAAAAGTTTCTTGGAGAATATCCAGATACAGCCAAAGCATTTCCAGGATTATCAGAGTGAGGCATTTCTCAAATGTTCAGAAAGGCAAAAGGCCCAGGAATGTTTAAATGCTTCCTGTTTGTGGCACAAGCACACATCCCACGCACTGTTCTCAGTGCCAACTAAAAATAAAACAAGGTCTGCCTTTGGGTCTCAGGAGTAGGTACCAGTACAGATTTTTCCAATGTCTAAAAAGGCAGAAATATGTAAATTAGCCTTTTTTTGAAGTAGAACCATTAAGAGAGTTCCTTCCCACTGCGTAAAGTTACTTCACGTATTATAAGAATGTAGTGTTTTTGTGACTTAAAAGTTACTGAGATGAGGAACAGCTAGACAGACTGATGAACAAATTTAGGGTGATTGCCTAATTATTATTTTTCCCTTAGAGATGCAAGTTAAAATGCGGGTGGAGTAACAGTTCATAAAGGACTAACAAATATTTTATACATCTCTGTACGTATTATAGTCAAAATTTATCTACTTTAAAATATTTTTATGCATAAGCTCACAGAGCTGTCTTGTAGTGTCCAAGTCCTACACAACAAGAAATTTATGTGCTGCAAGCAGGTTTGGATCACCCACTCTAGAAACTCTAAAGTGGACAGTGCTAGTTATGTCAGCATGTATCCAGTAAAAACGGCCTCATCTGCTGCTTTCTGTAGTACATACTGGTGATACAAACAGCAGTACTCCTTATAGGATGAACCAGTGTTCAGGGACCTTTGGTTACAGCTTGGAGTGCTTTTGAAGGGCAACAGAGATGAATCAGGATTCTTTTCATTCTTGTGAAATAATTGAAATAAATACTTGTTAACCTGGTGGGTGTTTGGCAAAAGAGTGTGACAGTTTCAGTGACCAAACCAAAATGACTAATTCGTATTTTTCAGTGTCTGAATGCTTTTTTATTTAGTGCTGCAACTGTTTGTGTTGCTGATAGACCGTGCATTCATGCAGGTTTTGTCAATAGGATTATGTTGCAGCAATTGATTTTCTTTCAATGAGTAAATAACAAAATAATCTTGCTTTGCCTAGGCCTTAATCAAATAAAGGCCCTATTTTTTCTGTGAGAGGCTGCATATTCTTATCTTTCAGTACATTATATGTGCATTGATGAACTATTTCTGCAAGTAGCACAGTCCTTCAAAAGTCACCTGTTCCTACTTATGTTTCCCCCATATACAATGCCAACAAACACTATTTTTCCAGGGAGGTGTTATTTTCACGGTGCCAGCCTGATTAGCTTGTGTTATATCAGGTACTGTTCACTGTTAATGACCTTAAAAATATCTTTCTCAGCTGTGGTAGGTTAAAAAAGTAGATTACTTTCCATTTTAAGGATAGGAATGCTATTTATTTGAAAGAAATAGCACCCAATATTTTTTCCAGTTTGTATGTAAACTCATTTAATTCTAAATCAATTTCTTTTAAAAAATCTTTACAATCAACAGGGAGCAAACATAATTTCATGATTTCAGTGGAAATACATCAGTTTACAGGCAAGTTAGGTCCTTTTCTTCACACTGCCATATCACAACACTAAAGTGCTTGTATTCTCAACATAGTACATATTTTATTGTCAGGGTCAGACCTAGTGATGGTGGGGGGAAGTAAAATGTAGGTACCAACGTAGTCATTTCTGAAGGGGTTTTCCATTTGGTGGGGGTTTTTTTGGTTTTTTTGGTTGTGTTTTTGTTTGTTTTTTTTTTTGGCGATAGTAGAAACAAGATGAAAAATCATAAAAAGCTTGAGAATATCCTGTTTGGTCCTTGAAAATGAATGCTGAACACTAATTCAGTAATCCGTGTGAAACAAAAATAGCGTCTGAGTTTTAGCTAAAAAAACTCTTTTCTCAAATTTCTTTGTGTAACTTTCTCTGAGAAGGCAACTGGGCCTCTGCTGGACAAAACTCCTGCAAAGGGTGGAAAAAAGAGGTGATAATGTGTGTCGTTCTATTTAGAATAAAGGGATTGAGAGGGTGTCCTTCAATATGCTGAGGAGGATGACTGGCAAAGATATGGAGATATCAAAAGGTTCTGTGATTCTACATCGAAAGTTGCATTTCAGAATAAACCTTCTGTGAAACAAAAATGTAGTTCTTGAAAAACCTTTATTGTGAATTTTCACACAGAATTATGGCATTGGATAGAAATAGCAAAACAGCATTTTACATATGTCACAGAGACTTTGTAGGCAATTCTTGTTGGTCCATATATCTCCAGATCACGATTGCTCTTTGTTTCCAAGCTGCTCACAACACCTTTACCCATCCTCATCAGCAGGCCTGAAGTATTTTACCAAGAATTAAAAATTTCTAAAAACATATATGTGAAAAAGTGTATTTCGAAGCTTTCAAAACTGCTCACAGAACCTACCTGCAAAGAGCAGTAACGCCAGGGTCTCCTAACAGCATTTCTTCACACACGCTGAAACAGCCTTAAGAAGGCCATTAAACTTCTGTGATTTCCTCCCCCATTCAGTCTTCTCTCAGATCAACGTTTCTGGGCCAGATTCCTCAGCAGCTGATAAGAATAGCTTGCTCAGGATATAATGATGAGAAGGCTGAGTAAGGAGAAATAAAATTATGTGTATTTACTGTTTTCTAACATGTGGTGGTCAGAAGAATGAACACGTTTCAACCAGGTGGTTTAACTCTATTGCTTTGCTTTTGCAAGACTGAATAGAGTGTATTAGCTATAAATTTCAAAAAAATCTGCAAGTTAATAAAATTCTTTCATATAAAAGCCTCTTCTGTGAGTTTTAATACTAGCCTTGTCATAAGGAAAGATCACTGCCCTAGTGCTTTCATCAAAGGGAAAGTAGAAGCTGAGCTTCAGCAGTTCTGCATTTTGCAAGAATTCCCTCAAACTAGTGAAGATCAAAATCAGCATTGTTTGGCTTCTCCTGTAGCTGAGATCCTGGGAGAAACAAGAAAGTTTTTATTAAACATTTTAAAGGTGAGTAAAACCACAGTTTGAGCAAACAGTTTGAGCTGGCATCCTATGGAGGGATGTTATTGAGCAGCCCTCTGTTCTGAAATGCAGCAAGAGAAAACTGAGGCTAGACGAAAGAATTTATGGATTTTTGGGGGTGAAGACAAGTTGCAGTGCCTGGGACAGAGAAATCATCAGTTGCAAAAAAAGTTTATACTTGCTACCTACACCTTTTGTCCATTTGTTCTACTATAATTAAAGATTATCTTCTAAGTGAAGCTGAGAGCTGTTGTGAGATGTTATTACCTGAAGTACATAGACTGACAAAATGAAACATTAATTTGGCCTTAATAATCACACTGTAAATGCATGGAAATTTCATTAAATTAATGTTTCCTGTCAAACCTACTATGGAAAATCCCTGAGTGAGGTGAACTAAATAAACATGTTTGCATAAGTCAAACCAAGGTTTTCTGTGATTTTTTTGTGATGTTTCTTCAGCAAACAAGCCCAGTATCTTTTCTGCATTATCAGTGGCTGAGATGCACCCAGCCTGTGAAGTTCACTTTTAAATCTTTCATCAGTATGCAGTGTTCCAGGTTTCTTTGACAGATGACAGGTGGCTCTGGACAGACTTTTTTGTTTATTTTTATATTGGTGGCTGCTGCTAATTTACTTTTTTGGGTTTTAAGTCTTTTTTTTTATAATATTTTTTTTAATTTAATCCATGAGGTCATTGACAAGGGATTCCAAGTTTGTGTGAGAAATGAAGATCCTTAGATAGACACAGTGGTAATGGATTTGAATTAAAGAAATTTAATTATAGGTTGTCTAACTGGGTGGGAGTAAAAAAGAATGTGAACAGAATTACAGTAGTCAGGAAATGGGAGTAACTGCTGCTCTGGGGGCCTGCCAGCACTCTCCCTATGTGTTTCCCTCTTTAGGTGAGGGATATCCAGTACAGCTGTGAAATTCTAGGGCACAGTCAGTACCTAAGTGGCGGAAAGAATGTTACTTAAAATTTTATTTTTTATTGTCTTATTTAAATTTCATTTTTCTTCCATTGAGAACATTCATTTTTTGAACTTTGTGAGTGAAACCAGAGAATATATGTGATAAAGAATTATCTCCTTTCTTTTATCAAAAAATTCTGGAGAATGAAGATATGTATATTTTAATGATCCATTCCAATAATAGCATGATTTATTGTATAGATGGTATCCTCTCTTTTCTATGTATAATAATAATTAAATGACTGAGCCCCAAACAACATTCGGCTCTGGTTCATGTCAACTCTTAATTTTCTTAATATAATTTTAATTGCACTATCAGTCTAAGAAATATGAAATCAAAACTAGAAACTTCCTTTTGACATACAATCCTGTCTATTTTCCTTTAATGAAGTATAAAATGGCTTTCTGCAGGGTGTATGAAAACTTGGAGGGCATCTTATTTACATTACCATATATATTATCCCATTTTTAGAAAAGTTTGAGTTACATTTTCACTCATAAAACAGGCATGAAAAACTTCTTCTACCTGTAGTAGATGTAATGTAAAAACAGTATAAATCTCTTTTATTTGCTAATGACACAGTTAATTATGATTTTGGGAAAAGTCACGGAGTTTTGGCCAGAAAAGATTTTTTGTGGTATAATGAAATACAGGAGCAAACTCCTGAACAGCCTGCTCTTCAAGTGATCTGCTGAATAGCTCACAAGTAAATGGCATTACACACAAGCATTTCAAATAAATTGTATTTGCTTTCTGGCACCTCCTTCTGCACTGCCACACAGGATTTCCTGCAACTTCAGAGAAACTAAGAGAGCAATCTGCCAAAGAAACACTAGAAATGAGAAGTTCACAATAATGGTACTCTCAGGGTCTGGAGGTGAAGCCGTGTGAGGAGCAGCTGAGGGCACTTGGTCTGCTCAGCCTGGAGGAGACTGAGGGGAGACCTCACTGCAGTCACAACTTCCTCGTGAGGGGAAGAAGAGGGGCAGGCACTGATCTCTGCTCTCTGTGACCAGTGACAGGACCCGAGGGAATGGTCTGAAGCTGTGTCAGGGGAGGTTTAGGTTGGATATAAGAAAAAGGTTCTTCACCCAGAGGGTGGTTGGGCACTGAACAGGCTCCCCAGGAAAGTGGTCACGGCACCAAGCCTGACAGAGCTCAAGAAGAGTTTGGACAACCCTCTCAGGCACACGTGCTGACACTTGGGGATGGTTCTGTGCAGGGCCAGGAGCTGAACTTGATGATTCCTATGGGTCCCTTCCAACTCAGAATATTCTATGAATCTATATTTATGGGAGATACAAAGAGAAGAAAATACAAATGGTAAATTTTAAAGGAGTAACAAAAAAAATGGTTGAAGCCTGTTTATGCTTTCAATTAACTTGCTACAAACCCTAATCAAAACTGTCAAAAGATGCTGGAGGTATTCAATTAAAAACTGTAAAGATACTGAAATGGAAAATGATAGCTTCCTTTTTCATGTACAAAATTTATCGTTCTTTCCCAGCCAAGTACATGGGGAAAAAAGTATTCCCTGTGATTAAATCAAACTTTCCAGTGAAATTTTTGGTCTCTGAAACTCCCTGAGTGATTTAACTGTGGGATCCAAGCTGGGTCGAACTCTTCCTGTAGTTGTGGGATTTTCTGGAGCTTTCCAAAGATATTGCATACCCATGCCAAGAAAAGGATAAAAGATGTTGTTGTGAAAAGCCTTTCTCTTGTTTCAGATCACAAATATAGTTTTGAAGGTCTTCGTTATCTATTTTACTAGTACAGTCTTTGAATGAATTATGGCTGAAAGTGCTATCTATAAAGAATTTCTGCTCTCAAAACAAAGATGACACAACAGAAAAAGATCCAATTTATTCTCAAAGGGTTGTAAGAACTCAGAACTCCATTTTGTAAAGATCCAACAGTCAGATTGTAGCTTCCTATTATATTACTGCTCATCATCTATGTCAGTGTTCCTGCCTGATGCCCTTCCTGTATTCAGGGCAAACCTTTGATACTTAGGCTGAGCAGTACAATGGGGATGAGCTCACACCTCATGAGGTGAAATTCATCTCAAAACAAAGGCAGACTTAATCAAAGTAATTTAGGCTCCCTTCAGAGAGCCAGTGCAGGGATGGAGGCACCCTTTGCCATCATTCATCTCATCCCAGACTGCTGTCCTAGGGTAAGAATGATGAACTCACTCTGGAAGATTTCCTGATGGGCTACTGTAAGTCATTCATGGGCCTGAGCCCTGAAGCAGTTCTTCAAACTGGTCTGCAGCCTGAAGGGTGGATAAATACACCAGAAGAATTGTCAAACAACTGGTCTCATGCTCTGTTCTCCAACTGCCCCTTCAGTATTGTACTCAAGTGGACAGAGGTGGCTTAATGCATTATTTCTGGCATATGAAGCTACTTTTTTATGTCTTCTGCCCTGTTCTGTGTCCAAAATGCCCGCACTTCTGTCACATGGCAGGTGTAGCCAGACATTTGAGAGGGGGTTTCCATCTGCCCAATAAACATGTACTGTCTCATCATGTATTGAAATGCTGTCTCTGGACTCATCTGTTCTCCTTTGTCGTTACAATAAGGAAAACAATGTTTTGCCTGTTCATTTTATGCCCAAACTATTTAATCTTTGCCTGTGGCCATTCTTTTTTCCTAATATATTAGCAGGACCATTCTGTAAATGTCACAGGAGAAGTTCTGATATTTATCAACTTTCCTTTTAAAGAGAAGGTTCATACAGGAAGAAGAGGTGACATATTAGAAAAGCTAACTGGAGGAAAAACTCTTCACTCTATAACACATCACTACAGTGAGAGATTTGAAGCTTGATGAAGATGCTGCAATCAGTAGAAAATATTTTACGTTGTGCAGCAGGTCAAAACACACGATCACTGTGTTCCCCTCAGGTCTCAAAATCCATACATGTTTAGTCTGCTTACTCTTCTCTATCGGAACTGTATTTCTCTAGAAGTGATTAAGATGCCAGACTAATTCAGGTTTAGGATAACTAAGGAGTTTCAGCTGTTATAGAAATAGAAGTAGCCCATATTAGATGGAATTGACTGTAGCAGCTTGAAGGAATTTACTCTCAGAAGGAAAGAGGACTGAAAAAGAGCGAGCCACCAGGAATATGCAAAAGAGAGGGAAGAGAAGCCTGACAAGAGAGAACTGGAAAAGTGAGAGAGTAGTTACTTAACTGTGTTACAGACCTTTCTGTGTCAATCACATATTCATGGTTGCACAAGCCTAGAGGAAATTAATGTTGTGAGTGCCGTAGGTTTGTAATTGCTATTTATTATTCCTATAATTATTATAGTCCTGATCTTTATGGAAGGAAGATAGACTTTTTAAAACATGGAAATGTTAGAGACTTTTAGCTTCATATATTTTGTTTAAGTTTCTGAAGATCCAGAAGGCAAATGGTAAGAAAAGCAATTAATCTAATCTCTGAATTGAGCTCTGGTTCCCTGTGAAGAAGGTCAGAAATATCTGATAATCTTTGCTAAGACTCTAGTGTATGTTTAATTTCTTTCTGCCACACTGATAGCAAGAGCTAATTTAGCCTCAAGAAGCAGATTTGTGCATCTTTAAGTCAGTAATTGGCTTATGATTGTCTAAACACTGATACTGAGGTGCACAGGGGTGCCAGGGACTGGTCTCGTACTGTCCATTTGCAAAGGGAACAAACACATCCTCACACTTCTGCAGGGACAGGGCAATCATCTGGTCATGGGCTAGCACCCTGCCTGGTCCTGGGCTAGCACCCTACCTGGTGAGATTCTCAGCAATTTCCAGCCTCAGCTTCAGGGTGAGGGTACCTAGAAACCATCCTTCCTTATCTTCCACACTCAAGCATTTTATGCCCTTGCCCATGTGTCTCTGAAGTATATTCTCCCTATTTGTCTTTCCTCCCTTTATTTCATCCTAATAAACTTGGAGAAAATAAGTTTCTGCTGTGCAGTGAACCAGCAAAAATAAAAGACCTATCCAGCCTGTCATCGTTTTTTCATAGCTGGGATCTCACAGCAGCACAGGATTTCCAAATACATCTCAAATACGGGCCTCAGCCTCTACCGTGTTTTCTAACCAAAGAACTGAAATATTGATGAAGAGTATAAACCATTTAAGGTTAAAAGATGTACTGTAAATCAGACACCAACAGATGACCCCAAACTGGATATATAGCTGAATTAATTTTGGTTTCACGTGACGTCAGTGTGGTCCATTGAGTGAGTTACAGCCTTGCATTCACTCTGGGACTATCTATTATCTAATATGTCTTACTTGATTTTCAGTTTCAGGCAGGAAAATTGACCATGTATACTTGCTTGTATCAGTAGCTAATTTTAGGTAGCTAGTCTAATTGAAGATGTTATGCTCCTTTAGCTTGTCAAATAGAAATTCACGTTTTCTGATTAATGTGATTCATTTATATTAGATTTGACTTGACAGGATGACAATGTGTAATATAGAATACAAGGATGACAGGGTTCTCCATCTCCTCCGTCACATTCTGTTATGAATTTTCTAGTCAAGGCTGTGGCCTACAGTGCCTTACCTGAGATATGACAAAATTTGAGCAGCACTGCAGCCATATATGGCCAACACAATCTGTTTGCACAGGTGGGGATGTGCTTTCAAAAGGGTGACAAACTAAACTGCTTTCTTGCATTTGTAACCTTTATATTTATATAAAACCTTTAAACCTATTTGTAACCCTGCTATGTAACTGGCTTTGTGACATTTGGGTGTGATTGAAAAATAACTGAGAAAAACTTCAGGAAAAAGTGAAAATCCTTGAACGAAAGCTTAAAAAAACTTTAAATGATACAAAGTGACAAAACCGTTTTGGAGTGGGGAAGTATAAAAGGAAAGTTATTTCTAACTAACACATCAGGTGGTGGAAGAGCGGATGGGTTAGATGGAGAACATGGAACATTATCTAGAACTTTGAAAATGTGTCAAGTAATAGAAACATGGCACCAAATAAAAGAATACCAGTAGTTCCAACACAGAGAAAAAAGAGGAAATGCAGTAGATAATAGAAAAAAGGTCTACAGCTGTGTCTATGGAGAAGGAATACACACAATCCCTTCTGCAGCAAGGGGCTGTGTGTCAGGGATGCAGAGGGTGGGCTGTAAGTCCAGAGCCTCTCAGACTCAGGGAGAAAGGAAGCAAAGGACAGAATCTCACCATGACCACAGATGATACAAAATATGTGGGATTAAGTGGAAAATTGTGTACCCGGTTGCTTCTGTAGGTCAAATGCCTTGCATACATGCAGTGCATCTTGAACGCTGAGTTTCCTGTGCCACAACAGTGTCCTTTCTAACAGTGCTGGTAATCTCACTGCCTTTCTGACAATTGTGGTAAGGACAGGACTTCACCTGCTGGAACAGATCAGTCTGCACAGTCAGTGCAACCCGGCCTGGCCCGTTGGTGCTACCAAGGTCCCACTCTGGAGCTGCCCTTGTACATCTGTCCCTGACTCATAGCACCCCTCAGTCCGGATGAACCCTCGAAACACATCCAGTCCACTCTCCTGCTCAAGTTAGGTTCAACACTGAGTTCGGGTTTTTAGGGGCTTTGCATAGCTGGGTCTTTAAAGGAAGAACTGTCTCCAAGGACAGAGATCCACAACCTCTGGAATGTCCAGGTTAAAGCCCCAATTTCCCTTCTATGGTAAGAATTTACTTCAAGCCCTTCCCTATCCCCTGAAAAACTGGATGTGTTTCCCCATGCTTACTCAACCCTCCTCATACTGCTCATACAGTAAGAAAGTGAGAATAGAGAAATCAGGAATTAAATGGAGCTCAGTCAAGGTGAAGGCTATATTCAAAAAGTAATAGCACTGCTACAGCCACAATGGATAAAAGCAAGGCATAGTGCTAAAGACAAATCTTTTACTAAAGCCAATTGGGATGTCAAGGAAAACAAATAAACATTGGTATTTCCTGACAACCAGTATATCATAAATATAAAATATGTCCTTCAAAAATCAGATACTTTTTTGAGATTCTTTGTTCTTTATGCATATTCTTGTATTTCCATCTTTGCAATTTTGCAGTTGAAACGTTGTTGTAGCTGTAATGATCTAAGGAAATTTTCTGCAGTTGTATTACATTAGATAACTCCATTTTTGAAACACAGGAGACAATCCTGGTGCTTTGTGGCCAGAGAAGACATAAAGAATAACTGAAGAAAAAATTTTGAAGGACACTTAGATAAATTCTTGAAAGCGAGGGACACTTACACCACATGCTCCATGTAATGTGGAGATTGCAGAAGATGTAAGAAGTGGCTGGTGGGGATCTATTTTTTGAAAAGAAATGAAAGATTTTTTTGTCATAATTTTTTTCCAAATAGTAAAATTTAGTAAAATTTATGACCCATTCTCCCCATGCTCCATTTTTAAAGAGAATTTAAAGAAAAGATGAAAAATATGTAAACATGTTTAAAAATAATTGTTTTATATTTTGTGAATGTCATTTTTCAAAGAAAAAATGTTCATATTTTACACAAGTATTTCAGTTACTCTGTGCTAATATTTGTGCATGGTAATAATGATCTACAGCTGACTTAAATTAAACTGCCAACAAACTTGAGCTGTGCTTCTGTTTCTTCATAAATACAGCAAAATATTGCCTCTGTCTTTTTTGAGTAATATATGTGACACAGAACTACAAATATGAATACAAGAATAATGGAAGGTGTGTGGAAAAACTCAGAGCTGTATTTTGATGGGTCGAGTATAAGTGGAATCCACTGCTCAGGAGTCCATAGAAGAGGGTCAGGGTAGGTTTGGCATTGTGTTCCACTGTTGCCAAACAAAATATGCTCCTCTTTTATAAATCCTTGTTAAAAGGGTTTTTTCCAAAGAGCTATGATTCAGCCTGATCTTAAGAGCACTTCTCTTGTTACTTGCTCTCAGCTTGTCTAATCAGGGTCCTTGTAGCTTGAGTGGCAAGGCCAGTCCACTTTTATTCCTCCACAAAGACATAGCACAGGTAGAATTATTCCAATTTCATCTTTGATGTTACCCTTCCCTCCATTTCTGCTACTTGTTTCTTTTTTGACTATTAATTAAATTCTGGTGTCTCAGTATATATTGTAGCTTTAGCACAGACTGTATTTATTTCAGAATTCCTGAGACAACTATGTGTGCAATGATCATATTCCTTCCATAGATACCACTATGGTGATACAGACTTGGAGGTAAAGATAATGGAACCAGAAAGTTTATGGTAATAATAGATCTCTTTCTCTTCAATACATGAGGCATTCTAATTGATGTAATGTTCCTTCTCCAGTGGAAGACTGCAGCATAATACCCATTTTTGAGCTCAGTATTAATTATGCTTACTAGTGATTCTGTAGTTGAAGGTCCCACGATAAACTCCTATTTTATTTTTAGGGGTTCATAATTCATCTTTAAAAGCCCACTTTGGACTGAAATATGTCACCACCATCTAACACCGACTTATCTGACCCAGCAGTAATATATGATAGATATGGAAGGAAGAAGCTGCACTTTGAATAATTCAAGGTGATTATCTCATGTGCAAAATCATTCTTTTCATGTGCATGTCATCACAATGGCCATATAACTATGCCCCTGGCATTGACAGGGTATATTTCATCATAGCACTATGTCAATAAACACAGGCTGGGTCTCTAACCTATTCTTTCTTCCTGATACAATTTGCATTACAAGAACTGAATCAGATATTTTTAAAAAGTCAATAAAAATGCGGGAAAAGTTAAATTTAACAGCCTTTGGACATTCCAAGTTATAGGATACGTGGTAGCATGGTTTTAATAGGATGCCTAATTTGTATGTCACCAGAGGAGAAATCACCTCCTTCGATTCTTGTATTAGTGTCTCTTTGTGATTTATTGAGTTATTTGACTTCAGAGCAGAGTTACAGATTTAGAGGACAGGTATGTGCATCACAAGGCCTGACACTAATGGATCTTGATCTCAACAAAATCATCAGACTTAGGACTCTTTTTCCAAACTATAAGCTTGGCTCAAAACTGAGTATCAACTTCTTTCTGCCAAAGAATACAAGTAAATTATAAATCAATGGAGCATGCAGCTGTCAAAGTAGAGTCATTAGAATAATGATTAAGCTGCCCTTTGTATAAAGGAAATTAAGCTTCTACTTAACCCATCTCCATCCCAGGGGATTATGGAATAATGCCCTCTCCTTTTTTCCCCAAGCCCAGTAGTGATGGGGAGCAGACCAGGTGCACACTGAAAGCTGGGAGTTATTAACCCAGAATAAGATCTACCATGTAACAGACTCACCTCATTTTGTTTGTATATTCCTCTGTGCTTATGGTCTAGCCTTCCCAAAAATTTATATTGTACATCAGGAAAAGCCCTCTAAAAATGCAAGAATGGAAATATGGATGTAGTTATAACAGTGAAGTAGAAAACTAGAGAATAGTAGATATAGTAGAAGACTGCTATACAGAGAAGTAGAGATCTTTTCTCCTCTAAAAACTATTGCAACATAGTTTTGCTTCTCTATTTGCTAGCTTTTACTTCACTGAAAATAAGGTAATGTTTTAGTATAATTTAAATTCAGTAATAAAGTAGTTGCAACACTGTTGCAATATCCATCTCTGTCCCACCTTTTCCTATTCCAATCTTCACTTCCATCATTTTTTTCATATTAGTGGACAGAAATACTTCAGTGAAAAATGGCAGTTTATATATTTGCCGATTTGCTGATAGTTTATATATTGGCGTTGATCCCCCCTTTTAAAGTGCACCATGTACTTTGCTCATTCCAGAGCACAGCTGTTTGCAGCTTCCCTTAATCTGTACATACTGCATATCCTTCCTGGGTAATTTGTTTTTCAGACATTCTTTGCTCTGATGAACTAGACCATCAATAATTCTGGATTTTTCATTTGGGTAGAGACTTACAGGATAGCTCCATAACTGAGAAGTGGCACAGTACACTTCACTTCCAGACCTCTCTGTACCACAACTACTGGGACTAGAGCACCAACATTCCAAATGCATTCCTGCAGTATCAGCCTTCAAATAGATGAATTATGAGGAGGATCTCCCAAAGAAACAATAATGGCAGAAATTTTGCTAACTATGAAGAAACACCAAGGAAGGCAGTAAATACCTCAGCCAGGCACTGTATTTTTAAAGCATGTGGACAAAAACTATCTTAAAAGAAGATTCTTCAGGATTCTGCAGTCTGTTGAAGTCATATGCAATGTTTATTATTCCATGGCTTCTACTTGAGCCAGTATGACCCTCATGAAATTTTATTCAGAATTTACCTTGAAATGGTTCAAGAGTGTTGAAGACCATTTAAAGAAGTTTTGGTATATATGGAACTGAGGATGAAAGAGTCTTCCTTATTGTGAGGTAACTATTTATTGTAGTAAAATGAGTTTGTGTTTTCATAAATGTTTTCATTTACTAAATATTCAGTATTTAATAAATAATCAATATATACTAAATAAAATTTAATAAAATATTCCAAACTGGTGTTCAAAAAGTAAGTTTAAAAGCATAAAGGTTAGTACCCTCTAACAGCATCTTCCTGAAACTATTCCATTAGCTATCTTTGTAAAGTTCAGATTTAAATAACTTGGTTATTCCCTACTGTTACTGGATGATTTATAGAATGCAGTTTTAAAAGCTGACAACAAAATGCACTTAAATGTCTGAAATGGTACATTTTTCTCATTAATAAAAATAGTAGAAATTCCTCATTAATAAAAATAATAGAAATAGTTACTATCATATTCAAAACAATCAGTAAATTATTCTCAAAACATATTTAAAATATTTTAAATTATTCCAGGATCCTGAGTAAACTTAAGAATCACAAATTAATTAACATTTTAAGCTTCCCTTAAGCCCCCAAATCTGAAAGCTGTGCCTCATTTACTTGTTCTCAAAAGTGTGAATTTATGTTTCTGGAAAAAAAATTATGAGAAACACTGAACAGTACTGAAAAATTCTCTTCAAGAGAGTTCACCATCTCTCTCTGAGATAGCACTGCAAACTCATGTATCTTTTGAAGCTGATTTGTGCTTTTTAAAGATCTACTAAATACATAATATAGATAAGAAGTAGTTGGTAGTGTTACTATTGCCACAATACAGTCCTTTGATGCTTTCTGTTTTTCTGCTGGATGAATACTACGTTAGAAGGTAGCAGTAGCAAGGAAACCC
Organism: Machaerirhynchus nigripectus; assembly: GCA_013397975.1. Taxonomy (NCBI): domain Eukaryota; kingdom Metazoa; phylum Chordata; class Aves; order Passeriformes; family Dicruridae; genus Machaerirhynchus; species Machaerirhynchus nigripectus. The sequence continues at coordinate 598,237 of VZRQ01003727.1, forward strand.
ACCACTGCTCTCATAAGACAGCTCTTGTTTCCTCTGCAATTCTATACACGGAGCGAAGAATCACTGCCTGGGTGCAGTGGATATTCTGGCTTAATGAAGATGATCAGGGGAAAGCATTCAGAGGTGAAGAAGTCCACTCAATGAAGAAGCTTCCTTTAGCAGTGCATGTGTTCTGGCTGTCTGTGTCCCTTACATGTTTTGTTTTTAGGGAAATTGTCCACGTCTAATGTTGTTCAATGCCATTTTACCAAAGCCCCTATTTGAGGAACTTGTTGAGAAAATTAGAAGTGATGAAGTAGCCCAAGGAGGTAATGCCAGAGTGCACAGGAGATTCTGATGTGAAGCCCTGGCTTCCTAATTGTTATTACGCTTACAAGGACGCCCTTAAGAGAAAAATGAATGCCTTGTTTCACACCTGCTGTAAAAGGTGCTGCAGCTCTGGAGCTTGCTTAAATCATTCTTCCTGCAGCAAACTACAGAATGGAACTCAGGCCATTTAATTTCCCAATACCAGTAATTAAAATGAGTCACATCATCAGAGTTTGGCAGAGCTACAGCTTTCTTTTATTTTTTCATTTTCACATAAATTTCAGCGAAGGTCAGATTTGTTGGGGGAGGAGAAGAACCTGCCTGCTTTTGTGCTTGCAGGAGGTTAAAATATGACTTGCTCACAGTGTCCCTCATAGTTCAGGACTTAATGGTCCTTGACGGGGATAACCTAGAAGTTAATTTTACTTTGTGTCCCAAAAGCAGTCATTGTCACTGTAATCCTTCTTGCAGCTGAAGGGTATCTTCACCACCTGATCAGATTTTCAATAGCAATTGATGAACAATATCGTCAGCCAAGAAGCACTTTCCTAGTGTTTTCTGGCAAAAGACAAAAAGAAAAAGAAAGAATTGTGCTAGCTCACCTTTTCATAAATGTAATCCTTTTCAGTGCTCCTTGTTTTAAATGTGAGATTTTGCTATTTGTAAAAATCAAAGTCAGGTACTGCAAAATGAGAAACCGCTTCCTCCTTGTTTTCCTCTGTATTGCTTGAGTCCTGCCAGGGAGAAGGATGAGTACATAATGGAGATACACCCCCCTCTCTACAGTTTTTTTATCCAGAGAAAAAGAATACTTGAAGCCAAAGACCAGTACTATCAGGAGGACCTGATATGCTCTAAGCTCTGGACAGCAAAGTGTGCCATGTACAAAGAAATCTCAAAACAAATTGATTTCCTGACTGCTAACTAAGCCAGTTTGGATAACACATCTTTGAAACACATGTGATTTTTAATTTGTTTAAACTTTTCCAGATTCAGGAATGCTAGACATGGTAGGTAGAGCTTTGGTAGCAGAGCTGCCCTCCAGCCCTGTTTAAAGTCACTCTTCTAAGACCCAAGCAATAAATCTTCTCAAGTAAGCAGCTGTAAAAGTATTTTAATATAGGCATAACAGAATGCTTTTTTCTTCCTGGACTTCTGTACTAAAACTGAAAAATCTAATGTTTAATTCTATACTCAGAATTCTATGCTATAAAGGATTTCCTCAATCAGAATCAACTACAGAAGCACTGGCTGTAGGATAGTTCTGACATTGCAGCAGCAGAGCATTTGTCTCTACAAAACTGCATTAAATTATGTCAAGTTATGGAAACGTGCAAAGCAAACTTTGCTCTGTGTGACTTTGTATGTTATTCTATTAAATTCTGTGGAGATTATACAGAATCAATTAAATTGTTTGAGTTATAAAAAAGAACCCCTACATTCAAATTTCTCCAATTGTGAATATATTGCTTCATTTGCAACTATGATCCTAATCTTATTTTTCAAAGAAAATGCTTCTGATTTTTTTGACTCCAGTGAAGATGTTAGCATGATAATTATAGTTATTCCTATGAATTTTACTTTCTGTTGGGAAGATTTACAGGATACTTTGATGGGTTTAGTCATTTTAGTGGTTCTTCAAGGGCATGTGGCTCCAGAAGCATCTCTGTAAGCAAGGTAAGACATCTATTGGAATTGTCAAAATAAAAAATTACATTGAAAATTGTTTCAATTCTACTGCTAGAGAAGGCAGTCTGACTTATTTTTCCAAGAAGGGTTAGTCTTGCCTATTTGAACAGGCTGGTAAGACTGACTTTGGGATTTCAGCAGAGCCCCTGCAGACAGCAGGTCATCTGCATAAAGGGTAAATTGATGCTGTGGCTGACAGCTCTACCCTACCCATTTGTAGGGGCTGCCAGGCCAATCCTAAACATCCCCTGGCATTTGAGGAGGGGCCCACCTGGCAAATTTTGCACTATAGGAACTGAATGAACATGAGAATTATGTGTTTTTAAAAGACATTTAATGTTCAGTAAAAATCAATTACAAACATATCTAAAAATGGGTGGGATAGTTTTAAATACACTGCACACCGGAAGTTTTTATCACAGCTGATGTTCTTAGAATTGAAGTTGTATTGTTTTGTATCACTAACAGTAAACATTCCAAACATGATTCAGTTTTCTGTTACAGCAGGAAATTTAGGTTAATGTAACATCGTCTCCTAACTATAATAAAACCTTCTGGCCTTGAAAGATAAGAAAATATGTTTCTTGAGCCATGTTACCTTAGTAACTCATAACATCACCTTATGAGTATTGGTGACTGGAATGGTGAAAGCAGTTTGTGTGTTTTGAGGGGAAATAGGCAACTTTTTTTTCCAGTTGTATGAAAATGGAATCTTCTTTACTCTGATCAGCTGGTATGGTGGGGATCAGTCTCTCTCAACAAGCATCAAGTTATTTATCAACCAGCACATGCAGTTAGAACTGGTTTTGTGTGAAGAAGAGTAAGCAAACAAAACAATTTCTGTTTATACAAAGCAAATAGTACTTGAATTGTCAGCCATGAGGAAAATTCTCTTCCTTGACACTGCTCACATGAGTGAGGATTATTCAGTTTCATGGACCCTGTCCTTGAATTATTTTTCACTGGAGTCATCTCTTGTAGGAGACAAACACAAAGAAGCATTTAGTGGTACTAGGAATGATCAGGTGTATTCCCTAAGCTGAAATTTCATAATAGTGGTAATAACAGACTAAAGGTGAAAAGAAAAAAAAAGTGCAAAGTACTCCTTAAGGATGCATATAAGCAACACAGAGACCACTGTCATCCTCTTTGACCTCCCCTACTATTTCCAGTTTGGCTGCAGCTGAACAATATAAATTTCGAATTCAAACACTATTTACTCTCCTGCACTCACAAAATAGAATTAATATCATTATTACAGGATTAACAGAGTAGGATATATTGAGTGTGAAAATGAAAATGTGACCTTGTTTGATCTAAAATAAATATATGCATATGAGATAGCCCTCACTTCTAGGGTTTAACACCTCCTAACACACCAGTCATACCCTGATCTCACACAGCTCAGTGCTCCTGCTCACTGACATTGCCCCCACTGCAGCTGTGGGGTTTTTTACGACTGTGAGCAGGTTCCTGATTCTGGCACTAACTTGGAGCACACCCAGCAGCAGGAATAACAACAACTACAACAACAACAACAGGGGTGGCTGCAGAGCTGTGAATTCCTCACAGCTTCATCATACCTGTGCCGGGCTGCAGAGCCACCCAGTGCCCTGAGAGCTGCTCTGGGTTCACTTTCTGCTCCATCCAAGGAGGTTGGCCCCAAGGGCTGATACAGCTGGGTCGTCATGTAAGGTGGAAGGAACTCACAAGGAACAGGATGATAGGCGGGTTTAGCCCCTTACTGCACAAAATTTCAAAAGCTATTTAAGGTGAAGAAGAGGGAAAATGCAAGTATTTTTCCAGAACGTGCTGGCAGCTCCTCAATTTTTCCTCCTTTCTCCACTAGGCCCCTCTTTAAAACAGGAACTTTCATGATGTCCTGGCAGCTCTCTGCCAGTGGTCATCAGAGCTCCTCTGAAGGAGACTTTCCCCAGGAGCACCCTCAGGCCCTGTCAGGGGTGAACTCTCTGATGTCTGCTAAAATGAGGTCACATTGCTATCTTCTCTTAGCACTTCTTCAAAAGTTATTTATAGGAAACTAATTGTCTTTGAGATGTCTGTCCCCTGACAAATTTAGATAAAATTGGTCAATGAATTGCACGTCATTATAAATTGACATATGAGGGTATATAGGCATCTGCAAAGAAGGTGAGATCACATGCAAGCCTTAGGAAACCAAGCTAAAAAAATTAAAAAGTGAGACTATGAAATGATGAACAGAAATGAAGGGGGCATGTTTTCCCATTTAAAACAAGACTCAAAAGATTAATTTTTAAAAAAAGGTATGGGCCAGTTACACAACAGAATGAGGAAAACAGAGGGGGCCAACCAAACCTTCCTGCTTTGAAGGACAAGAGGGCCCCTTATTAAAACAGAAGGTAATAAAACCAAAATAGAATGTACTTGAAGTAAATGACTTAGATTTTTAAGAGCTCCAACATACAAAGGACAGCATCTGCAACTGCCATAGCTGAGATAGCAATTACAGTAACTATTCATCTTAATAATTTGGAGAATAAAACAAGTGCCACGATCCAAAAAGTCAGTCTTTTCACCATGATATATTATAAGCTCATATTAGTCATGTTACAGAACAAAGCACTGGACCTTCACCTGAAGCTGGCTGTGGACTGAGGCAGCACACTGGAAAGGATGGGGAGAGCTGTGCCCTGCCTTGCTTTGCAGTTTCTCTCCCATCCTAAGAGACAGCAGTACTCAATAGTAAATTTTAGGAAACACCATCTCCTTTTTTATTTTCCTTGTTAGCAACAGTAGGCACAATCTGCTACTCTATCATCAGCTGCATTGCTTAGTAAAGAACTCAAAGGGTTTGAAACAAACAGCACTCTTCCTTTGCAAGAAAGAACAGCTAGGTTTGGTTGTTGAAACCACAAATATTGATTATTCTTGGAACTACAACATTTTCATTTTATTATGGACAATTTTTGGGGTTTATTATGGAAAACACATACTCCTGAAGAGAGCAAGAGAAATACCATTCAAGCCTCCTATAGGAGTGGTGCATTTTGGAAAAGTCATCACTGTATTTCGACTGGCCTCTAAAGCATTCTCATATTTACACTAGGATTGGTACTATCTTATTCCATGCTTCAGTTTGACCTTGTTCACCTAGATACCATGAAAACAAGCTTATTATTTTTCCCCCCTGACAAATATGCTGAGGCCATTACTGAATCAATTACAAGTACTTACAGGACTCCTTCAAAGGAAATTGTCTCTAAAACAAATTGTGATTCTTAGGTATATTGTGGCATTTGTTTTATGCTTCTGCATTGAGCTCTCAGTTTTATGCAATCTGCTGTTTGTTAGTCTCCTGTGATCTTCCAAACGTTGCTGTTTAGTGCTTGAAGGAACAAATAAGCTGACCTTTGCATTCTAATCTTCAAATTCATCCAGCCTATGGTGTACCTGGACACAAGTCTAAATACATTTTAAATTACTTGTGGTGTTACAGAAAAACTTGCTTGAGAAATCTGAAATTTTATTAAGCACCTTGAAAATCTTGATAATTATTTTTACATTGCAATAAAACCCTCTTTCATATTTTATATGAACAAGGGCGAAAAAAAGAGGTTATTTTTCCACAAGTTTGAAAACTTTTAACTCTTGTGGTTTTATGTAATTTTTGCTCGTAATTTCTTTACAAGAACTTAAAACTGTAATACTGAGCTTTCCTGAAGTAATCGTCTCAGTGCTTTCAAAAGAGTTAATTTACTCCTTAGAAATAGATATAAATTCACTTGCTGGTTTACCTTTATCGCCCATTTAATCCCTATCCATTTGAAGCATCTCAAAATATTTATGTATTTATTCTCACAACATTCTGTGAGTTACAAAGTGCTATCATTTTCATTTTACAATAGCCTCAGGTCATAGAAGTGTGTTTCAAAGCCAGCAACTGAATGAACCTCCAAATCACAGGCTAGCCCAGTACCTTAAACATTTGTATCTGTATGAATTTTTGTCCTCTCTTAAGATAAATAAAAACTGTGAAGCAGAGCAAACAAAAAGTCACTGGATTAACACTGTCATCTGTTCGCCATTGGTATTTTTATTAATTCTTTTCTGGTTAATCTTGGAAGAAGCAGGAGATAATGAAAATTGAAAATCTTAGCATAAGTGGTAGAATGGGCTAATAGTGCATTAACCTTTTACATTTCGCTCACAGTTTAAACAAATGAAAATGTTATTCTGAAGGACTTTCAAGGTAAATAAATAAACAATTTAAAAAAAGGAAAGGACAGACAATCTAACTTCAATGTCATTTCTCTTCCAGTACTAAGACACTCAGAAGCTGCCATTAATCTGCCATAAGAAGTGTAACTACTGACATGAAGAGCACCAATAGTCTGTGTGTGCTCTATTCAGCTTCTTTCAGGATGGAATTGTAAGACCTAGAATTTCTTTGCAGCCCACAAAATCACTGTTGGACTTCAGTTTTATAACAGACGAGAAACTAAAGAAATTTGTGGTGTAAATAGCCAAGTAATATCTTGCTGTTTGAAACTTCTACTCAAGTAAATGTAAAGATAAATGCAAGAAATAGAATGCAAGGAAAATGTAAGATAAATGTAAGCAAATAAATGTGAATCTGGATTTCAAGTCACAGTGTGATGGATTTCAGCATGGGATCAAGGTTCTCAGATACCGTAAGGCAGCTTGTCTCACCCCAAATCCAACCTTTCCAATATCAGTAGAGTGCACAGTACCAGCTCAAGAACTTTATTTATTTTATTATTTGAATTGTTTATCATTCTTAGGTACAGCTTTGATTTTAAACATGGACAAAATTCAGGAGTGTTGGACCTTGGAAAAAGGGAAGGAGTTTCAGATCTGCCTTTCAATAAACCTTTCAATAAAAAGACATAAGCAGACAAGCAAAAGATGAAGAAAAAAAAAAAAACTTTAATTCATCACCATATTTTCATCACCAGAGAAAGACTGGGCACACTGAAAAATCAGCAAGTACACTTTGCTGCTATCTAACTATACACCTATCCTCCCACCTGCCTGTACTGGCCAGCACAGCAATCAGGGTGAGAAAGGCCAAGACAGGACATTACAGAGTGTGCCACAGAGGGGACAGCACACGTCTGGGAGGGTGTCACAGTGCAGCATGACCCACAGCGTGTTCTCTCAGGAAAATGCATCCCACTCGCGCAGTGACATTGCGGGCATGTCCAGCACCTTTTGGAATGCCCACAGATCCTCCACCCTTTGCCTTGGCGTGCTGCAAGGAAGGAGACAGATATAAAAATGTGCTTCTTCCTCAGTACTTGGGTTCTTTCTTTCTTGTTTCTGTTGTATATACCTTGAAATCAGGGAGTCACTTCACAGACTTTTCCAGAAGGCTGCAGGAAAGACCCTCAAATCCACAACGGTGTTGAAGCATGTTAAAGATGGGAGGCAAAAGGGATGAAGTTGAACAACTTTGAGTTGGTTCAGCTCGTCAAATTCCAGAGAAAAAGGGCCAATATCAGAAGTTGCACACGGGTTCTATGTCTGATTCAACATAACTGCCAGAAATGTCTTAAAACCTTGCACAAAGTTAGAGAACCTGTATAATATCTTAAGCATTTGGGAGAGTGAAAGAACACAGGTTTTTCATTTCATAACTGGCTGTGGAAGCTCACCTGAATATTGCACTTCCAAGCTCTGGTCCTGCAAAACTGAGATGACATGAAATCATATTGCCCTGTTCCTTTATATCTCTGATGGGAAAAAGAAGTCATTCCTAAGGCCCAGCATTCAAGCCTGCTGCCAAATCCCCTCAAGAAATCTTTCCCAGGCAAATGACTCACAAGAAAACCAGTAAAAAAGTAATAATGAAATGCCAAAAAAGCTCCAAATCAGCACTGGTAAGGAAAATGTTTCTGGGACAGGATGACCCATCAACCACCCTTATTTATAACTTCATAAATTAGGCTAAATTGTGATTATTTGTACTGCTTATTGCTAGGCTCTGCAAACACTGGACTCCAAGAGAGATCTAATCCCAAAGAGTTTGCAGGCTAAGAGCAATTTATTTCTAAAAAACAAAAACAAAACAAAACAAAAAAACACCACAAGATGATTGGGTCAAACCTATCACATTGCAACAATTAAAATTTATAATTTTCACAAAAAGCACTCCTCTTTTATAGGTAATTACTTAAGGAGTTTTAAAAAGTTCATTAAATCACTTTGATTTCTAAGGGATACTACTCATTAAATTCTTTTCTCCTTCATTTTCTTCTTTTCTACTTTTTCTTTTTTTTTTTCAATATTTTGTAATAGCACTAAGCAAACCAGTCTGGACTACCCAGATTTACTTTGGCTTTCCTGAGGACTTGAGTTGTAATAAGGTGCGAGAGTAATGGGTGGAATAAGAACTTTTTTTCCTGAAGCTTAAATTAAGATTTCTGTTTTGTTCATTTTACAAAAGTCTATTTATGTTCAGTAGAGCAAACACGTTACTCAAGAGACAGAGCTGTGAGTCTCACACCCTAGCAGAACATTAATCCTACACATATAAGGGATTTGTGCCTTTTCCCACATACCAGTCTGAAAATTATTATTACTGGAGTTTTTTCATTATTATTTTCATGCCCAGAGGACCTAGCTGGCAAGGGTTTTACAAAAATGTATTTTGAGAGAGTTCCTTTCTTGTAAAGACTACAATTTAAGTAGAAAAGAGAGAAATTAGAAGGGGAGGTCTGACAACAGAGACATTACCCAGAGTTTAGCAGAATTCTTATAGTGTTTAGTTATTATATTTATTGATATCAAATCCCAACAACAGCTCTGTTCTAAAACCAGGAACTGAATCTTGTATTTGAGATTTCACTGAATGCTGAGAAACAACTAAAAGTTTTGTTTGTGTGTGTGTGCATGAAATACATAAAAACAGGCTGAGAGTCTTACAGAATAGCATGTGGGACTTGTTGGGGGTGTTTTTGAAATGTCATGTCTCATGGAATTTCTGCTCTTGCATTTCTTGGCCCAGGAAGCACATCCTGTGTGAGACCAATCACAAGTAATAGCTTGGAATTAAACGTATGTGGGCCATGGACATAAGCACAACATCTCTGAGGCCATGATATGTCTATCACTGTTACTGGAATTTAAAAAATGTTTAAGGAGGACTAATAGACAGATGGCAAACTCACAACAGCTGTGTTTTGCTAGGAAACTATACTGGAGAATTTAAAAATGTCCCAAACTCCAGTGTCATGAAGGATGGTTATTTTGTCCTTTGGTTTGAGTTTTGAATTAAGATGTGTCAGGAGCTGAGATCTCACCTGAACCTGTTAGATTGGTCCTAATCAGTTTATAAGTCCTGCATGTGTTGAGTCCTAAACGTTTGCTTATGCCAGTTGAGATTCTGTTGTTTATAGTAAGTACTTGAAGATGTTACCTTCTCTGATCAGGTTATGGCATAATATCTATGTCCAGCCACAAATGACTCATTTGTCATCCTTCAAAAACTTTTTAAAAAATATTCTTTTAAAATCATTTTTACATTCAGAGGCTTGTGCCTTCTGGCTGGCAGGCATGAACTTCAAATAAAGCACCAGCTCATCTTAACAATATTGCACAGTGTGGAATTGTCCATTGAAATTTTAGCAGTAGACTTGAAATGCCTCAAGGGTATTCTGTACATAATTTCAATTGGCCAGTAGTATTGTAGAGCTTGGTTTGGAAAGTGAGTCACTCCCAATACCCTTACCACACTACATACTGCTGATAAATCAGACACAGATGAATTTGTGATTCAAATTAAAACTTCTTTCAAGTACAAGATACACTTTATCATTGCTGAAGAATGGTAGTTTAGCTGTGACAAGTCTGCCAGACTTTGCTGTGAAACATATGTAGTAGTATTAAATAAATTATAGAGTCATGCGTTCCTGGTTCCATAGTGGAAGGAAAGCAGGGGAGGCACTCACATTTAGCAGGCATATACTGCCTCCTGCAAAACAGCATGCACACCAAGCTGCTGCCAGGAGAGAAAAGGCTAAGAAATTCAGGCACACCCAATCAAACATCAAAGGAAAACATCTACTGTCAAAGAGATCTTTTCTCTCTTCTCATACCCCCCAGGCAAACAGCTAGGGAGCAGATAGGAGGGTGAGCTGCCAGTGAGATTGATGCACCACCAGGATTTACTGTAGATTCCCTGCTCGCTTACACTACAAGACCACAGTCTCAACACTGGAAAAGCATCTTAATCCCCAATAGCCTGGCCACTTAGTTTTCATTTAAATTTTGTTTTCGTTCAAATAGAAGGGTCAGATATATATTTCATTCAAATAAAGGACAGCTAAAACTGTCCTTTACTCACCCTGATTGGCTAAACAACCCACTGTGTAAAGTACATTATCTAAGGAAACTCCAGTCCAGTGTTTTTCATAGGGCCCTGTGGGCTGGAAGGGACCACTGGAAGCCATCTGGCCCAACCTGCTGCTGGAAAGAGGTCTGGTTACAGCAGGTGGCTCTGGGCTGTGTCCTGTTGTGTTTTTAAATCTCTCCAAGGATGGAGATTATTTTCTGGACTTTGTACTGCTGATCATCCCTCTTCGAGCCCAACAATCCAGACAATATGTAACTCACCATCCAATCTATAACTCACCAGTTTAAGGATACTCTAGGAGACCCTGAAAAAGGTCTTGCTAAAGGCAAGATAAACATCCACTCCTCATCCACACTGTCAGTCGGCCCCTCAGAGAAATCAGGTCAGTCAGACATAATCTGCCCTTGGCAAATCCACCTTCACGTTTCATGTGGCTGGAAGTGACTTTCAAAAATATTGGTACCCCAGGCACTGAGGTCAGGCTGAGCAGCCTGTGGTTCCCAGGATCTTCCTTCTTGCCCATCATCTTTCCAAGGAAGTCTTTCCTCTAACAGATGCTTGGAGACCAAAATTCTGCTAAGTAACCACATCCAAAGTTCCTAACTTCAACGTTCCTGCTTGCTTTCAACTCACCTCTGAGAACACCTGGACCTATGAGCTTTCACGAATACAGGAACATAGAAGCTACGTGAGGGTGTGCTAAAATAACTCCGAGGTTGGTCAGTGTCTAGTTGAAAACTGAAAACTCACTTCAGTAAAAGTCCCAGCTGCCTCCCTTTCCAGACTCAGCTGGGCATGTGAAGCAGACCTCAAAAACCATTACTTGCTCCCTTTCACCTGGAAGTTTGTTGAGTAAAACTCCAATGCAAAATGGGAATTAGACTGATTTCCTCTTCTGCCTGAGGAAACCAAAGCTGTCTATATCATTTCCACCAGAGCTATGTCTATCTTGCTCTTAAAAAGCTACCTGGATAGAATTCCCTCGACTGCCCAAGACAATTTGCTCTATTGGTACACATTTCTCCATCCTGTCTTTTCATCTTTTTTGTATAAAAATTTAAGCTAGTGACTTCTTGTTTCCAGAATGGAGAATAATGCACACACTGTACTGCTGTGTTTTTCCATACCAGGGATGTAAGAATCACTTTGATCATCCTGTTACCCTTCTGTGAACACTCTCTATACTTCGAGCACAGTGTCCAGAGCTGGATACAACCAAATCTCCACTATGCTGAGTAAAGGTGTAACAGTCTTTGACAGGCCTTACAAACAATAGCCTTGGTTATGCATCCTAATTTGTAGCGTGCCTTTTTCACAACATGGCATTCCTGACACACTGAATTTGTCCCCCACTGCTGTCCCCAGAACATTTTTGATGGTTTGGTGCTAGCCAGGAGTTCCCCATGTGAAACATGGTCTTTTCTCTACTTCTCCCTCTCCTTCTGTTTTGTAGAGTTTGGGTTTGGGGTTTTTTTGTTCTTTGGGGTTTTGGATTGGCTTTTTGGTTGGGTTTTTTTGGGGATGGGGGAAGGGGACAGTGGGGGACATGTCTCAGGGGTTGTAGGGGATGCCACAGTCTTTGATTTGAAAGGTTAGAAATGCAGTTCTTCAAGAGGGATTTCAGGCTGTGGAACCCAGAAGACTGAGATGCCACTACACCTCAGTGGTGAATTAGTCACCTGAGTCTCTGATACTGAAATGTTTCTCTCACAACAGTGTTTTGAAAATAAAATCCTCAAAGGATCTGGAGACTCAAAGGCTCTGCTGAGGCATCTGGTGCCCTTTGTGTAGATCACTGTTTCCTGAACCACAAAGACTGGACCTGGTTACCTGCTCCTATAGGGAAAAGATATTTTAGTGAAGTCCCCATGTGAGTTGTTTTCAGCTCTGTTCACTGAAACTTTACTGGCTCAAAGAAAATTGTCAAGAGTGAAGTTCTGATGAAAACCAGCATTTAGAAGAAAAATACAGACAAAAAACCTTCTGGATCCTCTGACATTTCCCTTTGAAAGAGTCACATTTGACTCTCTATGAATTCTAGTAACATATGCTTTGTTGTAACGAACAATGCATGCCCTGTTTGTATTTGACCTGAAAGTAAAACTGATTTTGAAGTGCTAGGAAGCAAGCAACATCAAATATCCTCAGTTAAATACCTTACTGCAGTGGCCTGAAATGAATGTGACCCAGCAAGCCTTTGTTTGGAGCCAAGGATTTTTTGAAATTATAAAGCTGCTCTTGCCCATGATATACATACACTTTTTGCTACCCAAAAAAAGCAATCTGGAAGTGCCCTCATTAACATTTTACAGTAGGCTTTTTTTTGATACTGACTGAAGAAGCTTTTGTCCTAATAAGGGGTACACCTGGATGAGGATATGAACTGTTTCAGAGTAGCTGTTTATTTCTCAGGTGAGGGGAGAGCAGGGGATGGGCAGGAATCCACCATCTTTTCTCTTGGCTTCTCTGGACACCTTTGGCCTCCAACATTACCACACAACAGAGGAGCGTAAAGGGTGTTGACTACCCCAGTCTGCCCCTAGCTTTGAAGGCAATTGAGTGTTTTATTTTGGTGAATCTCTGGTGGTTGTGAGTTCAGACACTGTGACATTGGCACATGCAGAGAGCTGCAGGCAGCAGGGCTGTTCCACACTCCCTGTCCCTCCCAGGTTACATCCTTCTGAAGGCACCCCACTGAAATAAAACATCAGGGCTCTTTTTTTGTTGGGTTGGTTTAGGTTTGTTTCCTAAGTGAAGCCAAGAGCTACAGTGACACGAGAGACTGAGTGGGGTCTGAGGTACAATAGAGTTAGAAGGTGGGAAACACACAGTGCATGCAAAGACTTCAGCAGCCACAAGCTGAAACTGAGGCAGCATCCCCTGGAAAAAGCATTTACAAAAGGCATTGAGATCATTTAAAAATGAGGACAGTGAGGTACATGCTGCTAAGCTATGGGCAATCAGCACAGGTATGAGACAGTGACAAGGAGCTGAGGAGCACGTGGGGCTGGGCAGGCACTGCAAGGGCGAGTGGCAGCCACAGGAGGAGGAGGAACAGGGGAGGCAGGTGGAGGATGCAATGCTGGAGACACGGCTGGAGGCACACACCTTCAGGGGAGAAGATGCTGGGGCCTGGCACTGTACTCACACCTGCTGAAACACAGCTGGAGGTGATGGCTTCACACGCAGTTTGAGTTATGGTGCTGCTGGGCCTGGCCAGCACGATGGTTTCACACAGACAGCAGTAAATTGGGTATGTGATAGCTGAGACCGTGTTTGAATACAGTTTTTGAACCATCCTGTCCAAAGGCAGGATAATGGCCACGACTTAATTGTCAGTGGAGAACTGAGCAGAGTTTTCTTATCATTTGGTCATTAAAACTTCAGAGAAACACCTCAGATTTTAGTCTTTACAGGTGTTGAATAAAACCTCTAAAATTTTTCAAGGGATCCACTGGTGTCTTCAACTAATCACTAGCTATTGGCAGGAGTATAAACAGTAACAATAGCTGCTTGAAAGTTGCTGGGAGCAGGAAGAAGAAGGGAAAAGAGCGTCCAAGTTTTCCATGATGTCTTATGTACTTTCATGTATACCATTCCAGAAGAAAACTGAATACTGACCTATGCTGTAAATCCTGCAGTACCACATGAGGTACTCCCGTTACTTCCATTTTACCAACTGATACCGTAGAAGGAGCTAATATTTTTTCTGCTTCTCAAAGTATCATGACAGTACAAAAGTGATTAGAATTGCCAGCCAACTGGCATGATGCTAATGAGAGTCCTCCAACTGTGCAGCTGCTGCCCTGGCACCCTCTGTTCTTTAGATAGCAACAGTTGCATATATTAATTATGCCAGCAGGGAGACAGCAAATTTATGACAGTGCTTAGGGGAAAGCTGAATGCACCTGGCATTTACACAGAACAGCAGAAAAGGGAGCATGCAATGATCTTGCCGTTTCACTGGTAATTTAAGCAGTTATTCTTATAACTTGGGCACTCAGGCATAGGTTGAGGTGAGTGGAAATGTATTTTTAAGATGATGCATAGACTTAATCCCTTAAAATGTTTTTAATTTCCTCTCTTTCAAGGTCTTTGGCATGTGTCAGCTTGGATAACTCATGCCTTCAGTGTCCTGCTTGCTTGCATCCCTGCTATCGTGTGAGGATGTTTTGCAGACTCCCAGAGGTGAAGCCTGGGCTGTCACGGACCCTCAGGGACTGCCTGGAGCCCCCGGAGCCAGAGGCTGATTAATCCTGACCGCAGGTGGAGCTCCTGCTGCCGCAGAGGCCTTGGCAGCTCCCTGACCCCCGTCCCCACCCCGCTCCCTCCTCCCTGCTCCCTCCATCCTGCTGCTCGAACAAAGCATCACTCCTGCATTGTTTGCTGCAGGAACTCAGCCAAGGAAGTCATAACAAGACAATAGACATATAATCTGATAACCTTGTTAACTTGGTTGAATCAGAGCTCCTAACAAGTAGAAGAGTTTAGTAAAGTGGAATAAAAATATTACAAATATTTGTTGTCAAAGGCTTTTCAGCTGTGTCTTTGAAAACGTAGTGTTTCTTGTGCTTTTATTTAAGATTAAAGCTAAGCTCAAGGACACTAAACAACATTAACAAGGTCAGAAATGACTTTTAAAAACCCCCACTACAAATGCTAACTATAGCAGGCAGGCAGACTTCTTCAATGTGTTCAAATATCAGCAAGTAAAACAACATAACAAGATATGGATGTGCCATTCCAAAAATCTCTGTGCAGTAACAATCTACAGTGCACTGCTTCATATTTTATCAGGACTAGGCTGTGACAGTGCCAGAAATCCGGAATGAAGGGCAATGGGTATTAACACTGCCACATTAGCCAGTGAAGAAAATTGGTGATCCCAGCCATATCAATCACCCTCTGCTCCTCTCACAAAACAGTCCGAGCTTCCCTTCCCATAGCAGGTACCCTGATCTGACGAGTGCCCCCCAGCAGGAAAGAAGCCACAGGGCAGCACATCCCACCCCATTGCTCCTCCTGGGCTGTGATCCCTGAGAGAGAGTGTGTACACGTCTGTTCTAGTTAATTAACAACCAACAATCCATAAATCCCACTTTTCTTCCTCTGGGATTATTTTTTTCTCCATTACCTAACCATGGTAATCGTATCTTTCATTTCAAAGCATTCTGCCTTAAAGTTCCTTGAAGACATTTATAAATACTTGAAGAAAAAGTTGTATGCAGTGCTAAATAATGTCTATAAAAACTAGAAAGACAGAGTGTGTTATCTGTGGTCTCAACTTTCTTCCTTTGGAAAAATCACGTCTCACATGGGACAGGAATGTCATTTTGCTTGTACCATTTCCCAGAGGCCAGTGAAGAGTCAGAATGTGAGATGCTGTTTAAGCAAGGCATTTTTTTTTCATTTAGGGCACTCAAATTAATTAAATTGGTAGCATTTGTTCTATTTTTAGGCAAGATGAGCAGAAAAAAAAATTACAGTATGTAAATAGTTGAAGGAAACCCTTTGACCCAGATTTGTTTGTCTTTCAGTGATTCTAAAAGTGGCATTAGTGACTAAAAAGTAAACCATCTTCTGGGAATCTGCCGAGTGCTGAGCACTCATGAAAATCCAATCGCTTGTCTATGTGCCAGAAAATAGATTGAGAGATCTAACTCCAGGCAGCCAGACTTGAAAGTGCAGGGAAGGATCAACCTTGAGGAATCTTACTGCTCCATCTGTACAGTTACATCAGTGTAATTTTTGGTGTAGGCATTATTTTTATTAAAGAAATTGCCTTGTTTCTCTTTGAGAAGCTATTTTAGGGTCTGCTTTTCCTGGCAGAAGGCAATTAGTAGGTTTGTGGCTTGTTTTTGTTAGAAAAGCAGCACAGTAAAGCCATGAATTTTGAGGAAAAGAAGCTGTATTTTTAAAACGCATTTTTGGCAGTAGTAGTGTAACTCCCTGGCGTGTCCTGCTGACACGACTGCCTTAGAAATTGCAATTTTTACCTCTTCAAACTGTGCTACCTAAGCTTGCAAGAATGTCTCTGTGTGCAATGGCAGGACAGGGTCCTCACTGTGCAGGATGGGAAGCAGAGGGGGAGCTCCAAATCTCTGTTCCACGTGACCAGAGAGGCAGGGGAAATATCCTATATGGAGCTGTTAGGGACAGAGAAGTGGACTCAAACCTCTCTGATCCTTTGAGGCAAGGGGGTATAAATTTTCTGAGAGTCTTCTTCAGACACAGCCTGGGGCTATGGTTAGGAGGGGCCAAGTAGACACCCCCTTCTCTGGTGCTGCTGGTAGCCAGGTGCCCAGGGACACGGTGTGGGGACAAGGCCTGGGCATCAAAATCATAAATAAAATAACATCAAAATAATACTATAATATAAAATAACATAACATAAAACATAAGAAAAAAATAACATTATCATATTAAAAGCATATATTATATTATAATATTATAAAATAATGTAAGAATAAAATAACATCAAAATCAGTCTGCTTTAATCAGGAGCCTGGGCCAGGTAGTCTTCAGAGGTCCCTTGCATCTTAGTTCATTTTAGGATGGTGTGGTGAGACAGTTCTGCAGAAAGGAAGGAGTCAGCTAGTTCCCTCTCCTTCCTCTCCCCTCTGTCATGGGCAGGGTGAGGTGCAAGAAATTATTAAAGAGTCAGCAGATTATTCCAACTATAAAAAGACAGTTACATACTAAGCATTTTCCTTTACAAGTTTCTCCTCAGCCTCATAAACAGGGCCTAAATTCTCTTTGTATCTTTAAAAATTGAATTGTTTGACAGGAACCTTTTAGTTCTTTTATTAATGTCCAGTAGAATACTCAGAATTTTCTGTGCTGAGTGCATTATTGAAGCCCTATTTCAAATCACAGCACTTGGGGCTAACAAGAAAAAGGCTCTTGTGGGAAGTTTCTTGATTTTTTTTTCCCTCCAAAGATCACAAAATAATTTAGCAGCATTTTTTTAAATAAATATAGCTGCTACAAAGTCAATAATATTTCACTGAATCTCCATGTGCCTCTGAAAAATAATCTTTTGCTGAAAAATCAAGAACCCCAGGGACAGTCTTGATCCAGCAAACAAAAAAAAGTAAGTGTGGAGTAAAAGTGAGTGTTAGCCACTTCAACATAAAGGGTGAAATTTCTGTTCTAGCAAGAAAGCTTTTGAATAATAGAGATGGGATCTATCCAAAACCATGCAACCAGCTGCTTAATTTCTGCTACTGGGAGGTGTGCTCTGGGTATTCCAGAGCTGTGCTCCAAAACCTTGTAGAATATGAGAATGTTTTAGTTCTGCTAATGATGCATCATGTGGAAGATTAATATTTTGATAGCTTTAAGTCCCCTGAAACTTCTGTTAAGAAAGAATAACTTTTCACTGAACTGTATTAAATAAAAACATCAAATTACTTTCACTTTTTAGAAAATCCCATAGAATTAAAAGAAAAGAAGTTTGTATTTCCAAATAATTCTTTATTAGAGCTACAATGTCTCATGGCATTGTAGTGGATATTTTTTAGGATTACAGAGAGTATTATTTATTATCCAGTTCAATATTATTTGTCATCTGTCTTCATCTAACACAAGAAGAGCAAACAGGACTCTTCATTTCTACCTTCCTTTTTCCAATTAGGGGTACATGTGGTGAAACAGTATATCTGCATGAGTTTCACAAGTTCTCTCTTACTATATTTTCCAATACCTGCAAGTCCTGTGTGATTCAAGGAGATTGTTGCTTTTCTCCAAGGTGAAACTTTGAATAAAAGAACATTTACCATATCCTCGGTTAATGCTTAGTGTTTGTTTTACTATTTATCATCTTAATGAATTTCAGATTTAAAAAAACAAAGTTCTTTTCAGCCTTGAATATTAAGTCTGCAAAAGCAGATTTTGGAAAGCATTTTAGAGTTACTTTACATAATTGTATTTAATCCCCAGAAGTCTGCTGCACATTGATACATCCCCTCTGGATTTCAGAAAGGTGCTGAGCACTCACATCTTGTGGGCCTAAAGAGGAGCTGGACATACTTTGCACAGACTCTTCCCTGATGGCTCAAGACATGCAGGCCAACTTTGTTACCACTGTCTCAGGATGCATGTAAATAAAATTCTTGCATAGAGTAGCCATTTGCCTCATTAAACAGACTCAGAGGAAGCTGGTATTTTGTAGTTTCTGCTGTAAATTTCTTTACATTATTTTGATTGACGATAAATAAAAAAAATATATAAATAAAAAAAGGCAGCCCAGAACTAGCTCAGATTTCACAAAGGAGTCTTCCAAGGTTAGCTAGAAAATAGAAGCTACTCTTGGCACTACCAGCAAACTTTTGGTGGTGCCCATGTGCAGTCTTTGGACACAGCTAGAAAACAGCACAGGTCCTTCTGTCCCACCGGTAGCAATGCTGCTGGTTCCAAATGGGAAAGC
This sequence comes from Machaerirhynchus nigripectus, assembly GCA_013397975.1. Classification (NCBI taxonomy): domain Eukaryota; kingdom Metazoa; phylum Chordata; class Aves; order Passeriformes; family Dicruridae; genus Machaerirhynchus; species Machaerirhynchus nigripectus. The sequence continues at coordinate 617,019 of VZRQ01003727.1, forward strand.
AAAGCAGATTTGCTTTCCCCGTGCAGGAATCTTGACGTTTCCCTTTGCTTTAGGATTTTATTTGTGTTACCAAAGTCTGCCTCTGATAGAAGCAGCTCCAGCCTGAGGTGTCTCCATGTATTCATGCTATGCATACACAGACCTAAGCAGCAGAAGAGCTCTCTTGCAGCATCAGTAAGAACTGCTTGCTCTGTCCAAGCTTTGAACATTCAGAGTTGTTGTGCCTGTTTACAGCCATGCAGCAGGTCAGACAGGAAACAATCCCTAGGGTGAAACCATTCCAGCTGGAGACTTGGCGCTCACCCTCTGAGGGCAGAGTTCCAAGAGTGTACTCCAGATCCAAATCAGAATGCTATTTTAAATACATCCAGTAGACTGGATGAACCGTGACATCCTTTTACTCTTTCCCAGAAATAGAGTTGCTAAATTAGAATTTAGACTCCATAACTGGAAGGCATGTATTTTCTGCACTGTGAACTCAACACTTTCCCACCTCTGAAAGCATTTGTCTTGCCACTTGCTTATTCTGTCCGGGCAATCCATCAAAGCGGCAGGGAAAGGATGAAAGCAAGCAGATTAAAGCTTAGAAAGCTATTTGCAAATCTTCTAGTTAATTGAAGGGCTACTAAGGAGGTTATAAGTGACTCAGCTTGGGTGCATGTGGTGGGGCTGTAGCCCACGGTAAGAGGGAAGGAGCAGTGTCTGTCAGCCACTAGAGTTTCACTCTAATGGCTGGGGACTGTGTTTTAAGCTAAGATGCAACTTGAATGACTTAGCAGGAAATAAATTCTTTATCTCCACCACTCTTTTCCTCAGGATCCCGTCATTTGGAGTTGCAGGACACACCAGAGCAAACAAATGCAGCTAAGGGAGCTGCCTCTGCCTGGTGACCCAAGCAGAATTGATGTCCGTGGCCCCATACCACAGCCCCCTTCTACAGAGGTTTGGCCAAGCTCCCATTCCTGGTTATTGTAGTGTGAAAATAAGGCCACAGCAAGTACTAACTACTAATGAAGTGAAAGCTGGAGAACTTAATGATGCTTTTCATTGGCCACGGTTGCAGAGGTCAGTCTGTGTTTGCTAGTATCCCACTCAGTCTCTCACTAGGATACGAGTAAAGCTTATCACCTCTTCACTTCCCTAAACTTCCATATACTTCTCCATAAAGGAGGTTTTCCAATTAATTTCCCTAAATCCTTACAAGCAGGTTCTGAATTCTGAGTGGAATTATGCTTGGGGTGAACGCAGAGCAAAGGGGGAAATCAACTGATAGGCAAATTGAAAAAAAAGTTGCCTTTAAAGATTATATAAGCTAAAAACCCATTATCTTTTTATTAATGTGATGTTTGACTGGTGAGGATTATCAACTCCATCTCATGTTGCTCGATAGTTTCTCTTTTTTTGTAAAAGCCCAGGATGTTTTTTTTTTTGCCATAGAATATAGGTTTGTAAATCCATATGGTTTGTAAAGCCATAGAATAAATTATTGCTACATCTGAAATACCAGCTGTATTTCAGGGCTCTTTCACCTCTCCCCAGCTACCATTATTTCATTAAATTCCATATAAAATACACAGAGTTAGAGAAGGTGTCTCTGAATATAAAGAGATTATAGACATTCCTGAAATATCCCCAAATTTATTGTGTTTTATAGCTCAACTGACTTAAAAAAAAAAGGTATTAAGTCTAATGATATGAAACCCAGTGAACCAACACGGTTTTATAATATGGCAAAAAAATATCCCATTTTACCCTTTTGTATACAGACATTATTGTTGTTATTATCAAACAAGCAGGTCAAGGGCATGAATGCAACATTCATATCAAAGGGGAACATTCATATTAAGCATTCAAATTAAAGAGAACTCTTATTAAAAAGGCGAGTGAAGTTGTTTTTCATGCAGAAGTCACTGAGGTTTATCTGGTGGTGTGATGTTGCTGCGCTCAACAGCATGAATTAAGCAATAAAATGTGACAGAGAGTGCAATGCTGAAGGTTAAAATATGACTAAAGGTGCATTAGGAGTCACAAGGCTGAGAGAATAGAGATTTCAGTCTGGAGAGCAAGGCAGTCACCTTCTGAAAATGGACTGCCCAAAGTGACTTACGATTATTGTGTAAATGTAGAATACAGATAATGCTATGGTTAACTAGGGATTCTCAGATCCAGGTCACTCTATTACCTGGTTGGAGGTGAGCACTGACAAGGGAGGCAGCTGCCTGCACTGTCAGTAAAGTATGGCCAAGTCCATATATACATATAGACCAGGAAGTGTAGATTTGAGCTGTTCATTTCTTAAAAATTTCTAAATGCTTGAAGTCTAACTCGCTGAACTGCTTAATGCAGCTGATAAGCAGGAGCCCCACGCTTTGCTCCATATTTTCAGGTGTTACATAAATCATATTATTTTGGAAGGAAAGATAGTTTTAATGTTTAAAGAGTAGCTTGGATATATTAATTTCAAGAGAAATCATTAAAAAATTACAATTTCTGGTCTAAGATCTTGAACAAAGACAAAGTTAAAACCTTATTCATTTCAGTGTAATGTACTTATTATAGAACCTCATTTTAAATAGAAAAAAAACTGTTGCCAAATTACAATCTAGAAGATGGCAGTAAAATTAGACTGTCAGCTATTACTTAGAAAACCAGAAATATTGGTTTTTTTCCTTTTGAATCAAGCCTTTTGATGTTCTTCTAAGCTCTAAATTGATACAGAAATCTAATTAAGACAGTGTCTCCTATGTATTTCAATATTCTGAAGCCCATTTCTTATTTCTCAGTGATCAGTATACATTTCAGAGCATATAAATAGTTGCCCTCTCTTTATTTACAGAGTTTTCTTTATTCACAGATCTGTCAATGCTTTGTGTTTGCCTACAAGAACTTTAGGTTAATTTAAACCTGAACCAGACTCCTTGAGATACACCACTTCAAAAGATAAGAAGATGACACCTGCCCTATTCATGAATAGTTCTTCAAAAACAGCAGAAGAAGCTTCCAGTGGGAAATTTCTACTTGTGATCAAGCAGCTTAAAGAATCATTTTAAAACTAAAATATAAAGCAAAGGTTTTGCCAAGTGCATAAGCCTGTGAAGGTCAGTTCATGTAAAAAACCCCAAAACATCACTTCTACCTGATTTCATTGTTTCTAAGAGTGAAGTACATCCCTTTCTACCTAATTAATGGTGGTTTAGTACAGCCAGAAGCAATGACACATCCTACCCAGCATGACAGCAGCCACTGAGGTCCCCAGGCTTTGTTCCAGCAACCTAAGGGTGGAAAACTGGTCAAAGGATCAGCAATGAATTCCCCAAGAGATATTTATTCTTGCATTACCAAGTCTCTTGCTTTAACCTTTCCCCAAAACCATGCATCCCACACAATAATTCAGAGGTCTAATTAACAAAATAATGTTGATATTTGTCGTTCTCTTCCTGTCATCAATTGACTTTCCCTTTAATTGCACTGTCTTAGGTCTGCAATGCACCATTTCTTAGGCTGCTTTGATAAAAATACCTCCGGCTCCTCTTACTCATCTCTCAGGTTAGGAGCTTATTTTGACTTCCAAAACATGCTATAGGGCATTTGTGGTTTTATAGATTAAATGGTCTTAACTAAAAGTTAATTTAAATTGCTTAACAATAAAAGAAATAAGGAGAGAGAAATATAATCATGACAATTCAATGAGGTATTTTCTATCTCTGCCAGCATTCACTCTTGTAATTAGGTACAATTGATAAAATTACACAAATATAGTTTATGGTTCAGATTCAATAATATGCTCCCAGGCATGTGTGCAGGTTTCCAGGATTCTTTTCTGCCTTTCTTTCAGTGTCTTTATTCTTCTATCCATCTTGCTTCTCTTCTCATTGCTCTTGTCATTATCAGACATTTTGTGCTTAGAGCTCTCATTATTATCTACACATTTTCCCACAGAAACTTCCAATTTTATAAAGAAAATAGAAAAGGGGGGAAAAAAGCTGTGTGTAGTTATACAGCAGAGCCTCCTATTCAACTATGCATAATTGTATTCCCAGAATAAATAAAGCACTTCCTTTCCTACATTTTACTTATTTTTACAATCAAACTTTTTTGAGCTTCTGAAGTATCCAGGTATGCCTATGAATCTACGCTGAGCATGTGTGCACACAGAAATGGAAGCACAGATGAAAAAGCGTTTACTGAATCAGCATGACAAAGACTCTGGCTATACCTGAGGGCAGTGATCCCTAAAGAAATGGAGAATAAATCTCCTATTAAAAGTGAAAAAGAGAAGTTTGTTCTGTGCTGAACTGTGAGACCAGACGTGACATGGCGATGCCTGAAAACACCAGAAGGAAGCTGGAAACATCAGGCAATTCCTGCATTTGCAGGGCTTAATTACAGGGCTTAAGACCATCAGGCTAGAACTGAATTGGATAAACAGAAACACAGAAAAAGGGCTTGGGAAGAGACAACATTGGCTCAAGGTCCATAAAGATGTCCATGGAAGAAAAGAGGATGGTATGATACTTAATGTGTGATGAAGAAACTTCTGGAAGCCTGATTGTTCCTTTTATGTAATTTATAGAATGGAAACATTTCAGAAATTCTTTAAGTATCTTTAACCTTCTACATGAAGCTATCAGAAGTCTGTGCATGCGCCCAGAAAAATGGTTCTGTGTTCACAAATTGAGAAAGTCTGAGTCAGACGTTACTAGATTTAACAATGCCCATGAAAAAGAAAGGAATAGTCCTTTCTGTTGCTGAAATGTCTTGTGAAGTGACAGAAAGAAAAAGTTCAGTTGTCACAACAATTCTTTCCTCCCCCTTTTCCAATTTGTTAGCCATCTTTTGCTTTGTCAAAGTAGGCTCAAGATTTATTGTTATTATGGGTCTTCAAGCATTTGTGGAATGTAGTCAATTTTCATGTGCCCCCAGAAATCAGACATTCACACTGTGATCCACACACATCACTGGAAAGGTCTTCAAGATCTTGACAAACCATACCCACACACTTTTATGAAGAATGGACTCTGGATATGTACACTGCCTACCCGTGTTGTTCCTACAACCATTGTAAGTATCTTTTTCTACCCTGTACCCTTCTAGAATGTCCCCCTTTTTCCATTCAAATATAATCCCAGTCCTTTTTACTATTATTCTAAGCTAATTCTTTTAAGTGTTGCTGCTTTCCAAAACAACCTTATGAACACTGTCCTGTATTCTTTTTTCCCATGCTTTGGCAGTATTAAGACATTCCTTCTTTGGTGACCAACAGCTTGAGCAATCCAGGATACATGATCTGCCTCTTTTCATTTTTAAAGCACCCTTTCATTTTTGTGACATTGCCAAAAACAGCAGCAAAGGTTTCTCTTCTCTTTCTAATAAAATAATTAAATTGACAACCAATATCAGCAAAGGTTATATTTTCTTCTCTATAAAAGCACCAAATAATGCAGTGGCAAGCAGTCATTCTAGTGAGAAGACTTCAGGCAGACTTACCTTCAGTAGTCATTTCTCATGGACAAGTGCAGCTGGAGAGCCAGGCATGGGTTTGTCCATTTCATATGGACCCGCACCAGTGACATATGTGGCTTGGTTTGAAAGACAGGTGCCTGCCAAGGAAGGCAGGAGCCTCCCTTGGAATGGAGAATGTAAGCCCCTTCCCTCTAAATTATTATAGTTTTGAAATTAAAGGGCTCCCAGGCAATTATATGGGAAACAGAAAAAACAGCTCATTACTTATATATATATTACAAGGCAATAATAAAGAAACACTTGCTTAACCTGACAGAGCCAGGATACAACCTGGCACCCTGCTGGGCAGGCTGGTGCCAGCAGTTCTCTGGGAAGTGGTTCTGTTGAAGTAGTGATCCTGTAGAAAGGTCTGGTCCTCTTTGGAAGGTCCAGTGGTGGTTGTGTAGCTTTTGTCCTCAGGGAACCCAGTAGGTAAAGCCACTTGTGCTGTTCCAAACCCCAGACTATATCCAGGTGGAAATGCTTGGCTCCTCCCACCTGGGTGGAGCATCTCACAATGGGCTGATGTAATTTTGTGAGTCATGGGGTGTGTCCTTGATTGCCCATTAAACAGAGATAGCCCCCAGAGGGAGTTATCAGGGGTGAGTCATGGTAGGAGATGACGAGCACTGCCCCACCTGCTTTAACAGCTTGTGAAGATGATAATAGAATGCATGCTTTTGGTTACATCTTACATTGTAACCTAGGACAATGTGACAAGATCTCAAATACTGCTCCCCACTTTGTAAAGATAATTGTTTTCATTCCCTTTCAGTAAACAAGAAGCCTATTAAGCCCTACCTAAGATTAGGTGGCTTGAGACAGAACATAAAATTGAAAAGTAATGTAAGACAAAAGCAGTATCTTTAAGGTCACATCACTGTGTGTCATCTATCTATATTGCAGTCTTGTAACCTTCCTGTCCAAATATTATGAAATAAAATGCCTCTTATTGTACTTCTATGGAGTCAGGAATCTTCCATTAAGAAGTCTCATCTTAAGGCCACAGCCCTTTGTTATGTTACTTCCACAGTGTTCTCCTGCTACCGTGTCCAAAGGGAGGAATAATGTAGACATTGCTAGTGACTGTAGTTACAAAGTTTTCCAGTCAAAACTTAATTGTTGAGTATTAAAATGTATGATACTTGTGTGAAGGACAGTCTGTACCTTAGGATTTTTTTTAAGAACTGGTTGCTAAAAAAAAAGAAGGATTAAAATTAAATGTGTATTTTTCTCCATTGTGCTGCATCTGTTTTCTGTCAGAATGAATCCTGCTGATCTTGGTTTCAAGGTTTCCATTCTGTGTGCTTTTAAACCAAGGTCAAGCAGTAGGCAGCAGAGGGACCTTGAAGGTGTCATTGGCTAGAAATACATAAGCTTTATAGCTACACCACTAATTATTTATCATTCATAGAAAGAAATATAGATGGGCAAAATGATATAGATACTGGTACTTCTATAGCTGTATACACACCAGAATGGCAAAAGGGAGAAGCTTAATATTATTTGGCTGTGCATGTGAGTATGCATGTACATTTATTTGTGAGTGCAAATGTCTGCATGGCGATATGTGTTCCGACCTCTTCCGTGTCCAGAATGAAATTGTTTTCTGTACGTGCTATATTGCTCACACATATGGTCTAAGACACCTGAGAAATCTATGAAGGGAGAAATCATTTAACAAAGCTGTCTGTCTGTCTAGTAGGGTTATATACTACTATGTGTTTTTTCAAGGTGGTTTCTTTTCATTAAAAATAAAGCCCTTGGAATGAGGCCTTACACCTGAGGAGGCAGGCTTTTTTTTAGTGAAAAAAAAAACCAGAAAAGATTAATAAATTGGGGGAGTCTCTGTATTCCTTGTTGTGTTTTTCCTTAATTTTGTGATTGCCTTGAAGAAGGTACAACATCCTTGTACACATTACGAGTAACTTATGGCTTCTCATGAATTATCTGTTTAACTTGAATTTAAAGTAGAGTTTACAGGAATGTACATTCAGGGAAGACATCCTATTTTTCTAAGCCAGATGTGACTTCTGAAAAGCAGCAGGAGCAGAGCTTTATATTTGTCAGACAGACACCATGCAGACTGACACACTGGTCTCTCAGGAGTAAAAAAAACAAGCGCCTCTGAGTGTCCCAGTGCAGGGGCAGTTTTTTCTCTCCAGCTGTGGCTACACTTCTGGACAGGCAGACCCTATCAGGATAATAGGCCCAACCATCCTGACCCTGAGTTGTCCAGCCCAGGGAGCTGGGGACGTGCATCTTAGCTCAGCCCCTGGCTGTGGGTCCAGATCTCCCCGCGATGCTGCCACTGTGGTCTCACCATGGCACACAGGCCAAACAGGACCAGGCTGGGCATCCAGAGCCAGGACTGGGAAATGCACTTTAGCTCCATGGGTTGGTGCAGCAGCCAGCTCTGAGTGCTGGCACTTCTAAGCTGTCTCCATTACCAAGACTGCTAATGCAGATCTGCTGACTGCAGCAGTCAACTGAGCACGTGTCGTACGCACCATAAGAATTTGTGGGGGGGTTATGCCAGAAGAGTTTTGCTCTGGCTTTATGGAATAATTGCTCAGTAGCAGCTGGAGTGCCTTACGCAGCCACCAGGACAGTGTCTGCCAGTTCACTTTCATCAAGGAATCTGGTTTGCATCCTCCAAGATGAATCTCTGAAGTGAGATGCAGTAAGAGGAGACAAAAACGCAATCCTGGCTCAAACTAAAATACCAAAGTAGGCACATGGTCATTTCATGAGTGTGGCATATTGATATACAACACCTGTATGACTCCTTGCATTTTCTGTAGACAAAGAATGCAAAAATATTCAGGCTTCACAAATATAGAAATTTTTCATAAGAAAAACTCCCAGTGTTTGAAAGAGGACTGGAGTTTGATTCACACAGTATATGGCTTTTTTATTCAAACTGCCAAAAACCTCTGAATTTATGCTGACTTAATAAAAAAGTTGGAAGAAAAATTCCTTTAATAAACTTCCTTCTCTTTAATGTATGACTGAAAATGTTTTAGTCCATCTATCAAAATCATCGCTGATGTTAGCAAACTCATATTTCACAAATTTGCCAGGGAACCATGACATTCCCTTATTAGGAAATAAAAATTCAAAAATACCCTGTCTTAATGTAAGGAAAAAAAAATATATTCAGTTTAGGCCATAGCACAGGACACTGCTTTTCCTTCCTTTATTTCCCTGTCCCCTCTAAACAACTCTGTGAGACAGATCAGCTCCCAAAATTTCTCCTTTTATAGAAGCACCAACACCTACATTTGGTGACCATAAGTGCTGTGTCATGCTTTAGCACCCTTCTCAGTTTCTTCAAGTCCTTCCTCTCAGATGAGGATAACATTTTCTCCCTCCCTTCCACCCCCTCAGCCCCCTATATTTTCATGATTACTTCCAATTTTGCCTGCCTTACTTGTTTGCTGCTTGCCTTCTTCCCACTTGTCCAGAGTGGTGGGACACTGCAGTAATGTTTCTGTAATTAGTAAGGACAAAAAACATGAATTATTTTTAAGATTGATAATTTCTGCCTGCATGAAGCTGACAAAGGTTCACAAGAAGCTCAACACAACCCATCAATGTGCGCTCACAGCCCAGAAAGGCAAATGTATCCTGGACTGCATTACATGAGCAGTGGGCAGCAGGTTAAGGGAGGTGATCCAGCCCCTCTGCTCTGGTGAGACCCTCCTGGAGTAATCGATCCAGCTCTGGGATCCCAGCACAGGAAGCACATGGACCTCTTGGAGCGAGTCCAGGGAAGGGCCATGAAGATGACCAGAGGGCTGGAGCACCTTTCCTATGAAGATGGGCTGAGAGAGTTGAGGTTGTTCATCTCGAAGAAGAGAAGGCTCCAGGGAGACTTAGAGCACCTCCAGTACCTAAAGGGAGCCTACAAGAGAGAGAGGGACTTTTCACAAGGACCTGTAGTGATAGGGCAAGGGGGAATGGTCTTAAGCAGAAGGAGAGTAGATATAGACGGGATATCGGGAAGAAATTCTTTACTGTAAGGGTGGTGAGGCACTGGCACAAGTTGTCCAGGGAAGCTGTGGATGTCCCATCCCTGGAAGTGTTCCAGGCCAGGTTAGATGGTGCCTTGGGTCTGGTCTAGTGGAAGGGGGATTGGAAGCAGATGATCTTCAAGGTCCCCTCCAACCCAAATCATTCTGTGATTCTACGATCACTTGACATAAAAGTCAGGAAGCTTTGTTTAGCTTCTACTTTCATGAGGACTGGAACTCCAAATGAATTTTGGCTTCCACAGGATTAACTGCTTATAAGTTGTGTTGAGTTTCTGATGACAAAGGTTATGAGGCATTAACTCTCCCCGAAATGTATCCTTTGGGACAGGCATCCACTTTTCTCTGTATATGGAGTCTCAGACACTTTACATGAACTGGGTATTTACTTCAGCGTTTTTGCAAAGTGGGCCTGTAAAGAATTTTTCTTATCTATCCAGCTCCCTAATATGTTTTAATATAATAACTGAGATTTCCATAAGGTGGACCATCTGAAATCTACAAACAGATACAGGTTTATGGTGGAAGAATTGTGTACAACTAGGTCTCAAAAAATTTCCATTTCTACCTGGGGAGAAGAGAAGGTGTGGAAGGCTGAATTACTTATGAAACTCAGCATATATTAACAAATTAGTTTGATTTGTCTATAGATATATTTCAAGAGAGTAACGTATAAATTTGAAAAATTCTACGTAGCTGTATTTGTGATTTGCAGTATCCTGACTGGACCCCATGACTTTACCCAGCACTGCTGCAGCTTCAGTTCATACACCAAGTCTTGGGCACCCCAGACTTTGCACACTGTGGCCCAACGGGAGCAGTTTTGCATGAGATTCTTTACAACTGAAAAATAGCTCAAATAGCATGTTTTATCAGAAATGGGTTTTGATAAAAAATGCACTCCACAGGGAGCACATCTAAAATGGAGCTTTCCCCACAAGAACTCTCCTTTTATGCACATGCAGCATCTGTAATGGAAATGAGCCTCCCAAACTGCTGCTTTTAGGTGGAGAAAATGGGAGGGGAAAATGAACCCACAAGGCAGTTTCATTATTCAGAAGGCAAATGGATGTATACAGGATTTATAAAACTTTTTAAACTGATCACTGAGCTTGCTAGTGTCTTGCACTGCTAACTGGGAGTAGACATATGACATCTGTGTTGCTTTAAGTGTTTTGGGAGTTTCTGAGTATCAGTTCTTCCATTGTTAACACTGTCAGCAAATTGTTGCTCATGCAAGGTCATCATAATCCTGGATATAAACATCAATACTTCAGATTGATTTGATTTGTTGGGAATAGCACCACTTGGACGACACTTAAGGTGAGCCTGCACCCTAACAAGATTTAGTTCACAAAAATTTCTTTGCTTCTTCATTATTTTTTTTCCCTGCCAATTAAAGTGAATGCATTCCTTTCTTTTATTTCCTTTCATATCATCCCACAGAGTAGCAGCGTGTCAAGGTTGCTGCATCCTGCAGAGAGAGTGAGAAGTTGATCTACTTCTTGTCAGGAGAAGTGTGGTAGATGTGAGGGATCCCAGCAGGCACCAGCACTGGCGTGCTCTTCCAGCTAGACTTCCCTCCTTCCTTTTGCATCCTGGTGACTCCTCTCCTCATGGGGTCCCTTCCTCCCCACGTGGCAAGTACCTCCTTGTTCGCTCTGTTTCTCTACCGTTAAATTAAATTATGCTTGTTGATCAAGTGTAACATGAAATACAATTTTACTAAATAATTCCTGCGTCATAAAGCCATTTCTGTGGGTTTTTTTCCCTGACATACTGAAATAAGTAGCAGTCTGGTGACTGAAATTGGTGAGGGCCCTAACATTTATTTTGTCATTTCTATTGTGGGAATTGTAACTCCGTTAAAGTTTCACTCTATAAAACTAATTTCTGGATTTTTCCCCTACAAGAACACCAAAGAATGATTGAACTGTGAAGACCAAACTCATCTAGGCTGATGTCTGACTGCTACAGATGTGTGCTGGAAAATTATTGCAGCTGAGTTGAACCAGGCAAAGATTCCTATATTTTAATCCATGCCGATTAAATGAATATTTTTCCAGTGACATTTTGCATTGCACAGGCAATCTGGTCTCTTCGATGTTCCAAGAAACACTAATTGTAAACGGGCTCTAAGAGTCTTTACTAACAATTTAATTTCTCTAGGGTATTAAACACAGAGCCCTTTAATACTGTGTTTGACCTTTCCTTTCCTACAAACTTATTTAATACTGCTTCTAAAACTGATTTTTGGGACACTGTACTTTTAACCTTTTTTTTTTTTTGACTGTGAAATGCAGCTTATTCTCATTGTTTGTTTCTGGAAGCCACCTTGGAGTCCACAGACAAGGGCTTCAAATCTTCAGAAGCAACTCTCTTCAGTTTCCTAATGTACTTTCTTAAGCTCCAGTCTGCCTAGAGAAATACAGTCCTAATGAGCTAAAACACACAAATGAAATTACCTACCATTTGGCATTCCCTGTGCCTGTGTCTAAATGAGGTCATGTGAAATTTTAGCTGTAGTAAAATGTCCATTTATATATGAAATAAACAAAAAATTACATTTCCTCCAGATTTGTTTCAAATGTATGTTTTTTCAACATCTTGCAAAAATAGTAGCTAAGCAAAGAAACTATATTATAACACCCTGTGCTGGTCTTAGCAAAAAAGAATTTTGCTTAGCAAATGAGCCTCTGTTTCCTCTTATATTCTAATATAGCATGGGGAGAAAGAAAAAATAGATAGTGAAATGTTAAAAAGGTCTTTCAGTTTTCCTGTATTAAGTTGTGCTCTGACTTTCATCCCACCTGGATTTTAGCACAAGTTCTGCCCCCTGGTTCACTATCCAGGCAAGCAACAAGCTGGACACCCCCAAACCCAGGACCAGGTCCCAAACCAAGAGCCAGGTCAGGACCTAAATCCATCAACACATCAGAGTGTTGAGGCATTCCTTCCTTCCTCCTGTTCTTACTTATCCCTCCCCATCTCCAAAGTAAAGTGAGGTCCCCTAGTTTTCATTTGAAGCAAGGTACCCCAGGGAGCCCCAGACCATTCCCTAGGGCAATTCCCAGCTCCCAGTTATATTTACTCTCAACTGCGCTGCTGAACCACACTCTGCAGGGCCTGGGTCCTTGAGATACAATTATTAGTTCTTAACCCTTCAAGCAGAAAATTTCTGGAATCATCATTTATTCCAAATGCAGACAGGCATCTCTCTACTTATCTCCTTCCTTTCACACAGTGAAACGTATCCTTTTTATTACAAATAAATGCAAATATTTATTAGCAATGTGTGCAGCCATTATTATTGTTGTCCTGGTTAATGCTGTCTCTGAGGCAATGGCATATGAAATACTGCTTATGGCATCCCCAAGTAGAAGCAAAACTGCTCTTAAAATGTTCTTTTCAGAGTTTAATACAAAGAGTGAAAATAAATAATGTCAGGTCCTTGCCATGATCTGCCCATTTTAAACTTTTCAATGGCACAAATCATCATTAATGAAGCACTTAACATTACACTCCCGACAGCACAGCATAAAAATTACTGCAGTCATCCAAAGGATAAGAAGAAACATGGCAGATAACTTCTGGAGGGGAAAGATTTATGCTCTTTTGATGAAACTTTATGGGTTCAAGTTTACATTAGAATAAAGCAGGGGGAAAACGCTTATCTCTTAAAAGCTTTTGGGGGAGACATTTGGAAGGAAATTGTGGGCTTTTTCCCCAAATGAATGGAAGAAATGTCAGAGAGCAAGGTCTCAGCAGTAGTGAAATCTGGTTTGCATCATCAGCTATTTTGGTATAAAATACTATAGCTGGAGTAACAGGACATAGAGATTTGCATTATAATGCAGAATAAAGCAAATTCTATTATGCAAGTCCCCTTGTTACATAGATTTAGTCACAGTTTGCTCCAAAATAGCTGACAGTAAGCTCAACAGCTGGTATCTAATGCTTAATTTCCTTCTTGTTTATTGGTAAAAGTAGAATATCATGCTCTTTGTATTAAATTATGCATAGAAAACAATCTCAAATTCATATGCCTGAAAGACATGGAACAGCACAAAGAGTCCTGTTACAAAGACTCCTGTTTGTGATAAAGGATATGACAGTCCAGATGAGAGTCTGTGAGAAGCAAGAGGTTTCACTCACTTCCACTCAGAACCATGACAGTGTTTCTGTGGAGGTGGGATGGAGGCTGAGCAGGTCCCAGTGATGGAGGGGGACATGTCTTGTGGCACAAGCTGATCGGTGCCATAAGAGAAGACCACCACTCAATCCAGACTGCTCCCTGGTGGGAAATAGACTTTTAGCCAGGACCTGGTCAAAGGGGAAGAGGAATAACTCTGTGGAGAGTAATTAGCATTTGTCGTCAGAGGACAGAAAAGTATAAGGATGGAGATAGGATTTAGAAAAACCAAAATGAACAAATTAAAAATTTCAATGCCACATTTCATCATGCAGTGATTTTGAACAGAACCAGCAGAAGAAAGAGTTAGTCTTTAGCTTGGTTCCATAATGCCCGTAACTAGAAATAAAAGACCTGGGTGTTATGATGCCTTCCAGGTGAAAAAAGAAAAAAAAAAAGGCAAAAAACCCCAACCAACCAACCAACCAACCAACCAACCAACCAACCAACCAACCAAAACCCCTACCATTCGTCAACATTTCACACTATTCAGTGCAGTGAATACAGAATTCTGTTCTCCCATAGAAGGTGTTTTGAGGAAAACTAAAGCAATATATTGTATTGAGAGAAGTGTTTTGCTCCCCTGAGCTTATAAAGATGGCATCTAGGTTCTGAAATTCAATTTGTCTGCTTATCAAGAGGAACATTTACTCTCCTCATTGCAATCAATTCCTACTCAAAATAAGGTGACGATGTTAAACACATATATTTTCTCAAACTTGATCCACTTGATTGAAAATTTGGGATTTTCTCTCTATTTATTAAACAAAGTATTTCTAAATTAACTCCTACTTTATTTTCTATGCAAGTACATGATCTATTTAAACCCTCTTTGCATTGCTTCACACTTTTTCAGAGACTCGCCTCATTCACTAACATATCTAGCTTGTCCTTTGCAAAGAACAGACTGTCTTTTTGAAAGGATCATAATGATCTTAAAAAGTCCCCTCTGCTCTCTGTATTCTATACAGGAATTCTCTAGAGTATCACAGACTCTCCCAGATGCTTCTGGGATGAAATAACAAATAGCAGCAAGAAAAGCAATAGAAAATGATGATGTATTCACATGTTACTAAGCAAGGAAACTGTAAAAGAAATGTAGGCTAAAATTAAATTCCCGTTGATCCTAGATCAATATTTTGCTGTTATCCACACTATAGATTGTTGCAGCTGTCAAATTTGTAATCATTATAACAATATCCCAAACAGGAAAAACAGAATTAGGTCTGTGCATAAGTTTCTAGAAAATGTATCACTATTTTAGCCACACAAAGTCGGAAGTGTTGCTTTTCTTTGACCCATTAATTTTGCTCTCTATCCAAAATGGGTCAACTGTTTCTACAGCATAATTTTTTTTTCTAATTAGAATAATTTAGAGGAATTGGTGTGTAATGCACCTCCCATCTTAACAATTGTGCAATCAGCTTTCAGAAATAACACTATGATAACTCTGCCTCCAATTTTGTCACGGAATAATGTTTTCATTTGACCTATTTTCTTCCAGTGTTCCTGATGGTTGCTGTGGGAAACCAAGACAACCCTGAGCTTCTGCTAAGTTGAAATGTGTCCCTGTGGTTATTAATTTTTTTTGAAATATAGGGCTAATGTTTGTCAGCACAGAAGCTGGATAAGATAGGGATTACTGGGTATGTGATAAATGCTGAGCATGACGGACTGCTGGAAATGTGCTCGGTACCATGAGGGGAGAATTTCAAAGGCAAAAATAGGAGTTAAGTGCCTTTGAACATTAATGAGACTCTGGTAGATGAACATCCGTATCTTTTGATTAACATAATGACAGTGGGAAAGAATAAAAAATAATTTGGTCACTAGAAACCTGTTTCTTATGCAGTCTTTGGTACCTCTTTATACTGAGATGAGATATTCTAAGGGATCACATCATTTTTCTCTTTATTTTTCCACAGAGGAAAATCGTGCGTTTGACTCACCTGTCCAATTAATTAATAGAGTCTGGTTTGGAGCTGAAAATGCAGGTCAAACCTAGTGAGAGTAAAACTTGGCTATAAAGAAAGTTCCCTCTAATCTCACCGATCTTCTCTTCCCCATGGTGAAGATCATTTTGATCCTACCTGCTTGTGCATTTGGCATCCACACAGCTTTGTTCTAATGTTTTGTATGGCGTGACAAAGGGAGTACCAAAACTGGGCAGTCTGACTGCCCTGAGATTTCTGTCATCATAACACTGGGACTCATGTGAGCCTTCGATATGGTCAGTGGTTTTTCTACATGGATACATCTCTCAGGAGCTGTATCTGACCAAGCACTGAGTGTTTTTACTTGGGGGGTTGCGTGGGCAGTCTGTTTAGCCTGGAAGGACTCTGAAAAGACAAATACTTTGATTTTTGTCCTTTTCTTTGATGCACGACAGCTTGAGTGGTCTCAGTGGATCTATCACATACCCCATGATGCTTGATGCTGTGCATCCAGCAGGACACACAAATGGGGTACATGGTAACACCCTGCCTGGAAGGTGTTCAGGGACCAAACTGTGCCTTCAGAGGCAGCTCCTGATCAGCTGCTGCAGATCTGGCAAACGCAAAAAGCTTTTATGAAATGAGCATTGTTAAGCACTGAAAAGAGTCAGGGCATTTCTTTCCCTTGCTGCTCTGAAGGCCAGAGAAATGCTTTCAGTGAGGCTGAAGCAGCACTGGGGCACTTGCGGTGTTTTCCCCAGGAGAGCAGAGGAAGAAGGGCCATGCTGAGACCTTTGGCCAGCAGCAGACTGAGGTCCAGCTCCAGAAATCCCCAAATACCACCACAGCCACAGCTGCAGGTGGTGACCAGAGCCTCCGCAGCTGTGTTTGCGCTGGCACACAAGGAGGCAAAAGAGAAGCCTGAAGCCTCACCTCTTCCTTGGATCAACAAATAAAGTGCACAATAAAAGCTCCTAGTTTGATGGGAGTTTTTTATAATAGATGAAACATTATCTTTGTAAATGTTATGTGACATTTTGAGCCCTTCTGTGGAAAGCATTTTCCATCAGAAATGTTATTGGTATTTATTATTTTCCATTTGGTTTGAGGTGCAGTTTGTACACAAGTTATCTCTCTCAAGAGAAACAGGCATCCATGGCTTACAGTTTGAGCTGAAAAGAGATCATTAACATGGTGACATTTGCAAAATCGTTAGCAAAGGTGATAGGCACCCTTGGCAGCCTGGGGAAAGGTTTTACACAGTGCATAAAGGTCCTAAAGGCGTTCCTCATAAAGATCATAAAGACCTTCTGTCCCAGTGACACAAGTCATGCTCTGACTGACAGTGCAAGAATACATTGGCTCTGTGAAGACTGATTTTCAGTTTAGATACTTAAGAGAATGCATATGTTGGCTAGGGAAACCTAATGAAAGCAGAAATAAAAGCAGGGTGAAAGAGCTAAACACAGAGAAACCTGTCAGAGAAGATGGGCAGCAGTGTGAGCAGGAAGCAGGGCCAGGTGAGACACCAGCACGCAGTGCAGTGGGTGCCACACTGCTCACCTCTGCTGCCAACGCCTGCAAGAACTTCAGGTAAGAGATACTGCACAAAAAGTGTGACTTGTTTGTGTATTCAATCAAAGACAAAAAGATACATTTGGTACATTCACTGGTAAGAAAAGAAAAGCAGGAGGCCCAGAGAGAATAGTCTGTGTGCTTTTTTACTACTGACTTTTTTAGTATCGCTACTGAATGACAGCTCTCTGGCTGCTCAAAACTGTAGTTCTAACCAACCAGTGATAAAATTCAGAAGAAAAGTTGATGCAACAGAGCTGTATTTTCCTCTCCCTATGGCAAACTGACTGAGGCAATTACGCAGCCTAATGTTTTTCTGAAATCCAGCAAACTCCTGTGGATAAATCCCCTCTTTTCCACACTTCAACACTCTTCAGTGTCTCTCTTTGTGCACAGAAAAGGTAGTGATTTAGACAGCAACTCCCAGCAAACTTTTCACATGACATTCTGTCAGTAATCTTCATCCCAAGATGAAGAAATATTTCCAGTGGTTTTGAAGTTTTGGAAGGTCCACTGAGATTTCCAAAACCAATTACAAAATGAAAGATCTACTTGCCACTTTAAACATCCATTTTCAGGTGAGAGTGATATGATTTAATGTCTAGGATATCTGGTTTATTTTATTTAATATTTTATTTTATCTTATTTTATTTCAGCAGCATGTTGCTAGATTTGTCATTTTTGGATACACATAGGATGGCTGTATCTGGCCTTCTTAACTCACAGTCTTTGGTCTCAACACTGAATGCCTGTGTCACACACCAACAGGTTCCTATTGACACATCAACATTTCCTATTAAACCATCCCATGGTGGGAACCTCAAATGTCCTCCCCAGGGTCATAAGTACCTGGGCAAAAAATTCCAAGCAATAGCTCCTCATTCACTGCACAACGTTCCTTTAAAATTCTCTTGTTACATCCTCTTTCCCAGCACTTCTCCCAGTCTTGCAAGTGGATGTCAGGTCTTTCCTGCTGTATTTCTGAGCAAGCTCATCCTACTCCCTCCTTTTCCCTCTCTCTCACCACCTAGGTTTTCTCAAGGTTTTTTCATCGTGACCTCATTGGAAATAGTGTTTCTGGCTGCCCTGAGCACAGCACAAACAGCTCAGTGGCTGAGCAGCTCCCTGTGTGGTTCCCATTCAGAACAGAGAAATCCTGGCTGAGCAGCCAACTCCCAGCACTGCACCAGACAAGCCCTGTAAAAGTGATGGATACTCATTTCCCCCCAGGCTTTCCCTGAGAAATTTAGACATGTTTTGACAACTAGGTGTCTATCTGTAAAATCTCCTGAATGCATAAATATTCCTGGGGTTTACTAGTGTTAACGCTCAAGTCCACTCTCTTCCTGTATATGCTTAACAGCAGAATTTCTTCTTTGCAGAGTCCTGCCTGATGTCTGTGCAACAGGCTCAGTCTCACACGGAGCTCTGCTTTGATAATACCAGCACAGCCACACGGGCTGAGAGAGCTGGGGCTGTGCAGCCTGGAGAAGCGGAGGTTCCAGAGAGACCGTAGAGCCCCTTTCAGTACCTTAAGGGGCTACAAGAGAGACAAAGAAGGGCTTTTTAGGAGGCCTGCAGTGATAGGACAAGGGGGAATGGCTTTAAATTGAAAGAGGTTTAGATTAGATGTTAGGAAGACGTTTTCTGCCATGAAGGTAATGAGGCACTGGAACACGTTGCCCTGAAAAGTGATAGAAACTCCATCCACAGAAACATTCAAGGCCTGGTTGGGTGGGGCTCTGAGCAGCCTGGCCTAGTGGAAGGTGTCCCGGCCCATGGCATAGGGGTTGGATTAGAAGGCCTCTAAAGGTCATTCCAGCCCAAATCATTCCCCGAAGCAAGCAGCGAGGCAGTCTTCCCAAGGCAACCAACAGGGTGGGGAATGCAGCAGAAGGGAACCTGACCTTGGCCTGAGGGGCACAGGAACATGGGTTTGCCCAAATGGCACGTGTCATCCTGCGAGCCATCAAAATAGAACTAAAGTTCCTTACCTCCTGTCGAAGTAAGGGGATCAAATGACCACACAAAATGCCTCTATGCTAGGAAGGGAAAAACAGACAAGCCTGAAGACCTTGAAGGTCTGCTGGTACATTAGTAGGTGTCAAAGAGATCTTTCTGATTTAGTCTTTGACAGGTCCCTATTTTCTACATTTCTCAAGCGACTAAAACCTAGATAATGATCTCTGTTTCCAAGTTCTTAAAATGCCAGACGAAGGAATTTTTGCAGATTTTCCTAAAGTATGGATTTTAAAAGCTGATAATGGTAAAACAATGACACCTTGTGGCACAGAAGAGCAATCAAACCCACACAGCCACAGATTTAGATTAAGCATTGCCAAGAAATAGATTACATTTCCCAGAACTACTTTGAATTATTGATGAGCTAAGTTTTCAGGTACAAGTTTTTGCTTAGATCTTTAATCTGAAATTGTTCTTGATGTTTACAATGTTTGAAAACATCCTTCTAATGATGGGAATAATTTAGACCCTGTTATTCAGGAATATAGGAAATTTCCAAGATAGTTCTGTAACTATTCTTGAAGTGAATAATAAATGTTTTCACTTATCTAATATATTCGTGTTGTTAAAAAACACTCAGAGTAATTGCTCATCTTTTCAATGTCCCTGACCTTACTTCAGGCAACCAGGTGATTTAAATTGCACTGGCTGGCAGGAGAAATGTTGTGCAGAATTGCTAACAAGAAAAATGCGATGCCTGTTAGTTTCATGCAGGTTAAAGGGAAGACCCCAGCTGTCCAGAGTTTTCTCAGCAAGGAGGAATTTCTATTGTAATTATTTTAAATAGGCATAACTGAATGGAACAGATGTGGTGCAATGTCATTTTAAAGTTCTTATCAGATTTTAGAAGGTTTGATAATGGTGATTTTATATCAATGCTATTAACTCCAAAAGACCAGAGAGCTAATGATTTGAAGGCAGCTCTTCCTTTAATTTGTGGATCTGTTCAAACAGGAAGCATTAATGACTGTAAGTGGATGAGAATTCCTATGAACTGAAAAAGACCACCAAGATTGTAGCAGCTTCTCAAGTAAAACATTTCAAACTCCATACAGTTCACAATTATTTTGCTATCTGCCAAGTGGCAGCTTTCAGTACCAGCACTGATTACTGACCTTACCAGTATCTTCTCTGACCTCTGTTTAGACAAGGTATACTGCAAATTATTGGGATTTTGAGTGAATTATGATCTGATTAAGATGACTGGTGAGCTATTCCTGGTATTACATTATGCAACTAAAACATTATGCCTGCATTCATATATTTTATAACAGTCTAAAAATTAAAATCTTTTTGTCAGCATAATAACATTGCTGGGACAGCACTACTCAGTTCCAAGGGTATTCTGGGGACAGGAATGAAACCCACAATGTTATATAAAAAGCACATCATCATCAAAGAAGTGATATACGGGAACAAGGTATATTTGGTGCCTCTGTCATTTGTCACTGGGGAGTTTCAAATCTTGACACCCTTTTTGCATCAAGAGGTAATTTTTTTTTCCAACCTGGTGCAACAAACTATATGTTTTACATTGGCATACTGGAAATTACAAAATAAATCTTAAATAGTATTCACCTCAAACATTAGACAACAAATAAGTCAAATACATCAGCAGTGGCACATGACTAATAGTGCACTTACATAAAATGTGGAAATCACCTCTCCCCTTGTAAAGGATCCTGTACTCACCAATTATTGCAAGATCTAATGGTGCATTAAACAATTGCTGCTGTAGGCAGTGCACACCCAAAGAATCACAGAGCTTCTCTAACACATATTAAAGCAAAAATCCCACCCTCATGCCACGCTCGGGACTGCAGTGCAGGCCTTGGCACGTGCTCAGCTGCAACTCCCACCTTTCAGACATCCCGGCCAGACACGGGGCATCCTGCACCCCATCATCAATGAGGGGCTGGTAGGTGAAGTGCCACTGGGAGATTCGTCTGATGTGAGGGGTGCTGCTGGTCAGTGGGGCAAAGATGTGACAATTTACACCTCCCCGCTTCAGTCCCTGTAAACTTGCTCTGGAGACAGAGACTAAACCCCTCAGTTTACAGCCTGTGCTTTGCCAGCTCTCCTGTAGCTGCAGGAGAGCCAAGGGCAAGATCATGACAGCCAATCCTCTTCTCACCCATTTATTTATGCCTCTTGCCCCACCTGAATCCCAGCTCGCCTGGGTGCTGGAATATTTCTTGCATCCAGCAGTGCTACAAAGCTCGCAGGCAAGAGAATTTTTCCATGATCGTTGTACGTGTGCTTTATTGCCACTGTGCAGCATCCTGTTATGTACGTTCTGTATTCACTCAGTTTACATCGCTCACTGACTTCAGCAACAATTTCTAGGTTTCCACTTTCAGTAGAGATGAGGGAGCTCAACTGCCTGCATGCCTGTTTTTAAGAGAACACAAAAATGCTGGAAAATGACTGAAAATAACAGTTATTATGCTTATGCACAGTGAAACATCCAGGCAACTCCAAAGAAAAGGGATGTGCTTTTTTACTTTTTATTACAGTGTCATGGAGATAGAATATTTACGTCCTGATGTGCAGAGTAAATGAGATGTTTTTACTTGCTTGCTGTCTCATTGAGTCATTAAAGTGAGTTAATGAACATTAATTTTTACATCAGAGAAAAAACAACAAATGAGTCTGCCTTTCTTGTTTTGTTCTCACCTTCTGTTTGTAAAGTTCAAGGAAATTATTAAATAGTGGCACTTTCACAGCTCACAAATGAGAATTAACCACCCTTATTGTTAGTTTGGAGATTGATCTAACCTCCTTTGGTTCTGTTGTGAACTACACCTGTGGCATTTTTAATGTTTTACCACCTTAAACACAAAAGCAGATAATGAAATCCTGAATCTTCTATAATCCCTTAAATATATTCTTATCTCTTCTTCCTGAAAGGTACCCAAATCCCTCTGTTTCTTCTGACCTTTTGCTTCCTTGGGTTACCAATCTTCTGATTTGCAGCCACTTCAATCCTCAGGGTAGCACTGCTCTACCACATAAACCAGGGGTTCGGGGAGGTCTGATTTTGGGAATACCTGGAGGCTGAAAGCTTCAGGCCTCAGTGAGACTGTGTGTCAGCCCCTCAGAAAGCCTCACAAATCTGTCTGCCTAGTAAAACCCCTTTGAGAAGTAATGGCATTTTAACACAAGTAACATATGAACTGCATGCCAGATGATGATGAACCCTTTTACCAGCCTCCTACAATTCATTTGCTACAGCCCCTGCCACATGTGGAATCCTGACAAAAAAATAATGAAATCTTTCCTCGCCATGGGCTGCCTGGCACTAATATTTGAGCTGGAATTAAGAGCTGCTAGAGCTCAGAATTCCTCCCCTCAAAATACAGACGCAGGAAAAGCTCCAGAAAACTATCCAGGGTTGAGCTAGTACCTGGCAGGTAACCAGATGGCACGGGCTCAGGTTTCCCATCCTGAAGTGGAGCAGAGATATTGTTCAAAATGTAATAAGCACCTTTTTTTTTCTGCCTGCATTTCCACACCCTCACATTCAATCAGTCATTCCTGTTTACCCCTTGCTTGCCACTCCAGCCCGGCCACTGAGCCTGTGCTGCTCGAACACTTCCCTGCTGGTGGTGAAATACAAAATATTGTGACTCACTCGGCCCTTGCTGAGGTGAAACCAGTAAGAAATGAAAGTGGGTACGTGGATTAAGACATTCAAATGTGGACTAGGGCAGCTGAGGGAGGTGCCATCTGAACCCCCCCATTTCAGCTTCTGCAGTGTTGAAGTAGGGCTGGTTTCCCCGGGTTAGAAACTGCAACAGAGGAATTTTGCTGGACTCTTTCTTCCTCTCCTTTGCTGTTGTTCCTACCAAAACCTTTTGAAAATGGCTTATACATGGCTTCTTTGCTCAGAGCAGTTGTTTTGGACTCTCAGTGGACTCGGAGAGATAAGAAAATTCTGGGTATGGTCACATTCAAACTTTCCTTTATGATCTTTCTACAAAAGAAAAAAACCCAACATTATCTTTTTCAATTAGCTGTCTGTAATTCTTGTATTACCACACCACAGGCTAAGACACATTCCCATAGCTCTAGCTCTATGTTCATTTCAACCATCCACTGCTCATTTTCAAACATTTTTTTGGCCTCAGTCAAACTTGCACTTTATTTGATAAATAAATCACAAGAGGGTGCCCACTACCATACCTTATGAACCTGTGCATGAGAAAAAGGGATGTTAAATTCACACAGCTTTTGGGGAGGACAAGAGGTTTGTTTTAAAACTGCTCTGAGATTAAAGCTCTTGAAGGAAATTGCTCTGGGTTGGATCTCACAATCAGGACATGTCTAAGCCAAGAAATATTCCTTCTTTAAAACCCTGTTGTGCAATGTGTTTCAATTACAGGAGCTTTGGACTAACATTACCACTGCACAGGTCAATTTAGCTAACGTGTCCCTAAATTTATTATGGCCTAAACCTTATAAAAATAATTTAAAACCGAATTGCTTGAATAACGCACTCATACATTTTTAGCTATGCATCAAGATATAATTTCACTACCCTAAATATAACCACAATATTTAATCAGACTGTTTATATGAGGAATTATTTACATATTTCCTCAGAATTAGTCATTTGGTTCTTAAATTCAATTGCGGCTGTTCATGTATTAATGCTAAAATCCCTTAAATATATTTTTTCCATTACTGAGAAGCAGACAAAAACCTCTGCTTCTTCTTAATACCCTTTGTCCAATGTGTTCATCAGGCCCAAAAGTGAAAAGATCAAGTATAGAAATCCCCCAAAACTGAATAAAACTAAATTGTTTTAAATACTCTGACGAAAAGACTCCTCATCTGGTTTTGCTCAACCTTCAGTCTTTCACAGACTAAAGCTCACTAGTTCTTCAGTCATTCATAAAAAAGAAAAGATAAATAACTTTGTCTGGCTTGCTTTTGCATGTCTTTTAGTGATTGTTGTTTAGATTTAGCTCAGTCAGATTTCACTTTGTCTTGTGTGCAATGGTACCTCTACCATTGCAACAGTGTGCATACTGAATTAATATTTGACTCAAAGCTAGCTTTTTTGATGCAAATTTAGGAATTTTTTTACTCACAGGGGGAGTTGGTGTATAGCAGGTGAAGATTTGCTCTACAGTGACACCAAATGCAATGAAAAGGAAGCAGAAGAAGTTGAACAAATGAAATCCTGAAACTGGTCACCAGAGAGAAGAGATCAGTGCCTAGGACAATTTTGTAACCCCCAGACGTCGGATAATTTAACCACATTCCATCCACCCCAGCCTTACGTGCCTGTATCACTGAAGGCATTGAGTAGGCTCATTTAGTTTAAGGTGCTGTTGAAGCTGGAGAGCCCCAAGTGGAAGCACCTGCTCCTGGAACAGCCCAGACACAGCTAGGGGAATTCCTTTACTTTGCACGGAACTGTCGGGGGGAAATTTAAACCTAAACTCTGCATCCAACCAATAAATTTTCACTCTAATTTGTTTCTTCCTAGGAAAGATGCTGCACATAAGGCTTGTGTGCCAGGAGAGCTTTCAGACCTTCTAAACTTGCCTAATCCAGTCCAGCATCTTTCTGAGTGATGTCCTGGTATCTTATGGAAAGCCTCCAATTAGGACAAGAAATCAGTGCTCCCTGACTCCATGGATATGGTCAATCAGCAGGCACAGCTTGAATTTCAGCTGACAACTCTGAACACTGAGCTCTTCAGAGCCCATTCACAATGGAATAAAATGCCAATACGAAATCATTAAGATATAATTTCAGTGGAATAAATGTAAGAAAATAACATTATTCTCGCTGCATCTTCTGCAAGCATAAACAGAAACAGGAATCGTGCAGCTAATTATTTAAGGTGATTATGGAATACTTTTTATTGTTCAGATACTGAATACTGTCACAGAAAATGTGTCTGCTCCTCTCTAAAAACTCTTTATTCAATTCAATATAAAGGTCTAATCTTCAGAGGTTATTTTACTCCTTGCTTGTACACTTGAAGTAAATATAAAATTCAAATCCTGTCTCTCATTTAACTTACAATATTTGTTTCAAAATTCACCTGGGTCTGAATCAAAAGCTATGCAAAAGTATGCACACACTTTATTGCACACACTCACCTGTGAATAAAAAAGAAATTAAATAAAATATCTGTCATGCTTTCAAGCACCCTTTGAATGTCATTTTCACCATAAGTCCAGAAAAATTGTAAGTGCTGTAAATAAGGGCAGAGTCCATATTTTCCCTCCTAAGAACACAAGATAAATTCAATGTGTAAGACTGAAAAATTCAAGAAGAGATATTTTGCTTAATCTGCATGTGGAAGTGTTCTGATTGCAACTTTTTAAGGTTTTCTCCCCAGCTGTGTTTCCTTGGCATGACTTAAATATCACTCACTTTTACTTTAATTTGAGAGTTTGAGCCTGTTTTAATTCCTGTGGTTAGACACAAAAAAAGGTTAGTGGTTATTGTCTACCCACAATCTTCACCTTATAAGGATCTTTTTCTTTAGATTGCTGTCTCTTCTCATTTCTTATAGAACAAAAATGCACCCACTATTAAATTTAATGAAAGCCAGAAAAAAACACATGGAGGTCAGACAATTTAAATTATGTCCTTTTCCATACTGCAATACACTTCTGAATAATTGCTTACCAAAATGGAAGGCTGTCAAAGTCCTTTTCCATTCCCATACCATCTTGTATTTTACTTGTATGAAAAAACTAATTAATATGTCTGAAATAATTACTTTTAATGAAGAGTTATCTATTCTTTTTTTCATAGGGAATTCTGGAACAGGAGTATATAATTAAGAGATGAAAGTTCAGTGATCCAAAGTCTTTTTATTTCCCAAGGTGCTATGGATCAGTCCAAGTTCCTACTTCTTTCTATAGTCACTATAATAGGTTTTCCATTTCTGGAGAGTATTTGTGAACAGTTAATTCCACTTTGAAGAAATAAGAAGCTTTCCAGATGATATTTTACATTCATCAAAATATGTCATGCAGGATGTATTAGGCCTTTCTTCTGCTAATTTGCAGACAAACTGAACAAGGACAAAAAAACTGATTCAAATTAGTTCTAATGATGTGCATCAGGAAGACTTCAAAATTAAGCCTTAGTCAAGACATGGAAAAGGAAAAGTACTGAATATGTCTTCAAAATATTGTTCATAACATACAGCTTATATAAAAATGCATCCAGCTACAAATTCAGATCAGGTAGAAAAAAAGGTAAGAATAGTAATTTCTGCATGATTTCTGCCTACAGTGCTGCATACCTATTTTTTTTCCCTTAGAGCTCACAGGTGAAAGTCAATAAACTATCTTGTTTTCTTTCTTCAGTATCAATAAGGTATTTGCCAAGGTATGCAGCAAACATGGCTCCTAGTTTTATTAAAATTCAGAATTACACAGCAGAGTATCTGTTGCCCTCACAAGGCTTGCCAGACAAGGAACACCAAATTTATAACCCTGCTTTCAGCCAAAGATACTGATCTTCATTTATCAGGTGCTGTGAAATCTCAGAATTCAATTAGGTCATCCCTCAGTCTGCCCAATGAAAGAACAGTGTCAAAGAGTCTACAGTTCTCTCTGCCTTAAAAGCAAATTCACGTCTTCCTTTTGCACATGGATCTGGACACAGTGGCTTTCATCTCGTTGCCTCCAGACTGCATTGCTACAGCTGTCACTAATGTAGAAATGAAGACAAATTACAAAAACCATGCTTTGAAATAATCCATTCCTTCAAAGGCTGCAGAAGAGCACACGGTCACAGCAGGCTGTAAGGACCGTGTGCATGCTGGTTTGGGTTCCACAAAATTGAATACCAGGGCCTCTGTGGTAGCATGCCTTTAATCAGGACAAGCTGCTCTGAAACATTTTCATTTGTGTTTGCTTCTCCATGTTCCAGTCCCCCAGTCAGCTGAAATCTAGAGGCCTCATTTTTCAAATGCATTTGTTTTTCTGGCTCCCACTGCTGCAGACACAAACAATGCTACAGCTGTGCTCATGTGGGACACATCAGGTCACCCTGGTGACTGAGCTGCAGAGAAGTCAGGCATGGGATGTAGCACATGTAAAAGAAACTTAAATAATTCCAAGTCTTTAAAAACAATCCCCAGGGCATTCTGCCCAGGAAAAGCTTTCCTGCAGTGTGACTGTTCTCCTTTAAGTGTGAGTAAGGAATAAGAAATGACCGGCTATTTCTCTTCTCCATCTTCATCTCCAAGAGGAAGAGGAAGCCAGTGGGAAAGATGCCAGCTTTCCCTGTCCAAGGGTGAGGTGGGAGCCCACTCTCAGGGCTAGACACACTTACATACTCAAACCATTGCTCGCATCCAAAAATCCATTTAAACATTACAAAAAATACCTATTCCAGAAGTTAAATTTCCTCTACATAATACTAATATCCTTCTCAACTGCAATCCTTTCTTCTTATTATGAATTCGCTCTGTAAACCAAAATTGGAACACTAATATAAAATTGAAAGTGTCTCTTCTTGTCCTAGATAGCTCAGGAGACTCTTGGCACATTATCATGACATTTTTACTTGCTGTAAATCTCCCTGATGTTTGGAATTCACTGTTGGAAAATCTCTAGAAGAAATGCTGAAAGGTAGCAATCTGCATTTTAGCCAAAAAGTGGAATCTGTGTATACAGAATGACAAGCCACATCAGAACAACTACATTTCTTCATTTCTATCCCCCTCTGTTCTCTTACCATCTCCAGAGTAACCACTCCATTTATAAAAATTAGGATGTATCTGGAGCCTCTAGACTTTTCCTTCAGCTCTTAGTTTTCTTACGTCTTTAAAATTGGTACTCAAGTAACTGCCTTTCCTTGTAAACTGACATTCTGCATCCTGGATCAAAGCACTTCCTGGGAGTCTCAGGTTTCTCTCTTATTCAGCACTTCAATTCTCTCCCTTTGCTCTCTCTCCTCTCATCTGAATGCAATTTTTTAAGGTCTTCTGTCCTCATGCCTCCTAATTCCTGTGGTCTTAACCCGTGAGTCTTTTTCCCCAGTTTCATTCTACTTTCATGTTTTCCTCTCCAGTGTCTGCCTCCAGCTCCTGTGGTAGCTGTTCACACAACCCCTTTGCTGCACATTTCACCCCACACTGGGCAGCCCCAGTCAGCTCTCCAGGGCTGGATTTGGCATTTCATCAAACACTGGCCTCTTCTGATCTCTCACTGCTTGTGTTTTACCAATCTTGTCATTTTCTGTGCTTCTTTCCCACTTATTCCAGGACCGCAAACTTTTATATGGCCACCCAGTTCTTCCAGTTCAATGCCATTTTTTCATCTTAAGATATCTCTTTTCTATTCTGTTTCCTTTCTCCTATGAGCATAATTGTTCATTTTCCCTGTTTCAGCCGTGAGTTCTAAGTCCTCCTAGACAAATGACTCTACTTTTGCAAATCTGTTGACCACAGCTCTAGCTCTTCACATCTTTTTCCTGACATTACACTTTTTCATATTTCCCCTTCACTATTTTTCTTGATAAAAGAACTGTCGAGCATGCCAAATTAAAATTACATTTTAACCTCTTGATTCCATGACACTTTACCTTTTCATGCCCTCATTTTTTTGTACAATTTCTTCCTGTTTTTTAAATTTGATCTCTTCTGTCTTCACAGCTTCATGTCTCCAGTATAATTTCTTTTGCATTTCTCCTGAATCCTTTTTCATTTTTACCTTCACAGTACAAAGATGTTTTATTCTATTCTGTCTAAACGACAATTTAAAAAACTTGTTTAATTCTATTTGGTTTCACAATAACTACATCTGCCAATTGTCCCTTTAAGTTTATTCTGCATGCCAGTTACAACTTGTGTCCATCAACAGATGGCTCTTGTCCAAGTCCTCAGCTTCTGCATTCTCAGCACTACAACATCCTTGACTAATTCATTCCTGCCTTCCCCACCCTTCTACAAAGATTGTTTTACTGTTTCCTAGTTTTGAGCACATCATTTTTCTCTCTCCATTCCTCCACTGCTATCCTGCCTTCATATCATCAAACATGAATAAAAGCGTTACATCTCCTCACAGCCTAACCCTTCTCCATCTATCAAAAGCTAAATAAACAAATAAATAATAATAACAATAACAAATGATGCATGGAAACACACTACCTCCAAGATTATGAGATCTGAATGTCTCATTGTGAAAATTTAATCTAATTTGGCACATCCAATAGATAGCTTCTCGTCCAGTTACAGTCACATCACTGAAGTTACTGTTCATATATTTTGGATAAATTTTCTTTTGTTGTATTAAAGGCTTACATCTCGTGCCTTAGTTAAACTGAGTAATGCTTTGTTTCATGACTTAGTCCACTTGCAAAGAAAAGTTCTATTTAATTGGAGCCAAGATGATACAACTTGCCTATAACAAAACTTGGCTTTTAAATATTACTTTTAAATTTGTATTTGAAAGACGACACATTTTTTTCCTCTTCTTTTGCTTTACTGTTTTTTAAAATATGTCAATCACATCTAACAGTCAAGGATCAGAGGCTGTGTGACTTCATTAGATACAAGAATACGACTCATGGATTTTTCCCATATGCTGTTGTTCATGTTGCGAGCAGAATAAGGAAACAGGTCACTGGTGAGCTTCATTTCACGGTACATGACAACTGGCATGCAAACAGAATGCAATCTCAAACTGGTTTATCTTCTTACAACTGCCTTTGATCTTCAATTGCATATTTCTCTGTATCAATGGTTCAATAACCCTTATAGTGTATGCAGTGACAGCTGACATCAGCTTAATTGATTTTTACACAAGTACCTTAGAAATATGATGAAATAATTTGTAAATAATCATGTTCCTAACTGAAAGGTAATATATTATTTTACAAAGGGATGAATCTTATCATTTTAATAATTTTAAATTGATTTAATGAATGTGATCCTATCAGGCACCATTCTGCTTTGCTCCAGTCTTCAAAAGTGCACTTGTTAATAGACCTTCAGTTTTTCACAGGAGTGCTCTGGATTCTGTGTTCAGTCAGGAATTTTTTTTTTTGCAATAGGTCGTAGGCTAACAGAAATAAGAAACTTTACCACACTTGTTTAAAGAAGCTTATGTTGTTCTAATAGATTCATTTTAATCGTTTTTCCAATGACTGAATCTCTAGGTTCTTATCTAAGTTTAGCTGGTCAAGGCCTGAATTAAAATTAGGACGAAGGGGAAAAAAAGCTGCCCTAGGGCTGTTCTGTATATCACCATTGATTCCGTTGTGTAATGTGCCTGTGACATCCTTGTGCCAAGGGAGGACACACCAGTTGCGTGGACCAAAGGTATATATCCAAAGGACAAAGTAACAGAAGAAGGAAATAGCAAGACCAGAGGAAATGAAATTAAATTAAGTGCTCACAAATCAATGTTACTAGGAGAAGATGATAAAGCAAATGTATACAAAGAGCTGGTAGCCTCACTGGAGATAAAACTGTAAATTTGATGCTATGGGTTTGAAGAATATAATTTGAAGTAAAAATTAGTTCAGTGAATTAAAAATAATTAACTATAGTTCTTTTTTCTACTAATAAATTTCTTTCTACTGTTGCACTCAATCCAAGTCTCACATCTGTCTATAATGAACTATGAAGCTTTATATAAAATTGAATGTCTTAATAACAATTAGAGTTGCATCCTTTCATGGCCTTGAATGTACTTTAGTCAAGCACTGGACTTCTGAAGTGACACTTTGGCCAGCTTTTGCTAAACAGGTCAGTTAAACCTTGAGATCAATTGGTTTAAAAGTGCTGGAACTGAAAATCTCTAACTTCTCTTTCTTAAAATTCGTGAGCCTACCTTTGTTAAGCTTTTTTTTCTTTTGATATGGTTTCTATGTAGAAATGCATTGGCATATGTCACCTGTGTTAAAATGGTACTGATCATATTATTAGTGGTTGTTTTTTTCTTATCCTGTTCCACCCCTATCCTCCAAACAGGATCCATGTCCAGGCAAGGGAGCTTGTGGGAAAAGATGAACACTGCACAACTGCATCAACGAAAATACCAAAGTCAGCTCTGCCAACTATTATTTCATTCTTATAGTCTAGCTCTGGTTTCAGAAAAATTAATTTGTAGAAAAAGCCACTGCATGGCCTGACTCTGTAATTCCTGCCTTTCCCATTCCCATTGCTTGTTCTTAAGAGACCTCTCCTATCCCACTTTGTGTTTAGCAAGCAAAGTTCAGTAAAGGAGGAAAATACCTGGTGGTCAGAGCTGAGTAAGCCAGTGTGGGGGTCTGGAGGAAGGTTGTGGAGTGTCTGGGTGGCCACTGCTCCAGCAGCAGCATCAGCAGCTGCTCCAGCCTCC
This sequence comes from Machaerirhynchus nigripectus, assembly GCA_013397975.1. Lineage (NCBI taxonomy): Eukaryota > Metazoa > Chordata > Aves > Passeriformes > Dicruridae > Machaerirhynchus > Machaerirhynchus nigripectus. The sequence continues at coordinate 648,610 of VZRQ01003727.1, forward strand.
TGTCACCCCCAGGAGCAGGAGCGGAGGCTGGAACACATCTGTCCAGCACAGCTGATGGGCACTGCTGTGGCCAGAGGCCCCTTGTGTCTCCCACCCAGATGTGGCTGCAGAGAGAAGGAGCGAAACCCCATGTTGGATTCCATGACTCTTTATGCTTGAAAAATGCCATGGGTGGAGCTGGGGAGATTGCTGTCTTTTAAATACAGAGGCGCTCCTTCCATCCAGGGAGTGGCTGGAAATGCTGCCATCCCTCAGGCTTGTCTTCACTGGGAAAATTGTGAAACCTCTTTCCTCAGCTCCCCAGCATCTCCCAGTATGTTTCACAAACTCTGCTTTGCAAGGGCTTCCTCCACCTTCACCGGAGTCCCTTGCTTCTCCCACAGGAACTCAGGCCATCACCAGACCACTTTAGGTCTCCCCATCATTCTCTCCCTTTGCCAGTGCTTCCTTCCACATGTTCAGTATCTGACTGCTGTCGTACCGGTTGTTCTGGTTGTCAGGGGAGTCAGGATCATTTTATGTGAGGGGGGATTATAGCAGCAAGGGGAGCTGCTAGAGAGAGAGCACAGGAGCACAGCATAAAAAACCACCGAACGTGGGGTTGCACGGCAGGACAGCGGGAAACACTGGGGCAGTCCTGGAGGTTCTGACAGGGCAGAAATGCAGGAGCCCTCAGTGACCAGCTTTGTGGAAAGCTAAAGCAGGAGGGTCACATTGTGAAGAACAGCAGCACAGAGTTCAGTAATAACCAGATGTTAACTCAAAATGATGCACTTTTAATACTCCTAGAGGGGATTTCCACTTCAAGCAAGGTAGTTCACTCAATATTTGCCCTGAAAGAGATGTAAGAAGGTCTGAGAATGAGCCTTGGGAACATTGTTCCCTTCAGCCCTTAGAAAGCCTGTCTAATGTTCCGAAAAGCCATCCTAATCCTGTCAGCAGAAATGCCTGAGAGACAGTAAGCCAGCTCTTCCCAGTACAGCAGAAGCAGAAGTAATGCTGCAGTGCACAGAATAATTCTGGTTTGACCTAAACTTCTGTTCCTTTACATGTTAGTCATTCTTTGCTACATATTTCTAAACTGCAAATGCTCTTCGAAGACAGTGATGGTTTTACCCAGCACAACGCAGACTGGGGGCCAGGTCTCAGTCCATGTTGGCTGACGTGGCTCCACCAGCCAGAGGCCAGCCCTGTCAATTTGGATGCCAATACATTGATTTGAGCTGCCTGTTGTGCTCAAGCTCTGTGCAATTAATGCAGATGGAGAAATTCATGTCCCCTCTGAGCACTGTCCATAGCTGTCATATGAGTCTGTCAGAGAGGGGGTGACTGTGAACAGAGAGGTGCCAAGCAGACACACATCAGCTGCTGTAGGCATACAGGTTGCATTTAACAAGGTGTGTGGCAAGTCAGTAACTTCACCAGTCACCAAAGTTACCAAAAGTGCAGCAGTCCTTTCATATCTCGATATTGGTTTAAAATATGCAGTGCAATATTACTGCAACATGGTGATTGATCTGTCTGAATTGATAATTATCCCTCCTGAATCTGGAAGAACAAGGAATGCCTCTCAGCCCATACTGTCCATACCAGTAAGATGTGTTACAGCAATTCTGATAATCAAGGTAACAAAACCTGCAGTCCTTTTTACCTGCTCCTGCCCAAGCCATTTATACTGGCAGCTGGTTACACCCCAACAGGTCCTACCTCAGAGAGAAACCTGTGGCAGGAAGAAGCTCAGGGAAGGGATAATCCTAAATAAATCCCCATTGCTTCGCTCTTTGAAAGGACAGCAGAAGGGGAATGAGATGCACTTTGGGATGCTGGGAGGCCCCATCTTCCCCAAGGTGAATTACCAGCAATATGCCTGGCTGGAGTCAGCACTGTAGAACTTCATTTATTTCAGTTTTAGATGCCTGGCTTTTTGCCTTCATCTGAACCCAGCAACCAGAACATGAAATGCTTACTTTCACATTCAGCACAAAGCCCAGTCTGCACTTTACATCCCTTTTTCTTCCCTCCAGTGTTTCTTGGTACAGACAAGAAATTAGAGCCAGCAAAGCAGTTAAAACCAAAGGCAGGACCTACAGGTTTCAACAAATTTGACAAACCCCTTTTCCCTCTCTCTTCTCCCTCTGCCAAGGATTTTTTTTGTCACACTGCATGTCCAGCCTTCCTAGAGTCCACAGGAAATGTTCATCTGCCACAGCGATGGGCTTGGACTCTTGGAGGCACAGTCACACCATCTATAAACAATAAAGTTCCTAGCTGCTATAATCATGTTGTCAGCAATGAGTAATATGTTCTGCAAAAATGCCTAAGGAAGCTGCTGGAGTATGCTGAAGGTGGCTATAAACCATCCTTCTGAGAACAGTTTCTTGACAGTTGGTCAAAATATCAACCAAAGAGTTACTGAAATATTCATCACAATTTTCTTTGCCTTCTTAAACTATGTTAGTCATATTAAAATAATGTTAGGAGGTATTGTGAGGGCAGAATTCAAACTCTCCTCTCCAACACACACTCCCCAGACACCAGGGCTCCTATCAGCATTTTGACAAGCTCGTGTCAAGAAATGATGTGCCCCTGACTAAAAATTAGTTATTTAAGAGAGCTATGAAAAAATTGGCATCTCTCTCTTTAAACGTTTGACCCTGAGCCAGAAGGGGGGTGGGGGAGAGAGAAGGAGAGAGAATATGATAATCGCTTTAGATAACAACCTGAGTCATGGTAATAGCAGCCTAATTGCTATCCAAGTGCTTTCAGCAGGAAACAGGCACACCTAGAGAGGCACCTGTGCAGAGCAAGATTAGTTTTAAATGGAAGAAGGACAGAGATATAAATGCACTTTCATCTGAGTGTAGTGGAAAGTAAGAAATAGTTGTTTATGTAGAAACTGCCTGAAGTCCAAGAGCTGCTTCAGATAATGGGATGTGGCTGGTATGTAATTCATGTAAGAAACAGGCACACTACAGGGCTCAAAGTGAAATGGGCATTTATATTTAGGCAGAGAAAAGAAAATAACCATATGTGGGGAAGAAGTGGCTGATGCTATCTTTCCAGAATAAATCAGCGTCTGCAATGATTATGACCTTTTCATAAAATAAAATAAAATTAGTAATGTCAGTCTGACAATACAAAATAAGACCTTTCCTTGAAGGTTGGTATGACTGCAGTAAGTGATTTGCTTGGAAGAAGGCTGCCTGAGAATTGAATGGTTTGTAGTTGATTGATAAATACCAAAAATGCCCTTCATATGCATGAGCCTGCTTTTGTACTTTTAAGTTTTGTTGTTCTTCTCCACTGCTGCTCTCTGAGCACGGCCCCTGGCTCTGGCTGCAGCCCCCTGACCCAGCAGCTGGGGGAGGTTTCCACTGGGGTTTGGGCAGAGCTCTTGGCTCCTGTTCTCCAGCCACCCTCCCTCTCTCCTGCTTCAGTTCTAAGAAAGGGGACGTGGTGACCAGGTGCTGCCCACGCGTGTGGGGGGGAAATGAAGATTGGGATTTCTGAGTAAGAGACGATAAAATGCTGCTTTGTTTGTGCAGGAAAAGGTCTGTGGAGTGGGGAGAGTTGAGTGAAAGAATCGATTGCGTCCTCTGATGAAGGAGTTAGATCTTTCAGCAAGGGTATTGATTTACGCATTCAACCCTGCAAGTTGCTTTCCACTACATCTTTTGGAACTAAAACTCAGTGATCTGAATGTCAATAGGCACGAACAAAAGCCTCATGTATTGAAAAGCCTGAATCTGTATCTGTAGGATATAAAAACTGTTACACTTCCTTGCTTTTGCTCTCCTCTGAAAGTCATTTTCCAGGTTGTTGCTAATGGATTTTGCATGCAGAATGTATCTGTGTGCCTATGCATTACCGTGATTGTTATTTTCCCCTAAAACCAGCATTTTTTTGTATTTGTAAATAGCATTTGATCACAGTCTAGAAATATTGCATGCCAGAAGTTATCTGCCTTGAATTCCTGAATAATAGTATTTGGGTAGGCTGTTATGGCAACAGAGGTACACCCTCTGGATTCAAGCATCACAGGTTCTCATGGCAACTTTTTTTTGTATACCTGCACATGCAGGAAATTATGTCAAGCTATCCCAGTAATCTCTGGGAAAACAGCAGCAATAGAATAAACTGACATGTTTATCACCTTACATTTGTTTTTGAAATATACAAAAAACCTGCCTTAAATTAAAAAAAAAAATAGAAAAAAGAGAAAAAGCAGACAAAGGCCAAAACAACACTGTGGAAACAATAATATGAAATAATTTTATGAATATCCAGTATAAGTTAGTATTTACATTATAGTGATACTCAGAACTTCAACCGGTGGTGGATTGGCATTGTCAATACATTTTACATTATGAACACTCAGAGTAGGTACCAACCCTTGCCATGAGGCAGCTCTGGTTATTTGTTTTTACTTCTTTTTTAAGATTTGGTGGGATTTTACCAAACAGGACCTTCTATCAGAGATCCATCAGGTTCAAATGACCTTGAACTATGATACAACAATCCTAACAAAAGAAGTGTTCAGCCATGCTGTCGAGCCCTCCATTTCAGCTTTTCTTCCTCATTCCAGGGCACTGTTCACATTAATCCTATGGACTTTGGAGTAGCCCTTTTTACTTCAATGTGCAATTCTCTTAACAAAGGTGAATTCTCCTTCCTCTTCTCCCTTTATCACCAGCACTGTCCCCACCTGACCCCTCCACGGCGTCAGGTGTGTAAGTACCCGGTAAAAGTGGTGTCTGTCTGTGATCACAGGTCCCCAGTGCTCATTGTGAGGGTTCAAGTCAGTGCAAACCACACAGGTGTACACACACACTCCTGAGGATGATGTCTGTTTGGAAACAGAACTTGTGCTTCACAAAAAGTGGTGGTAACTCTTGAACAGGAAGACACCAATTAAATAATTAGGGCTAGCATGGAAAATACAGCAAAGTGTCTATCCCTCAATATCTTTAAGAACAAATTATAAAACCTTCTGGGAAGGATATCCTAAGTAAAGCCCTTAGGGGCAGGGAGGAGAACTAGATGACATCCTAAATTCCGTATTTCTGTGGCTGTGCCATCACTGTGCTTGCTTGTCCTTTCATGAGTGTGAGCCTGCACAAGCACAGACCGGGGGTGGGATGGCAGATGCCAGAGAGAGGAAATTTGAAATGATGCATTAAGTATGAGGGAAGAAAAGGAACATCTGAGCACCTGGAAGAGTTTCACTTGCTCTTAAGTCATTTTTCTGTGAAACTATTTAATGTCTGAGGTTCACTAAAAACACTTTAAAAAAAAATCTTAATAGTCCACAATAGGAGCTGCACAGCACAGGAGTACAGGTAGTTTTCCTTATTTAATATGTACCGAAAGGTTTTATTTAAGTGGTGGATGGTAAATGCATTTTTATTAAGCAGAAAATACCTTAAACTAAAAACTGACTTTGAAGAACATACAAACTTTTTAACATTCAAACACTAAGCATTAATGTGACTATATTGAGAAATATGCAGAGTAGGTGTGCTCATTTCTGAGGAAATCTTCCCACTGGCGATTTGTAAGAAGCGGCTAATGACAATGTCTTTGGCCTTGACAGTCTCCATGTTCCTTTCCCGTGATATCTGCATGCTGATTTGATCCACGTTAGTCATGATTAGCTCCGAGGCCAGGATCTGGGTGGGGGATGCCCTGTTTGCTGTGCTGTCCATAATGTACTGCTTATACAGTTCCACCAGCTTCTGCTCGAGGTAGTCGTTCAGGGCGGAGTCGGAGAGGGGCTGCAGGTGGGGCCCTAAGCTCGCCAGCCGCCAGCACGAGGAGTGGCCCTGGACCGGCCTGCGGATGGTGTCGCTTGTGGGGGGAGCCTTCACAGACTCCATGGGGGGAGGAATCTCTGAGGACTCCAAGAAGGGGCCTATGCCGCTGTCACAAGCAAAATCTGTCGTGACTGAGCTAATTGGCACCACGTAGTCCCCAGCTATATGCAAATCATTGTAGTTCTTGCAAATGCTCTTGCAGGAAGGTGGAACCAGGTAGGTGACTTTTTTTGTCAGCTCTTCACAGACATGCGTGGCTGGAGGTGGCTGCCCTGTGGGCGTTGGGTGCTGGACAGGCTGCGGGAGGTTATCCTTCTGCCTTCTGCTGTGCTTGCTACCTCTAGAGCAGACTGACGAAATGCACTTGCCAGCAGATCTGCATCTCTGAAGGAGGCTTTTTCCTTGTGCTTCACATGTGGAAGAATAACTCATGGACCTCATTTCATACACCCCTTCATCAGGCAAACTCTTGTAGAGTGCAGGGTTCAGGTCTTCACAAAGGTAGGTGATTCTATGAAGATAACCTTCTGACAGCATCCTTCTCCAAAGGAAAGGAACCACCAGCAGACAGAAAAACGATAAGAAGAAGTTAATTACAAAAAGTTCATTTTAAACTCACTGAACTGTGATTACACTCGCCAGTCTGTTACTAGCTGCAAAGAGATGTCTCCGATCTGGATGTGAACAATAGTGTCTCTGCCTTACTAGAGGACTTGAGTCAGTGAGTGAAGTGATCAGCCAGTCTCCCTGTTGTGCTGTTAACTCCATCTCATCAATCATATTCTGTATAAAATAACCTACAGCACGTCCAATGCATCCAATGACAAGTGAGTTGTGGAGAGAGAGACAAGAAGTCTTTTGTTGTGGAACAGCTGCTGTAATAGCTTACACTTAAATACATCTAATTTTGCTCTGTAATTCATTAAGAAGCCAGGGGCTTCCCCCTTTTTCCTATATGCTTTTAAGAAGCCAGGGGTTTCCCCCTTTTTCTCATATGATTTGGAACAACTTTTGTTGTGTGTGGTTTGTCAGCTGCCCCTGAACCATGATGATTTGAGATTCATATTGAGAATATCACCCCTTCTGTTCAAGACTAGTCAACAGCTGTAGGTGTGGTTCCCTTTTCATTACAAAATCTCAGACCATTAAATTTGCACTTTGCACTTCTGCATTGCAATCAGGATGGAATTAACTGTCTCTAACTTTTAGACATGAAAATGTCAGACGAAAAAGCAAAACTTTTTGGAGGCATGATTCATGTGGCCTGGTTTAGACACCAAAATCAAAATGAAATGAATTGTGCCCTAGATTTCCTTACCACTCTCCAGATGCTATAAAAGGATCTTAAACTAGATCCTAGATGTAGATATCTGCAGGGTACTTTTGAAGAAACGGATTTCAGTGCAGTGCATAGGAAAGTGCACACTTCAAAAGTACTCCAGCTCGCTCTTTCACTGTGGGATTTGTCGTACCACAGCTCTGGAATCAGTTTTCATTGCATTTCTGCAAAGGCACTATCAGGTTCCAGCAGTCACTAACTCTCTCCACTCTCTGAGAAGGCAGCTCAGACCCAAAAGCTGCAGAGACGTTAGTAATTAAAGACAGGACTTGCTCACAAGGATGCACATGCATCTGCACATCAGTAAATGTTCTGCCCAAGCTTTAGCAGCTCCACTATCACAGAAATTGTTTTAAGTCCACCTCTCTTTTTTTTCAACAGATGTCAAGGATACAATCAATGGGAGAGATGTTCTAAAGAAATTGTTTGGTCCAGCAAAGGAAAAGTAGATTTAAAGTAAAAATAAATTAAAATTAAAATTATTTATATAGTACAAATGGTCTTTTCCAAGAGTGAAGGGACTCTCATTTCTTAGTAAAGCTTTTCATGTGTCACAGTTGCTAGTGAAAAATGCTACACTAATAACTGTTGGCTAAATCTGGTCTAAGCACGGAGATAGACTTTGCACAGACATTAGGAAGGAGTCAGTGTGAGAAAAGACTTCCCTTGAGGAGACGGAATCACTTCCACACAATGAAGAAGAAGATTGAAGGGAAAGTAACCTTCCTGAAGGCAGAAATATTAATGGGAATTAGATGTGTCCAAACACTTGACTTGGTGACTCTGGATTCTGTTTATTGCTGCCAGTTGTGTGAGATTTCCCACAGGCAGGAACACTTAATTACAAGTGTATTAATTTGTAAAAAATCTATTTACACAGAGAGGGGAAAATCATGTTTGGGGCTTGGCAGTCCTTGCAGTATGCTGCTACTGTCTTGCTTTGGGTTTTAGCTGTGATTAAGGTTCCCTCCACAGAAATCTTAGCCAAAGGCTAGAGCTGCTCAGGTTATCAACTCTCTCTCCTGCTTCTGTTCCTCCGTTTGCAAAGGCTGTTCCCTTCCCCCAGCCGTCCATGGCCCAGATGTCTGTATTGCAAAGTCACCACTGACTGTGACCAGCTTGAACCTGGAACTGTTATACATTTATTCATATGTCATTTTTAATGTGGATTCGGAGAAATGAGTGGAAATGTAACTTATGGCCTGTCCACTGCTCAACCAACATAGGCAAGGGCAGTTGTCTTCAGGCAGCATGTGACACTTTGGTCTTTCCTGTCCCCCAGATGTGAGCTGTTTCTGCCATAAGGTGCTACATGAGGGAAATGAAACCATTGGTTTCATTTCTTTGCACTGCATTCTGCTATGTTTATTTTAAGAGTGTTGGAGCACACTGTCTGAGAGAGCAGTGGAAACAAAAGAACTGGCGAATTAAAAAATATTAGGGTCTCACTGTGCTCAGAGCTCTGTGTTCTGCTGAATGGGTTACCAGCTTACCCTCTGAAGCTGGCAAAGGATGCCACACTAATCTGGCTTTTCCCAGCTCTACAGGGAAATATGACTGAAGTTTGGATAGGCAGTACTGAGAGCATGAATGCAAAAGGGAGGTGCATGTGCCTGTGGTGTCTCTTGTTCTAGTACTTAATAGAATATATACCTCTGTCATGTTATTATCCCATCACTCCAACAGTCATGCAACTGTGTCACCTTTAATTTTCACATTTTAAATCTGATAAGGATTGCAGTTTTCATTAATTCCACTTTCTTGTGCCTCTTCTCTTAATCCCCTCTCCTTGCCACAGACACACATACACCCGGATTCCAAGGGCACAGAGATTATAACTAATGTCTTTCAGTATTTGGGTTTCACGCTCCTTAAATCCAGACTTCACTTTCATCTGCCTGAAAATAATTGCGTGACTTTTTGTTGCACATGAAAAATCAGTCCCTTTTACAATTCTGATATGACACATTTTTCACGTGAGGTGAACAAAGAGATTTTTCCTTGTGTAGCTACTGCCCTGGAAGTGGGCACTAACTACATTCTGTCTAAGCCTAGTGGAGATAGAAGCAGAAGACTGTCTGGTTTACACTGCCTTTTCTATCTGACATAGGCTTTATTACCCTCAGATGATCTTAAAAACTCATATGTCTTGCCTGAGGTTTTTGTTCAGTTCTTCAGCAGAAGAAAAGCCTGAAGGCAGGATGAATGTTTAAAGTCACATGGAGAATCCAGGGGTATTAGCAGTGTGTGGCAGCACATCTTCTAGGTTGTAATGCTTGTAGACAGTGCCAATGTTTGCATAAAGACCTCAGATTACAGACTGAGAGCAGGAAAACAGAATGGGAGTTCTTGGCTCAGGATTAGTAAAACACTTACGGAAAGCCTGAGAAGTGTACACAAAGAGATACAATGAATTGTGTCCTGTTCAAAAACCTGAGCAAGATGAAAAGTTGCTAGGGAGAATGGAAAGAACATGGTGCCAGCTGGGATTGCAGCTCAGTGGGGAAAGGGATATTCTTCTGCATTGCAAGAGGAGGGGATGGAAACTCACAGAAGAGACAAGCTTGTGTTGGATGTATCTGACTTTCTGATCCCTGAGCAGGTCTCTGAATGGCTTTAAAGTTGTGCTGCTGGGGATTGGAGCTCGAGTCTTACCACAGGGTATACCTTGAGTTCTATCTGATTTACTAGATGGGATCCCAGATGACAGCCTCCCTGTTCCAAAGGAACTTAAATCCTATGGATCCATCTGCAGCATTTTTTCCCTATTTTAAGAGACATTTTTCCAGGCCATGGAGATACAGACAGATCCCCTCAGTGAGGTGTGGGATCTACCTCAGATTGCCAGACACACATGCAAGAGTCCTGGCAAGCAGGATAGTCTGTAGAGCAAGCTCACATGTATTGCAGGACCCATATCTCACCTTCCACTGGGGCTGGTGTGGAACAGCTCCCAGGAAGCCACAGTGCAGCCAGAGTGGGGAAACCAGGACAGTGAAGAAGGTAGTATAATGAGCTGTGCACATGGGTAAGTACAGCCTCTCTTTAATGCCTGAAACCTACAGCTCTTTGGTTCTGAACCTCATTTGGCTTGGGTACAGATAATGCTGATGACACCAAACTGTGTGCTGAGGTGGACACATCCTACAGGGAGACCTGGGCAGGCTGGAAAGTGGGCCAGCAATAACAGCGTCAGGTTTAACAAAGGCAAGTGGCAGCTCCTGCACTGGGATGGCACAACCAAAGAGCCCAGCACAGGACCTGTGTGCCTGGGGAGCCCTGCTGAGAGGGACCTGGGGACCCTGGTGCACAGCAAGGTGACCCTGAGCCAGCAGTGCAGTGCTGCAGCAACGAGGAAAATCAGATCCTGGGCTGCACCCACAGGGGCACAGCTGGCTGAGACAGAGACGGGATCTTCCCACTCAGCATTTGTCAGGCTGCCCCTGGAGGATCCAGTTCTGGTCCCCAAAAACTCAAAAAGATGCGGACAGACTGGGGAGAGTACAATGGAGGGCCAAGAAGATAATCAAAGGGTTGGAAAAGCTGCCTTGTGAGGAAAGTTTGAAGAAGTTAGGACTCTTCTCCCTGGAGAAAAGAAGACCAGGGGAAGGGGACAGCTCATCATAGCATTCCAGTAGTTGCAGCTGCAAAGAAGACAGAGGCTCTCTCTTCACAAGCAGCCACGTGGAGAAGACAAGTGGCAATGAGCACAAGTTGCATTGGAATAGAATCACAGAATCATTTAGGTTGGAAAAGGCCTCTAAGAGCATTAAGTACAACCCTTAGCCCAGCACCACCATGTTCACTGCTAAATCGTGTCCCCAAGTGCCACGTCCACTTGTTTTTTAATTCTCACAGGAATAAGAGGGAAGAGATTGAATATCAATATGAGAAGGAAATTTTTTACAGTGAGAACAATCAGTGACTGGAACAACCTCTCCAGAGACATGGTGAAGTCCCATTCGCTGGAGGTTTTCAAGATGTGATTGGACAAGGTTCTACATAATCTCATCTAGGCTGCCTTTCCCATTAAAAGGTTGGACCAGATGATATTTCAAGGTCCTTTCCAACTTATGCTGCCCTCTAATTATGATTCTACGATAGCAGTGGCTGCTGTTTGATGTAGGAGTGGCTCACTTTGCCCACGGCAGAGCAGAAGATCAATAGGCAGGGGGTAGTTTTGTACAAGCATCTAAATGCTGCCCACTGCATGTGTCACTTCCTCTCCCTGCTGCTGCTGCAGTGGAAGATCTGGTGCCTGCAGAGCTGCACCATGAGGCTCCTTCAGCAGTCACCGTGAGCCAAACCACTCTTGTGCCCTCCCCACATCTCTCTTCACTCTGATCTTTTGGTCTTCCCGCAGGAGAAAACATAAGCCCTGTTCATCTTCTTTATTCACATGTCAACAGCTGAAGAGATGCAGAAAAGCCAGGAGTACCTCACCCATGGTGAAATGTGGGCTGGTTCGAGGGGAACAAGTAGGTTTGAGAGGATAATAATCATGTATATCAAGAGTATGAGGGAATCTCCTGGAAGGACAGTCTAATGGAAGCAAGAGAGGAGATCTTCCCCAAGAAGTCTACTATACTGCTGAATGCTCTTGTTATACGAGTGCCTACCCATTTTTGATCATGCTAAATGAATGACAATGAGTTTCAAAAGCATTCAGCTTCTTTCATTTAGAAACAAATATATTCTCAGTGTATTTTTGAGTGCCGTTGTATCTCTAAGTTGAGTTTGGGGGGACATGCTTCCATAAAAATACAGTGAAAACTGTATGTTGGTAAATATAGCTTCTCGAGCTCTCGAAGTTTCCCATCCAAGTTTGTTTATCAGTTCCAGGTCCTTGAAACTTCATACAGACCAAGCCAGGTTCATAATTTTCCATACCTTTCTTCATCACCTCTACCTACACAAAGTTGGTTTAGGACCCCATCAATCTGGCTCAATAGCATTTGACATTGTAAACAACAGCATGAAATCTGAGGCAGGAAAGAATCAGGCTCCACGCTCATAAGGAAGACTTGACTACATAATATTTCCACCCTGTGCTTTTATAATTTTCTTCCTGGGGTGCAAATAATTTCATGTCTCTGGATGTCTGTGTTTATTTTAATGAGTTGTTAGCTGTTATGACTGAACTACATGTACTACAATATTTTGTATCTAAGCATGTGAAGTAAAGGGGCAATAAATCCACGTGAACTCTTACAGAAGAGAACACACTTTCTAGAAATGAAAAGAATAAACAGTAAAGCAAGAAAGACAGAAAAGGCTGAAGGTGTTTCCCAGAAGGACTGAAGGAAATGATCCACAAAAAGGCATTGAAATGTTAGTCACATTTGCTGTAGGGCATAAAAAAGAGGGGACAGGAGGTGCGTTGTGCATGTACACCCTTGTCGAGCTGTGAATTTCCAGCAAACCAGGAAATTCAATGCGAATTGGGAAAATGCAATGATAAAGTTTCTTTGTTTATAATTTTAACCATCATCGTGTTTTCAGAGAAGTCTCATCTTTCTTTTATGAACTTTTTTATATATGATGCCCATATTAATCTATTTTGGTGCCTATTTTTATTTATCATCTACAAATAGAGTACTCCAGTTGGAGGACTTCACTTAGATAGTCCAGTAACATGCACAGAAATTTCAGTACCAATATCTTAATTACGATAAAAGCAACACAGTTGGTAAGACTCACTTTAAAAATAGTCTGAAAAGCCTGTTATTCTGATTTTATGAAAGTCTTTAGAAATATCAGAGGAAAAGTTTTATTTGTTTTCTTTTTGAAGTCTCATTGCAACCACAGTTGGTAATTTTTGTGAGGATGGCACCTTAGCAATGTTCTCATCACTTCTTAAGGCAGCAGAAGCTGCCTGTGGACAGCGGCTGAGAATCTGCAAACACATGTGCATTCAAAACAGAAAAAGTGCATCCTCATTTCACCAGCTATCAGCTGGGGTCCCACAAAACAGAACCAAGCCACTTTGATAAGCAAGAGCAACAGTTTCATACATTTATATAATGAGCAGTATATTTTAGTTCTTACCTCCAAAGATACAGCTGCTGACCACGTACAGAAAAAATGATGTCTTCTAACCAGTTTGAAGCCTCCTGTGAGTCTGTCCTACCCCAAAATGCAATGTTCTGTTTTTATTTCCTTTTTAATTACACTTCTAAGATAACATCTGTTTTACTTCTAATCCTCTATAGCGGAGAAGTATAGAAAGAAACTCCCTTAGGAGATGAGGGGGCTTTATAACTGACTGAACTGCAACGCGCTGAACTTGCTTCCTCTTTTATGTCCAAATGAAACTTCACTGTGAAACTGTGTACTGTTAAAATAGCTGATTGCCACACACTCAGTCCAGGCAGATGGACTGTTGTAAGAAAAAAAAGCCCTGGTGAATCAAACACTCAGAACAATCTTAGGGAAACTGTTGATCTGTTGGCAGCTTACAGTGCTGCCATTGCAGCCACTATCCATCCCTCTCCTTTTAGCTGACATGGTGAGACATCTTGACATGTCAAAACTGTCGTGCCAAACAGGTTGGAAGAGTGAGGTGTCAAAGGAGAAATGCATTGCACAGCAGGCTTACTTTGCTGTCTGCAGACCCTTGTACATCAAATTTTCCACCAAACAGCACAGCACAGATGCTTCATCAAGTTTTGCTTTGTCAAACTTGGCAACGCTTGTTAGGACAAAAGTTAGACCTGAAAGTTAGGTCCTGTCTGTTTTAGCACTCAGTACCGTACCCAGGCAGCTTGTCTTAGCAGGGGCAGTAGATGAAAATACCTGGGACAAGCAGGAATTCATCCTCCAAGCATACAGTGAATACGGCTTTGAGATTGATGTTGGAGTATTCCTTAAGGCCAGAAGACAAATACTGTTTGAAACACGTAACTGGACTGTTTGAAATGATCTCAATAGGACACAGAATTTGCTTTAAAAGGCAGCATTATGTGTTAATAAATGGCAATAATAAGAGAAATATATTAGAAATACATTTTAATTCTCAGTGAATTTTAACTTCCTCTTTCAGTACCATGTGTTTTTCTCAGAAGCCTCCAACTCTGTCAGCCAGAAACAATACTTCTATTAACATCATTTTCCTAAATATTCACTATGATGCAACATATGATCAGGACTAATATCAAAGCCTTTTCCAAAATCTTAGGCACAGACATGGAAAAAGTACAAGTATCAGTCTGTCCCTACCCACACATCCAGAGCTAATTCATACAACAGTTCAACAAGTAATATTGTACCCAGTCATATGCCATGCTAGGATCAACAGCATCTAAACAGCACAAAAACTGGACAACACCAGCAGTTTAATGCAATTCTCATCATACCTTTGCTGTGAGAGTGCTACCTGTGGAAACAAAGCTACTGTTGTGACAGACCAACTCTTTTATGCTTAACATTAACATTAATATTAACACTACTGTAATTTTTTATCTGATCTCTCATTTGTACTATGAACCAACCTTAGGCCTTGTCAAATCTATACTGGTCCAACACTTTTTTTCCATATTTCCTTACTGGGATGAAATGTACTGAGGGGAGCAAGAAATAAATCTCTGTGAGATTTTATCTCTTTTGTAGATCCAGACTGCTTTATATTCATAGAAGGTCAATATTTCTAGTTAGACTGTTGGGAGAAGACTTTGGTAGTATAAAAAAGCATTTCTATAAAGGTCCTCAAGAGAGTTTTCAAAATATTTTTTTAATAATCTATGTGAAAAACAGAACAACTCTCATTTTTATTAAAAGAAAAATATTAATTTATTAACAGGAAAATAATTATAAAACAATTAAATTAAATTAGGGAAAGAAAAATAACGAAACCCGGGACCAGTGATAGGAGACTCTTTGGAGCCGATGTGGCTGGAGCCCGAGGCAAGGATCGGCTTGATCCTTGAGGTGGTTTGTCTCAGCTATTCCGAGACAAAAAAAATATCTTCAATTAAAGCTCTGGAAAGAGCTCTTGGCCCACGACCACCTCACCGGCCTATCCCCCTGCTAACCAGGAGAAATGGCGCTCCTCAGATCGCGCTCAGGTGTTTTATCTCCTTCTAGTCCCACCCTGATCTGCCCACCGCCCACCTCCATGGAGAGTGATAATTGGTGGTTTTTCCCGTGATATTATTTTTTCCCCACCTATGGCTAGTTGTCGTCTAGGGCTTATGTTCTTCTCTTCAAAAAGGCGGGAAAGTCCCTCATTAAAATTCTACATTTCCATGGAGCCAAGTTACAGGCCAAGGACTGACTACTAAAAATAGCCCATCAGGCGTGGGGTGAGGGGTTTGTACCTTTACGAAGGCTTTGTCTGAGGAGCTAACTCAATTGGAATCATTCATTTCTTAATGAAAAATACAACTTACTTAACTTGGTATTACACTAATGGGTTAAATACAGTATGAGTATGATAAGAGAAATAACATACAACATCTTTTAACTGTGGAAAACACTTCACAACCTTTTAACAATTAAACAATAACATTTAAATGAATAATCATTTAACAATTACTAACTTAAGCCTGAACATCATATTTCAACAATTAATAACATTATTCAAAACTGGGAACTTAATAAACTCCGACAACATGGGAGTAAAAAGGTTCTTAATTAACATATCTACTATTTAATTATATCCTGGTCACCTGACAGTCCTATGCAAAAGCCAACCTTCAATTTTCATGCATGACAATCTAAATCCATGCAAAACAAGGAAGATACAAATGGACAGGTATTTTAAAGTAAAAGTGCTTCCACTGTCAGAATAGCACAGCTATCTATAACCACTGTAAAATCAATCTACTTTCATAGATTTACCTAAGTATAGATTTAAGACTTACCTTCAGGGACCTAGATTTGGATAAAATAAGTGGCCTTTTTTTGTCATGCACATGGAATGTTTTCAGTTCTCTAGAGGAACTCAAACACTGCCTGCATTTCTGCACAGCAGCTTTGTGTACATATGGAAGGGAGATGTAAAAGTGTAATTTCTTGTCACCAAAATTGCACATTAACATCCTGACAGTCTAGGCTTTCAGGACAGCCACTTACTCTAGTGACCTTTTCCACATTCACTCCTGACCTTGGAAGAGTTATCCTCAGCTAATAAGCACTGTCCTATATGAATTTTTGCCATGTGGTTTATAAACTGCTCTGAATGCAGCACTCTGAGGCCAGATCCAGATCTGAATGAGCTGGGTACAACATAGCAGCACCTGACCCCTTTTGCAAAGATCCCCACATGCGCCGTGCCTCCCATACCCAGCGAAATAGATGTGAAAGAGAAGAAAGCTTCAGCACCTTAGGGAGTCTTTCAGTCAGTGTCTTCATCTGTAAATGTAGCTCAGATTCTCTGAGGCCATGCCAAATTATTTTTGTCAGTGTAATTCACTAGAGCAAGCCCAATGCATCAAGATTGTGTATCCCTACCCTTCGCTCCCCAAAAAAGAAAAGCATTTCAATAAATGTCCCTGTTTCCTTCTATACCACATTATTCTACTCACAAGGAATTTCCTTGAGGAAATTGTTTTAATTTTGATCCTAAGTAATGTTGATCCTTAGCTTTTTTATTTCAGTTCAAGAGTTTATCTTCAAGACAAATGTGCCAGTTGTTTGCCCTCCCTCTGCTTTGGTTGGCCTCTGCTTAGCCTGGGCCTGTTTGGTCAGAGAGTGCAAAGGCAGCTGCCTGTCATTTGCAGGTGAAATGTTTGTATTCTAGAAATGATAAATTGGGATCTTTTGATAGGACAATATTCCATAGCTTTTTGTTAAACCTAATAGTAGGAATAAGCGCATCAAACAAATCAATTTTCCTGTACATATGCTCAAGCAGGTATGTACACAGCAAGCTCTCTCTGGTTATCAAACAATTTTAGCTCTATTCTTATTTGACATGTCTATACCTTTAAGCAGGAATTTTGAAATTAAAAAGGTTAAAGATACCACCTTAAGATTATTACCTAGTTTATAAGTACTTTGTGCAGTAGAACAAAGGGGATATTTTTAAACCTTTTGACCTTTGGAAGGAAAGATTTTATGAGAAGGAGATAAGCATGTTGCCCAGTACTTAATCATAAAAAACAATCATAAATAATTTCCATTCCTTACAGCAGCAAAATCAGATACATTTCAAGCTTCCCAGTATATGTTCATTTGAGCTGAAAACCCAGTTTTCAATGCATTAATTGCACCAGTATAATCAAGTATTTTAGTAAAACAGCAGTCTTTAAACAGGGAAGAACCTCCATCATACACAATTTTATTTTCTCCTCCTTCATTGCTGGGAGTAAAAAACAGATCAGTAGAATTTTCTAGGTAAAATGTGAGGATTCCCATCTTCCAAATGAGTGCCAGGCAAGACTGGTTTTGAGATATCTCGGGCCAAAGGGAGTCTCCTGGATTAGCTACTCCAGCCCTTTACCTGTTGTGTGCAAAAAAAGGTGGTTGTGACATCGTTCTCTTGGCCATGCACTTCCAAGGAGGAGAAAAAGACCATGGATGCACAGAGAGCCCTGCCATTCTAGAAAACATGGAGTTCTGTTGCCCACACATATTTGCTGTTTCCAGCTGCCCACGGCCAGTGATTGCCCACACAGCCATGAGAAGTCTGGCTGTCCTTGGGGCCCAGAGCCTTAACTCCAGGAAATCAGGGAGCACAGCACTTTCCATGTAGTTATATCCATCAAGTTCTGCACCCAGAGTACGATACTTCAAAATGAAGCAATCATCTCATCACACAAAAGTGACCACTAAATCTTTTTGATAACTACAGAGCCATTTGTACTTCAAATACAAATAGGGTAATAATAGGGAACATTTGCTGCTTTTCATGCTCCTTCTAGTCCATTAAATATACAATTTATTCCAATGTTAAACTTCTTTTCTCCTTTGTGGATCACATAAATACTTAGTTATATGCAGACATCTCTTCAGGTTCAATCCATGTGCAATTCAAGGAAACAAAAGTAAGGCCTTTGATATGAGAAAATTATAAGCAAGACCATTGCACCCTTTGATAAAATCTCCAAGGTGAAGGGGAGTTTGCTTTGGGAAAAGATAACAGTATTGTATATAGCATATTGAAGTTGTTCTATGTTACATTCCCAGCATTAGTCTTTTGTAGTAACAAGTAGCCAATTAGTGAAGTCTTTTCAGTTCACGTTCTTTTCTTCTCTCACTAATTTACATTAAATACGAGATTGGTCTTGTCACAGTTCAGAAATCTTTCCCTTCAGTCTCAACCTCTCTTCATTTATAACCCTTTATTTACCTTTAGTGACCAAACTGTTCCCCCCATATCCTTTTTTTCTAATGGTCATAAAGAATGCACTGCTGTATCCTGAACAAAGTACGTTATTGTACAAGTGATCCCACCGAAGGCAGAGACCATCCTGAGGTTTCCATGCATAACCACACATGGGCACATAAGCCTTTAAGCACCGCAGAGCGTGAATCACGAGTGGCCTGTAAAGCATCAGAAGGCAGCAGGCTGGGCGAGCTGCCCTCTTTCCATTGTCAGTGTCTGGCCAGAAGCCAAAATCTCCTCTTTTTTTATTCTTTCTTTTTTTTTTTTGGCTTCTACCTAGTACCATGGGAGCTTAGAAATGGATGGTTTTAAACAAACAACCAAGAATATTTAAATGCCACCTACTTTTTAGCACCCGCAAATAACAACGTGCATTAAAGGATGTGACGGTGGCCAGCCACCTGGCCTGCAGGTCACCCCAAAACCCAGAAACAGGTGCATTGGCAGGCCTGGCCACCGCCCCAGACTCCCTCGTTTAGAGAGACCTATTCCTCTTTGCCCAAGGAGGCATGGGCTCTCTGATGCTTACATGAGAGAGGTTTTGCTTTGGCAATCAGTCCCTGTACCTTTGATGCACCCCAACTTAAGGATGTGTCATGTACCCCACAATTCCCCTTGTTACTCATGTAAATCCCCAAGGTTTTCTCCACTCCCAGCTGATGCATATGCGATACCGGTCTGGAAGGTTCTGTGTTCCTCGGTAGATGGTTGGTTGTGGTTATCAGCTACGCCCCTCTGTTGCTCCTATTGGGGTACCTTCCATGTCAATCCCTTTCCCTCCGACCCAGCATTGGGAGATTCCTATGCAATCCCTCCCCTTCGTCTCCCCTCAAAGGCGGTGCTCCGCCCTCCCCCCCGGGTCTTTGTGTTCCCCTCTCCCTCGTGTTAGCTTCCCTGCGCCTCTAAATAAACCCTTCCTGCATGCACCCCCCACGAAGAGTCCCTCTTTGTTCCTGTCTCCGAAGCGCCTTTTCGACCGAGCCCTCGTCGCACCCTTGGTGCGTTTGCGGCCAGGGCTCCGCTCTCGAGCCCGGTCTCGCAGCCATAACCCAGCGGGGATCCGCCGCGGAGCCCCTTCAACGAGGCGCCCTCATGGGCAGGGGTCACACCGCGGCAAAAGGTGGTCTACAATGTGCAGATACACAGAAAGATATTTACTGAAATCCTGATGCACACCACAGACACTGTGCACAGCTTGCTCTGTGCTGCTGACTGAAATACCCCAGGGTATGATGCATTTTAGTCAGCAGCAGAGAGGAGCCTGGCTCTCAGCCCACTGGGGAGCGTGCAAACCACAACCACTCCTCAAGCAATGAAGCATATTCTTCCCCAGCTCACCACTCAGCTCAGCAAAAGGCTTTATCAGCACCTATAACTCTCATGTTTGCACCTTCCAGATCTTCTTAGACAGTCCTCTGGGGTAATTTTTTAAGCTTCCCAGAATGCATACATTAGTTCTGTTCCTTTCACAGAATTTGTGTTCTGGTAGGCCTCATCATTCCTTTAAAAGTCGATTTTTAGGAAGGAAGTTTAGCAATTACTCTTTTTTTTTTTTTGAAGGGGGGTGACTTTTGCTCAAGATGTATCATTCCTCTCCAAGTATTTAAATTTTCAAAATATGTACATATACACTGAAGGTTTGGTGGTTTATCTCAGTGTTAGATGTAATGATTTTCATACATTGAAAACTTGTTTAAATGCTTCACATAAATCATTTCAGCAATGTAAAAAAACCAAATTTTTAATAAACCTGAGTGTGCATAACAAATAGGAGTGATCAAAGTTAGTATTTCAGGTAGAAAACAAATAAAACAGCTACCCCAGAATCAAAGCATCTCCTGCAGAATAAAAAAGGGCTTAAGTTCCTAACTATGTCAGATCACTTCCTACCATAGGAAACCAACAGGGATGTTACACTGCATTCTTGGTTTCACAAGTCTGAAATGATTACTCAAACATGCTCACTTAATTAAGTAGAAGCTAATTGCATCCTACCTACTAGATAGAAAGGTGTACCATTGGATTACTGATAATCAGTAGGTTGGGAAGGAAATATTTTTGCTGCTTCCACCTTTTATTGAAGGAGTCTTTTATACAGATGCAGTGTCTAAAGCAGAGATTCCAGCAGCCCACACCATCCTAGGAAGAGGGCAGCAGAGCTGAAGCGTTTTTACCAATTTTGACAGAGCTTGACTTCCTTTTCACAGGAATCTTTTTCTGCTGTTTTGCCTCTGGGTGAGCTCATGATTCCCTTCTCAGCAGGTCTCCAGATCTAATAAAATCTAAGCCTCAGCAAATCCCAGCTGATAAAAGGAGGAGCTTGTTCTTTCACCTGGCTGCACCTTGAGGACAAGGAAGACTATTCATGCCTGCAGGACGAGTGCAGTCCAGTATTTGTAGTTTTTATCCTGGTTTTTAGCCAGATTCCCACTGTGGCTACAGAGATCCTCTGGGATAAAACAGGATATTCCAAAGGAAGAACTGGTTAATTATATTATAAAAGTTTCAAATGTCATTTCCAAGAACCATAAAGATTGTCTGAAAGACTGCCTACCTGTATAAAATCCTGTCATATGATACATACTGTAATTGCACTGCTTGCATTGGGTCTTTGTTAAAAATAGATCATGCATCTGGCTGCTAATGTACTTCTTGGTTCAGTGACAGCTACTCACTAGTGGTGAGGCTTTACAATCAGGCAAAGAGCTTTTATCTGTAAAACAGGACTGAGCAACACATGAGAGCTTCCTTTTTTTTTTTACTACATCTCTGTGTAACAATAAAACTGAAGGCCATCAGGCTACTAAGAAGGGACTTTTTTTGTTAGTCTATCAAAATACCACAAAAAATTGCAGAAATCCAAGAGGTATTACAGAGGTCTGGTTACCTTAGGTATATTGGCACATGTTGGTAATTTCTCAGTGGAGCCATCATGTGATAATTGAGTGAATTTCATGTAAATTTTTTCTCAAGTTCTGGCTCTTAATCTGACTCTGATTTCTACATCACTCACTTTCTTACTCCTTCATCTTTCCAGCAGTCAACTTTTACAGCTATTCCAAATTCTATGTCAGTAACATTCATTTGAAAATTGTGTCTGAAAGCAGCAACAGAATAAGCAATCGGTCTGCTGAGTACTTTTAACAAAATAATAGTAGCAAACCTTCCTGAACTTTGGTCCATACAAACCAGAAGCCATCACTGCCCACGGGGTTCTTTTGAGTTAGGTAATCCTGGGCAACCATGCCATGGGTAAAGAAAAACAGGAAAGGCAGAAAATGTGAGGGTCTGGAACAAGTGTGGACAAATCACTGGTTCCATCTGCTAAGAAATGATGCTCAGCACAATTTGCTGCTGCTGAGCACTATCCAGGGGCATGAGACCTGGCAAATGGAGCGAGAGAGGAATGTTATCCTGGAAAACTTTCTGAAAAGCAGATTGAAAGCAAAGGGTCACGGAGTTGATTTTTTTGAAAGAGGTAGTTGTTGGAAAGGGGAAGAAAAACATGAAATTGAGCAATTACACAGGCATGGAGAACCAGGGAATCTTTTTCAGATGGAGGCTGCAACTGAGATTTTGCAAGGAAGATGGGTAGGAAAAGGTTATTTAGCTATATAAATAAGACTAAAACAATTTCAGAAAAATGGATCCTGTGTGGTTTCTGAAGAAAACAAATATATTTATTTTAAGGTGGAACTCAGTGAGTTAATGAAAAGTCTGTTTGATGTGGTACTTGGGGAATTTACTGAAGATACATAAACATATTCAGGAAGACTGGCACAGAAACAATACAAAGATTTAGAAATAAGATAGAGCATTTTAAATTTTAAAATTTAAATTATGAGCCAGCAATGTGCCATTGTAGAAAGAAGGCCAGTATTATCTTGTGCTGCTTTAGGCAGAACATGGTCTGCAGTTTGAGAGAGCTGATCCTTCCATTCTGCTCCAGCCTTGAAGATACTCAAAACCAAATGGACACCATCCTGAGCAACCTGCTCTCAAAGACTCATCTTTGAGCACATATTTGGACCAGAGGGTCTTCAGAGCTGCCTTCCTGCCTCAGCTGGTCTGTGATCCTAAACAGGAAGGAGGTAGAAAATACAGCATTTGATACAACAGTCAACAAATATTTCTCTGCAAATGTTTGTTGCTACTACAGCATAAAAAGAGCATTGATGTGTGAATAAAATACAACAAAATACACAAATATGTGTGACTGTAAGCACAATGACACAATAGACAAAAGCTGGATATAAAACTAGACAAAGAGGTAGCAGAATAACCACAAAGGAGGAAAATGGAAATTAAAGGTAAAGAAAGATTTTTATTCTCAAAGCAGCATTTGGTATTTGATAATTGGGGCTATACTGGCAACACTGTCAAAATCCTCTGTTTCCAAATGAGATGTATAAATATTGCATGACTAATTTTCTCAACTGGTAAAATCACTTAATAGCAAGCAGGAGTTTACATAACACTTACGGGAAAACAAAACAATCTCTTGGATGTGATTACAAAAAAGGGAAACAAATGCAAGTGATTTCAGTAACCACTAAGCAAAACACCAGTGGTGGTGGCCACAGGCCAAATAATTACATTTTCATAGTGAAAGGTATGAATGCTGGCATCAAGAATCCCAAAAGAGCAGAGAAATTTCTGAAAACCAATAAGAGGCAGGAAACTTAAAGATCAGGACAATATGGATGACTCCTAAGTCAGTACTAAGGAATGCTTGTATCTTTCTGGGCATTATAGAAATGTTGAAAATATGTAAGGCTGTGATGTCAAGTAAAATTGGTTATTTACTTCTTTTTTTTCATTAAATCTATTTATCTGTTTATCTTTTGTTTCATTTTAGGTAGTTGGCATCTTTAATGACTTGGTAAAGTTTTTATTAGAGTTATTTATTTAGTTTTTATTAGTATTTATTAGAGAAGAACTAGATAAATCATCAGAAATTAGAGATGTTTAGTATTTGTGCCATTTATTTTTATTTTTAATCTCACATAACATCAAGCTGCAAAAACATCATTATTTACAACATAAAAATTGTGGCCTAAAAATTATAGTGACCTATCAGGTATCTGTATCATAATCAAACTCAAGAGCCATTTGTGCTATGTCAGACAGGGCAAAATAAAATAGTAGAAGAGGTCTGTAAAATAATTATACACACCAGATACCATGATAAGGAGCACTTAGAGAGCATAATTCCCACTCTGCTATGGATTTACTATTACCAGTAACTGGGAAATATTTCACAACATCCCTGACTCACTCATGTGTGATAGATGATGCAATCAATTTTCATGGACGTTTGTATCTAGCCTTTTACTAGCACAGTACTTTGAACCCCATATTATTATGCCTAGGCAAAATTCAGGATTAAGGCTGCTTGCTGTCAAAGCAGGTTGTTTAGCACCCAGAGACTGCAGAGAAAAGTGGGCACGTTATTGACAGCATTCTCTGGTAGCCCCGAGGAGTTCTGAAGTATGACTGCTAAGGTCAACAGTCCTGATCTCCGATGACTGCCCTGAAGGGTTGGATTTTTTTTGTACCTAAAGTGTTTGAATCACCTAAATCACTCTAAAGAGGAGACTGGGAAGGGACCATATTTCCATATCTCCCCAGTTACATCCCACAGCTTCTCCACAGACCCAGCTGTATCTTCAGTGTGAAGCATGAGCTGCTTGGTCGCAGCCTTGCTGCCTTTCAGTTGTGGTTAAGGAGAGGACAGAGAGGAAATAACCTTAGCCATTATGTTTCTGGCTTTGCTGCCAAGCAATGGGACCTCTGGGATAAACTGAGCAGGTCTGACCAGCTCTGCACAGCAAGGGATGGGCACTTCCCATTAACTCTGCGGGTTTTAGAGCAGCCCTTCGGAAAAAAGACAAACTACCAGAACTACAAGGGACTCACAACCGTGGCAGCTATGGAGGGCAGGGGAGAAGAGAAGAAGCCAAGTTACCACTTTTGCTGTCTTAAGTGCTAAATTGAATTACTTATGATTAGAACATACCTCTTACATGGTGGAATGTTTCTTAATGCAATAAACAGCAACTTGACATGAAGAACAGTGGGTATCTTTGTAGAGCAGAAGGGAAGGAGCTTTGTCCTGTCCTCTAAAAAATGTATTCTTATGTAACCACTTGAGAATTGAGAACTTGTTTTACCTGAAGACTGGGAAGAATCAACCTTTTACTTCTTTTTTTTTCTTTTCCTTAATTCTCCAGCCCTCAGGCCCACAGCCACAGAACATTAGTGGACTGACCTGCTCCATGGTGCGTGTTTAAAGGCACAAAGGTGAGAAGAAACATTTGGGCCTCTTAAGATTTGAATTAATGAGATAAGATATAATTTATAAGATTTGCTAATACATAGACACCTTTGAACTGCTTCTGTTGCAGAATACAGCCCATTTCCTCATTCTTTGCCTTCTGAGGTAAATGAACTGAGCATTGCTCGAGAAAGTGCAGAATGAACTTCCCACAGATGGTGACATTCCCTATAACCAAGACAGCCCGTGAACTTGAGCTAACAAATGAGAGGCAGAGCAACTGTGGAATAAGTACAGTATCTACACACCAGCTGCTCTACATGTAGAAGGCCATACCACATTCAAGGAAAGTAGCTTCTCACCTTTCTTCCACAACACCCTCTTCCTCAGTGAGTGATTATGTATCAGATTTCTTTGGGAGGCTGGTTGTTTAAAGTTCACCTAATGAGGGCTTTTTGCATAGCCAAAAGATAGTGTGCCATTCTTAAATCCTCCCTCTCCTGCCCACAAAGATCTCAGGAGAAATGTGCTTTGTTAGCTGGGACTACCTGTTTTACATACACTGTCTCAGTTGTCAAAACTATAAAAAAGTCAAACGTTCTGCTGATGTGTGTAAGCAAAACAGAATCTCAGCCACAGAAGAGCTCTGTGTTTTATATCAGGCTTCCAATTATTACAAAATTTGAAAGAGGAAGAGGCAAAAAGAAAATAAGAATCAGTCTTTTTTGAGAAGATACAGAAGAAATTCTTTCATTTGGATGTTGTGTCCTCTGATAACTGAAGGCATAGCATAACTGAATGTCCAGGCAAAAAACAGATGGTGTTTTCAATCTCAGAAGAGGGTGATGGGGTGACCTTCTAAGCTCCCTCCCAACCTAAATCATTTTATGAAAAGAATGGCATTGAACTCCTAGAAAGCCACTTACAATGTTATGCTATTTGATACATATTGTGAAGTTATTTTAATACAATATCTGGAAATATTATATAAAATTTTATCTCTGTTTTTATTACATATATATAGAAGACATTTACTCAATCATATGTGTTATATATATGTGTATTAGTTATAATTATTTAGTGTACATACCATTTCTTTTCAAAGTTCACATCATGCATTTATTGTGAATTAATAGAACTGCATTTCTCTAAATTTCATATGCCTCCAAGATTTCTAGTACCCTCAATTCTCTTTTGTTTTATCAGACTCACATGCTCCACCATCTGAGAAATCTGTACAAAATACATCATGCGCGTAGGTCTTTTCTGTTCACTCACTGTTTTCATGTTGTTTGCAAAAGTACAGCAAACAATACAGTAAGCAAAGGTAACTGAAAGAAGCTCATTTTTATGTTAAGATTTTCATCTCGTTTCTCTCTTAAGTAAGCAGTGACAAAGCAAAGCAAACATACACATCAAGCCCATTTTAGGGATCCACAGGAGAAAGGCACGTCTCCTTGCCTTCTTAAATTCACTGCAAAAGCTTCCTTTGACTGCAGGGGGAGCAAGAATTTTCCTGAAACATTTTTGAAGCATTTAGCTGTGGTGCACTCACTGTGCAGTGTCTTGTTAGCTAGATAATTATTTCCCCATAGAACAGAAAGAATAAACTACACACATAGCATATGAAACACTGAGCAGTGTGTTGCCTCAGGCTGACTCCCTGTAGAAACAAATGTATAAAAGAGGCTGGAGTTGGTAATTTAATTTCTTTGTATTATTATACCAAAAATAATTTCATACAGAATGAATAGACAGATATAAATTTATCTTGGAATAACAGGAAACTTATGTCATTAGAAAGGTAATTTTTCTACTTCTGCAATAAATAGATGAATTTTACCAGTGCTACACTGATGTTCATCACCTGAATGTGTAGCCTTATGATTTTATCTATGCCCTTATTATCTTTTGTCCTAATATCCTCAATAAGGAGTATATAAGGACAAATCATTCTTTTGTAGTCATTAGAATCTTATTAAACTGCATAGAAGAATGAATGCAGCTTCTAGAAGTTAATGTGCTCATAGGGATGACTTAGGAATAAGGCAGCTAGAACAGTTTCCACCCCAGCTCTGCCC
Source organism: Machaerirhynchus nigripectus (assembly GCA_013397975.1). Lineage (NCBI taxonomy): Eukaryota > Metazoa > Chordata > Aves > Passeriformes > Dicruridae > Machaerirhynchus > Machaerirhynchus nigripectus. The sequence continues at coordinate 675,446 of VZRQ01003727.1, forward strand.
CGAAGGAGCTTCTGCTCCTGCAGAGGAGCGCTGTAACCTGGAAAGGACCAAATGCTGTGAGTAAGCTCTTCTGATAATGGACCAAGAGCATTACTGCAATTAGAGGTTGATAACAAGGAGCTGCAATATGAATATGGATGTACATTCTGTTAACAAAGCACTGATAGGTAGATTGAAAGGTCAAAGGCCCTGGAATATGAGGGGATAATGTGATTGCAGCATGCCACAGTTATCAGGAACTCACCTCAGGAAACCCAAGCAGGAAACTATGTTTTGAGGTATATTGAAGAAAAACAGGAACCTGCTGTTGGGAAACCATTCAGCCAGTGTATAAATTTCACATAATTTGACCATGTATAGAACTCCACAATAACCATATATAGCCATAAGTGATAGCAGAGGTGGAGTTGCAAATAAAAGCAAATACAAGTTGCAAATATAAGCCTGTAACAAATACCTCCTGTTGCACAAGTGTCTGTGCTTTAGAATCCAGAATGCCAACCTGACCACTCTGCTTCCCTGTAATGCTCCCACCTTACTGTCATCCCAGGGAGGGACACCCTTATCTTTGCCTCTGCTCCAGCATCCCGCCCAGCAGGTTTGGCTGTAAACACAGGCAGACGTTAACCCTAGCATTGCCCTGGGTTTCCAGGACTGACACAGGGCTGCTGCCTGTGCTGGATCAGGACAGTATGGTCAGCAGTTCATCCTCACCTTCCACAACTGGAGCAGGAAGAGCTGAACTGGTCACTGTTTCAGATGAGCAGTTTTCTTTTTGTGTGTCATGCTCCTCCACCAGTGCACCAGGGAAGTGCATTTTTTGGATCAGTGTTTCTAAGTATTGCTTAAAATATGTGGTCTCAGCAGATGCTCAGAAAGCATACAATAAATCATCAAAATGTCAAATTCAGTCTTTAAAGATCAGTCCACACATCCACTTTCTCTTTGGGTGACTGGGCATTTTGCCTTAATGATATCCACTGGATATCCACTGGCTCTCTCATGCTTTCCTCGGGATATTTTAGAGTTTACCTCATAAACTTAGTTATCCTCCACTACTGAAGAGCCCTTTTCTATTGGGCAGTTTCATTGATAGCTTAGTTATCTTCCTCACTGTGTTTTTCTTGGAGTTTATTTTAGGATTATATCTAAGAGTTTCTTCTCTTTCTAGGGCAGGGTTATTACTTTCTTTCTCCGTGAACACAGCTTTGAGGTTCTGCTTTGGTAACCACAGAAAGAAATATATGCAAAATCTTCCAGATTAATTTCAAATAAAATTCAATTCTCAATACAAACACAGCAAGGCATCTTTTATGAAGCTCAGCAAGACTGGTGTTCATTTCAGTGTCCCCAGTGAAGTGTATTTTCCAGCTGTCATGGGTTAGGAACACTATTCCTCAATTTAGTATTCCCACTAAAAAGAAAACCACAAGACACTCCATTCCCCCACTCCAGCACAAGAGACAAAAGGCAGAGATTACAGGTTGAGATAAGAATGATTTACTGGAAACAGCAATGAGATAAGAACATGAACAGTAACAACAACAGCATTAATAACAAAAGCATATAAAAAGTGGGGGATTTACATGCAAAAAGATGCTCACTGACATTCCAGGAGACAAGAGATGGGATCCATCTGCTCTATACTCTCCCACTAGGTAAAATTATAGGCAGCAGTGAGATGTCCCCAAGGCTTTCTCTTCCTAGGGCCAAGCAAACACGTTTCTCTCAGCAGCTGTCTGTACATTATCTACATAATAGATACATTATGTAGTAATACATTAATACATTATCTACATAATGAGTCCCCCAGAACTCCACCTGCAGGTAACTAACACCGTTTTGCCTTACGGTATAAGCAGAACATAAAGGATTTCCAGAAGACCTCAGTGTAGCTGAGCTCTCCCGTCAGTTCTATGACAGATACACCTGTTTTGTGATGTAAAATTGGAAACATCAGTGTATTAAAGTTGTTCTCAACAGCAGACAGTACAGTCTAGTCTTTATGATAATAATGCAGCCATTAACATCTCCAGAATTTCTTAACAGATGGCTAACATTTGATTTGTTGATATGGAGGCTGAAGGTCTGTCAGCAGCTGAAGCAATCTAAGAGGTTGCAGCTGCTGAATATTTCATGCTGTCCCCAGTCTCCTCCACATCATCTCCTACTTATTCTTAACCTTTCCCATGCTCCTTGCTGTGGTAAGCTCTGCTTTTCCACCAGCTCTGGCACTCATTACAGCAAGTGAGTCAATTCAGCTTCTTGGCAGAGAACAATCCGCTTTTATTTTGTCTGGGTATGTTTTCTGCCATATTAATGAGCTCAGAGGACTCAAGAAAGGATCCAATAAAAACCAGACCCCTTGCACAACAAGCAGAAACTGCATGGCCAGGATCAGGATGGTAGTGGTAAAAACATCATCCTTTAGAATCTATGTGAGGCTAGATCTACTTACCCTGTGGAATCCTGCCTCTGCCAGTTATTACCAATTTATTCAGTCCTGTCCTCTCTAAGGGCAACAGGAAAGCAGTTACTGATTCCTGAGAAAGGCAGTGGCCAAGGAAAGCAATGCCTTTGGACCTCAGAGAAAGCTCTGCTTTACCTCTGCTCTCCTAAGCACTTGCTACATGACCATTGGCCTGCAGTTTAGCTGCTCTGGGCCCATCTCCATATCTGTAAAAAAAATGCCAGAAGCATTACATTTTCACAAGAGGTTTCGTAGAGATAATACACAAAAACCCTTTGATGTTCATAGACAAATGTACAGTTCCTGAGGGCATCTAATTACCTAGGGCAAATGACAGGATCGCTATATAATAATCAGTACTGAATTCTCAATGCCTATCTGAGGGTGTTGCACAGTTATTCAGCATCCCCAAAATGAAACAGAAAACTGAAAAGATGGGATATATTTTCTTTACTAAGTATGTATTTTCCTTAGTAGAATATGTATTTGACAGTGTGCTTTAATAAAAACTATCCTCCTATATTCCCTATAGACATATGGTACCTCCCACTTGAAACTTTATATTCTCTTCCTTTGTTTTAGTTCTTCTACGTGATGTAAGAGCTCAGGCTTGTGCAGGATTAAGAAAATTTAAACCTGTTGTAGCAATGGTGTCAGGGTCTTCAAGTAGTTCCACTGCTGCTTCTTGGTTTTAATATCTTCACCGCATATGAAAACCAGAGCCTGGAGATTACATCACTAAATTTTCAACCCCCAACCAGATTTAGAGGCAAATATCAGTATTTAGAGCAATTCACCTTTTTCTAATCCTATTGTTGTATGTAGCAATTTCACATAAGCTTATTTTTGGAAATATCCACTATGCAGTGCAAAAAACAAGATGTGAAAAGATGCCCTTTATAACCAGCCGTTGCCTTGCCTCTGCAAGCTTAAGGCTAAAGTAAAGTACAGAATGAGCCTGAGAATTGGCCCTATCATCATCTTATGGAGCACTAATTAGATAAACTCATTTGATTTAAAAAAAAAAAACAACTAGCAAAATACAGTAGCTATTAAAACAGTAGAAAGCTAACTCATTTTTAAGGTGTCCCTTCAATGCAGTGTATAATTTCAGGAGTAAATTTTGCAGTAAGTTGCCATAATTTTTTATGAAAGCTAGAAGACCAAGTATCTCAGTTAAGGATTTTGAGCCATGGAATAGCTACTATACCAGTAATGAATATTTATATTTCTCTGAATTATTCATTTTAATTCCCAAGAACATTCATCTATACAAAATTCTTGGGGTTTTGGGGTTTTTTTTCTGATCTCCCCATTTTGATTTGTATTATAGGGCTTTCAGCAACCAAGTCTAAAAAAAAGACCAGGTCAAAAAGGTGAATGAAAGGTGTGCCTGTTCATTGGTAGGGGAATTGTCACTAGATGATCTTTGACATCCCTTCCAACCTAAGCCATTGTGTGATTCCATTACTCAGGTAAAGAATTACTGACTGCTTTTCAAAGGACTTAGTATTAGCTGTCTTCAAAATGTGAATTTATTTTACCTTAATTTTATTTTCGTCCAGCAGAAAGACAGCAACTGCAACAACGATTACTCAGGGTTTGAACACTGTAAGAGTGATTCAAAACATAAAATGCCATTCAGGGAAAACTATTGTCTAATACCAGGTCAGAAGTAAAACATATCCTGCGAGACATTCATTGCATTGCTGCAGTGATGGCTTCACAATAAAACAGTTCTTGCCAAATGGTGACAGAGTACTGCATGTGGACACCTCCCAAAAGAAACATAGGAAACGGAACATAGAATGGTTCATTGCAATCGCCCTGCCCTCCTCGGGATCTATGGAAAGGTTCCCTGCACAGGGGTGCTGCAGACGATCTATAGAAATGTGAGGGCACTGACAGCCAAGGTCACAGCCTTTTTGTGCTGGCTCCCTGTGCCAGAGAGACAGAGTTTATCCACTTGTGCGGGCACAGGCACCCTCGCACATACCACTCATCTTCCCAGTAGGCAAAAGGGTGCATGTGACAGCGTGACTCATTACCCTGGTGCACTGGACACTTTACAACTACACCTGTTCCAGCCTAGCTCCAAATATGTGCCTTCTGTTCCTCCTGGGGGAACCCAGGGATTCGACATCTGTAAGAAAGTGCAGGATGTGACAGCTGAGCCTTCTCGGTCACTAAGAGGCAGAAGGGAAAGACACGGACCTCTGGCATCCACTCTTTAATTCACACTGGATCACATGCTTGGAGTAGCCTGACACAGTCACATTTTGTCCTTAACTTGAGGTCAGTAAAGAAGAATCAGCTAGAAAGAGCAGAATGTAATTGCCAACTTCCCTTCACTCTGCTGAGATTAAAGACAAAAATCAAACTGAAACTAAAAACCCAAACCAAAAGCAAACAGTTGGGTTTACATGCTATTAAAACTAGTTCTTTAAGAACTAAATTATGTTGGCTCTGAAAAATGCACTGCAAATATTTATGTGCTTAATGAATGTCTTCCAGTGTGTCCACTTCCTTAAAAAATATATATATAAAAAAAGCAGTCGGGCTGTATTCAGAGATGGAAAAACCTTCCATTTGAGTTCAGTTTACAGTACAAGAGGTCAAAAAGCTGCGTGTGGAACAAGAACATCATTTACAGGAATCTGCATTGCGTGGGCAGTTGAAAAGAATCAGCAACTTTATAAATGTTACCTTTTGAGGAACTGAATTCAGCTTTCTTATAATTAAGTCCTCCAAAATCAATGGGAGCCTCTGTTATTTCTGCCAGGCTGGAAATTGTTATAGCAAGTATATCTAAATTCCAAAATCTGTCCTTCTGTCATGAAAAACATATACAAGGCTCTCAATTAGCACTTGAGCTTTATGTTCTTTTTTTTTTTTTTCCATTTTGCAAATTCAGCAGGAGAACAGAACAGCTAACAACTTCAGCAGCATTGTGTAAACTTGCCTCAGTGAGATCTGAGCCAGAAGCAGATGAAATTAGTCCACGTGGATATCCATGTTCCTTCCTCTAAAGGAAGCTAATTCCTTTAAAAGTGTCTCAGCCAAGCATGGCCTCACCCCATCTTACTGTAAAGGTATGGCCAGAGCTTCATCCTTCCTTCCCCTGCAGGCTTCCCTGGGACAGTACCCTCTATCCCCACTCTGCAAATAGTGTTGCATAATAAATGCCACAGGAAAAAAATGTTCTGTTCAAACACTGAATAGGAACGTGAAGGAAGAGAGAGCAAACTGCTGAATGAGCTAGGAAGAATAAGCCATTCTCCACGACTCAGTATTTTCTAGTTTTGAACTAAAATATTTCCCCCTTCCGCCCATCTTGCATGCCTGTTGAGGGTTAAAGAAATATCATAGGTTATTTACTGTCACCCCTCCTGTTCCTGGTCTATCAACATTCATGGGTGTTGCTAAACACCTAAGGAAATGGCAGATCTGCACCTCCTAGAGAATTTCTGTAACTCAGTAATCCTTAGCAGTGCAGTAGTATTTCATGCTTTGCATAAACATCTGTCACGATATTGCTTCCTCCCTTCTTGGATCTAGAGAGACCTCAACCTTTGCTGAAAAATGTCACATCTTATCTTGAGTTAAAATACACTCAGAACACAACACTGCAGCTTTTAAAAGAGACAAAAGAAATAACACAAAAAACCCCCACAGTTTTCCTGGGAATTATACTAATAAATTCAAATTTAACTAAGATCCCATTAGGTGAATTTTTTGAATTCCTAATCTACATGGAGATGCTGTAGACTTGTATAAATTTTCCTAATGAACTGCAGTTTTTGGCCATGGCTTTAGAGTAGAAGCTCCCTGTGTCAAGTGAAGGAAGTAGAGGGGGGATCTCTGGCAAAGCCATTATGACCTTCTAGTACAAACTCTGTGGATCCTTCTCTAAGAGTCACAGCAAGATGATCTTCTCTAAGTTCACGAGCAAGATGATCTCTTAACTACAGCAAGGTTCCAAGTAAAAAAGTACCAGTCTTGGCTATAAAATTTGAGAATAATAGAAAATCTTTGATAATATTTGGCAAGTGGTCCAAGTGTTTCTTTACTGTCAGTCTTGAAAATGTGGACGTGGATCTTACCACAAGACTGTATTTGTCTCATTTCAGATGTTGCAGTTATGGGCTGCAATGAAATCCCCTGCTATTACACATGAGCAGTAAGTGCTGTTCACGCCCCATCCAAGGCTCCTCGACGCCAGCTGAAGCAATAACAAACAAAAAAAGGAAACGTCGGGAGAGCGGGGTAAGGTATCTTGCAAAGCATTCCCAAGTGGCAGCAATCAGACTCTGCCTATCACGAAGCAATTGCGGCAAAACGCCCCGGATTTGGACAACTACCAGTAATGTGGAGTAATGGCGAAGGCATATCTATTTTAATGTTGTCTGTGGGGGCTGATTTACTGGCACCGTGTGCCACTGGTAACTTTTCAGGCCCTTCAGCCAGCATTGTTGGCTTTTGCAATTCCATCCCGGCTCTTACAACACCAGCGGTTTTTCTTGAACCACGAGTTACCAGCATGGAGTAAGGAAGGAAGACTGAGATTCCATTTTTTTAAAGCCAGTGAGTATCTGCATGACGCAGGATAAAGCTTTAAAATATAAAAGAAGCCGCTTGGGGGCTGTGTCATAAATATGTGTATCTCGGTCATCCATGATCACTCAGCCTTGCACGGTTCCTCGGCAGTATTAGCTCTGAACGTAAGATTTCCAGCGGATCCCCCGGCTTGGCCCCCCCCCAGCGGGGTCCCGCCTCCGTGGGGTTTCTTTCCGCTCTCCCCGATCACGAGCGAGACATGTTTCGATCCGTG
>VZRQ01003727.1:682952-789784 GCA_013397975.1 Machaerirhynchus nigripectus
CGCGAGCTGCCCGCGCGGCGCCGGCGCGGCCGTTACGGGGAGCGAAGTGGGCGCTGAGGGGGCCGCATGGCCGCGTCCGAGCGCACGGCGCTGGGGCCGCTGGTGGGAGCCATCGATCAGGGCACCAGCTCCACCCGCTTCCTGGTGAGCACAGCGTGGCGGTCGGGGCGGCACCGGGGGCAGGCGGCGCCCCCGCGGCCTGAGGGGAGCCGCGGCTTCCGCGCCTTTACTCCCCTCCGTCTCGGCGGGGCCTCTGCCGTGCCCTTCGGGAAGGGCAGGGGAACGGGCCCGCTGGGCCGGGCTGCGCTGCCCCAGCTGCTGCCTCCTGTCTCCCGGAGAAGCGGCACCGCTCGGCCCGGGGGTGCCGGATCCGCCGCTGTCCCTCCGCCGCGTTCCCGCCGCGGCGCGGGGAGCGGCGCCCGTCCCGCGGGGAGCCGTCCCAGGGACCAGCGTCTCTTGCTGCTGCTCCAGGGGACTGCGAGATCCCGCTGCTTCGAGCAGGCTGCGTTTGCAATCTGTCGGGTTTGCAATCTGTCGGGTTTTCAATCTGTCTGGGTCAGAAGGGAGAATGGAATCAAATGGACACGGTCCGCAGGCGCTGGGGAGACAGATCCGTGCGAGTTCGGTGACTGTGATTAGCTGGTGTTCAAACAATGCGATGACTCCGCTGTGTTCCCCGCTAAAACCTACCCGGGGCCTGCTGGAGTGGCTGCTGCAGTTCCAGCCCTAATGTCAGTGCATCCTGTGCACTGTCGGTGTTCAGGTGGCTGAACTTGCACATCTTGTGAAACACTGATTTGTTTAAACACTAGAGGAAGATAGTTTTAAGGATGGGAGGATTAATATATTAATCATGTATATGACCCTTTAGTTGAGGGATCTAGTTATTTCTATATTATGCAATACACTGTAACTAATGTTGTTATGTATGAAACTTACTACAGATACTCCTTGCTTGCAAATCTCTACAAATGCACTGTCCCCTAGTCAGTTAAGTCATGGTAGTTTGACTTAATTAAATCTCAGTGACAATTTCCTCCATGGAAGTGGAATCGATAATTACTAGATATAAAATGTTGTCAAATAAACAAAGTATTAATTGGGTAGGTGAGTGTTTTGGTTTGNGTGAAACGTTCCTTCATGAAGCAGGAGACTAGAATATCTTCTTGACCTATGTTACCATTATTACTCAATATCACGACCTTCATGCGATTGTCAAATGACAAAACACAGATCTGGGGGTGGAGAGAAACTCCAAACTGACAAATGACACCAGTGGGCTGTCTTGGATGCCAGTCAGGAGTCCTTTTTGGGAACGAACTTGAAGTTCCCTGTAACACATGAAGGTAAATTCTATCTGCTTTTACGTGTATGCCAAGTCAACTTTTTTCTTATCCTAAAAGGATAACAGTAGTAGAAGTAAAACTTAAGCTTTTTATACAAGTATTTTTACAAGTTCCTCTTAGAAGAAATTTTTTACACTAGGCACATCTATCAATGGCTTTTATGCCATCAGGGAGATTTTGCCTGTCTACATGAGGATTCAGATGCTTTCTAATTTTTCCAAGAAGTGTATTGAGTCTTTTACTCTTCAAGGTTTCTTGTATCCATCTCAGTTTCTCTCAGTTCATGTCAAAATACAGCATTGTCTTAAACTTGGCAGTGTGAGGAAGTAACATACATGATCACTGAATTAAATCAGAACATGGGGCAGAGGGGAAGAAGAGGGCAAAATGTGCAGAGATCTGCTACAACTCGTATCATTCATTCAGATAACAACACATGTATCTGGAGAATTCTGTGCTGGAAGGGGATTGCTGCAGTTAGAAGAGAGATTTTGCCCTGAAATATTTTAAGCCAGAATGTAATGTATTGTTGTTTGTGCCCAAATAGTTTCCTTGGCTCTCTTATTACCTCTTGGTCTTTTGCTTTTAGTTGTTTGGTTACATTTCTCACTGATCTCTCTACTTCTTTTTTATTGAAATATAGTGTTTCCAACAGTTTTGTCTTTGCCAAGTCACAAGTCAAAATCAGCTTGCTGCTTACTTTGCACTTGTATATTCAGTAGCTCAGTGAAACTGCTACCTAATTTTTTAAGTGGAAGATGTATGATTTTGACCAGGTTAAAGAGTTCTTCTGGGTGAAAAACTGTCTGGTCCAATGGGGCAAAGAGTAGCATCAGCAGTTCAGAATGTATATTTACAATCACAGGTGGCAGATTTTTACCAGTGGTGTTCCATAGCAGTCAGTAGCGAGGGCTGATACCCCGTAGTATTTTCATCAACAGCCATGGGGATGGGTTGGAGTGTTGTCTCAGATGGGGGTGACCGGTTGACTGAAATTCCAGTTGGAGAAGGGGTCTGCCAGAATATTCATAAAGGTAAACAAAATTTAGCACTTGGGACAGAATGCTAAGAAGCTGCTTAGTGAAAAAAGACACACTCCTGCTGGACAGCAAGTCGGAGATACATGAGCAATGCATCCTTGTGGTGGTGCACATAAGTTCAAAAAGTAATTGTTATCATCTGTGCAGCACTTAGGAGGCAGCATCTGGAACACTGTGCCTGATGCTGGACCCCGCAGAGGATGAGAGTTTGAAGAACTGGGTTTCATCCAGGCAAGGGGTCCCTGAAAGATCCCTGCACTTCAGCACAAGGCCATGGAAGGAGGGTTTAGGAGATCGGGGGTTCTTTCTTACCAAGAAAGGCTAAGGGGTGTCCTCAGCTATCCAACCACAGTTTGTGGAGAACGCAGAACCAGCCTTTTATCAGATGTGCACAGAAAAAGACAGTGGGCAGTGAACACAAGTTGCAGCAAGTGAAATTTCAAATAGATGTAATGAAACACTGTTTCACTATGAGGACTGGATCAGGGGCTGAGAAAGTGTGTGGAACTTCTATCCTAGCAGATACTTAGTTCCTGACTAGAAAAGGCCCTAAACAGCCTGGTCTTAAATTTAGGCTTACCTGAGCAGCAATTTAGTCTAGGTGACCTCCTGAGATTCAGAGTAAATTATCCTGTGCACAGACACAAGTTTTGAGTCTCCTGCTTGCTTCCTCTGTATGGGCACAGGGTCTAAAGAAGCACCAGAATTCAGGTGCATTTCCCTTACTGTCAATCCTTTTTTAGCCTTGCCTCTCACACAACACACTTACAGTGGTAGTTTATGCTGTAGCTTTACCCTCCACTAACCCTATTATGAACTTTACTTTTATTAGCTACTTTTGCAAAATGAACTGAAATTATTTTTGATATTGCAACTTTTCTGTTAAGTTGGGTGGAACCTGGATAACAGATTCAGAGTCACCAGGGAGAGCGCAGTGCTTCGAGTACCAGTGCAATTGTTTAAGGCTTATTTTCCTAAAGATATCAAGCAGGAAAATAAATTGGGTAGGCTAAACAAGTGTGCCCGGATGACTGAATTCTGGCAAAGATATTTCATCGAGTATTTTCATCGAATACTTTCATCTCTCATGTTCCATTTCATATTATTCAAGAATCATTAAAAAGTACCCTATAGCTTCTTTTGTGAAAATTCTTACGATCAGGAGCTAATGGACAGCCAAACCATTGTTGATCTCTTGAAAGATATTTGCTGGATAGTCTTTCTGTCATTTTATCCAGTAACAGCAAGAACTGAAATACACAGTGAAGTACCTACACAGTACTTTAAGTTCTGAGTTTGTCAGTCATCCACAGAACATTTTTTTTCCACCTCTGTGAAATATTTCTTTCTTCCTTCTCTCCAGAAGAAACATTCAAATAAAGCTATATCACACTGCAAGCATTCTTTTCAATAAACAACTGATTTTAGGTAAGGAAGACATTCATACCCATTGAGCTTTCTCTTCAAAGGGGAATCCATATTACCCCTCTACTGAAGTAACATGACCGTTTGGGAAAGAAAAAAATTTGATTGTATAACTAGCAAGAAGGGTTAAAAATACTGTAAATACAGTTTTTCCCCTAGCTCCTATCTCTTAAAATACAGTTTAGTTTTATTTTAAAGCCCATGATTGTAAGCACATTCTAGATGGTGAAGGGAAATCTGTTCATCACAAGCCTTCCAAGAAAGATAATTTCTAGGAGACTTGTTAAACTGTACTTATTCATAAATTCTGACTGTCTGCTACTCGTAGTTAAATACTAAAGAGGGAATTATTTTTTGTCTGTTATCTTTTTCCCAGCTGGGTTGATTTCAATGAAATTTCAGAACTCCAGCTCTGAGCTTGTTTGTCTGCAAAACCATGGCTGTTCCAGCTTCACAGAAACTCATGAAGATACAGCATAGAATAACAGAAATAGCTTTTCTGCAGGCAGAGTTACATGACAAAGCTTGAGAGATATGAAACGTTACTTCTAAAATCTGTTTTCATTATAGTCTTTTCAGCTCTGCAGCTTCTTGCATCACTTCCATGAACCTCTTATTAAGGGTCATGCCTTGAAAATTATTACGACTGATTGATATTAATTCTTTTCCACTAAGATAACAAAACATGAATGTAATACACAATAATATGTAATAATATGTCACTGCACCCCTTCATGTGGTGTCATGTATTATATTAAAGACCCTATTAAAAGCTTGAAGTAAGTGATCAGCCCTTGTACCTCTCTGCTTGTTCACATACAGCACACCTATGTAGGTCTTTCTTCTCTACAGTCCTGAGACTCAAGGCTCAAGCTCTAATTCTTTGTTGGGAGTAGAGGGAGGATGTTATTTATTCCTTTTCTTTAATCTCTCACTAGAGAATTCAGTCCATATCTGGTGGCTTTCACTTTCATCTCTGTTCAAGACAACTGTACATGTCCAAATAGCCTAGACAATTTTTTGTGGCTACTGCTGATGAAATTAGGAAAAAACTGACTTTGGCTTTCCCCCCACACACACAAGGACTGAGAGGTCAGTAGCATAAACTGGAATCAGTTCTTAATGAATACGAAAGGATTGAAAGCCTCTAGTCCCACCAAATTACAGAAATACACTTCAAACCTGTTTCAACAGGAATGTATTGACCTTGTCTGAATTATTCATACTTACTGTCACTTATTTTTCTATCTCTCTGCTGTCAAACAGGGACTGTATAGGGAATTTTTTTTACAACAGTAGTGGTTTTTTGGAGGAAGTGGGAAAGGAAGGCTTTGAGGTCCCATTTGTTCTATTTATTCCCTACTTTATTTATAATTTTGTAGGTTTAAATTTAGTGACTCTTTCATATTTGGCATCTTTTTGCATATCAGGATTCTGTTTTTCAGTGTAGAATCACAGAGTCATAGAATGATTTGGGTCAGAAGGGACCTTAAAGATTACCTAGTTTCACCCCCCACCATGGGCAGGGACAGCTTCTTCCAGACGGGGGTGCACAGGGCCCCGTCCAACCTGGCCTCCAACAGGGATTGCTCCCAGTGAAAGTTTTTAATCCCTTGCCCTGAATAACAGGGAGTGTCTGGTGCTTTTGTTGAGAATGTCAGAAGCTTGCAGGTTTGTTTGTGATGGATTAGCAAAGTGTGTTTGCCTAGTTCTTCTGTATGGACATGAAAAAATCTGTGCATTTATAGTGTTATTGCTTCTGTTGAAAATGTATTGCTGTCACAATTTATTGCTGTGTCTGCAAGTCACACAATCCACGTTCACTCGATTACTTTGTCTAATTGAATCTGACTTCCTGCTTCCAGTAGGAATCCTTTGTATTACCTTCTGTTTCAAGAAATACTGAGTGACTAATAGTGAATGATTACCACATGATAATTAACATTGTTAGTATGTCAGATATATACATACAGGTTAAATAAAAAAATCTTCTATCTTTCTGTCCTTATTCTAAAAACCTAGTAAATGTGAATATGCTTTTGGCAGAAAGGTGATTTCAAATACAAAGATCTTGCTGCATACATGCAAATCTGCCTCTCCTATTAACTATGTTGTGTAGCATTTTAAGACCTATATCCCATTTTGCAAGTTCCTTCCAAATGTGTAGTACTGACAGAGCTTTCTCTTTTATTAGGATAGATTCATGTCAAACCTGAGCTGGTGGATGAAACATAGATAAGTAAATATAGTAAAAATAATTCAGTGGTGCTCTTTCTATGTAATCTTTCCAACTAATAGCAGAAAAGAATGATCATGTACCTCTTTAAGACTTCTTTTCTGGGCAGTGGAGCTTTCAGTGTTTTCCTGAGTTTGTGCTGTTTTCATCCTTGGAAGCTTTCAAGACCTGCCTAGAACAGTTCTTGAGCAACCTGATCGAATGTCATTGCTGATCCTCCTTTGAGCAGGAGGTTGTACTCGAAAGGGCCCTTTCAGCCTGAATTATGTTGCAATTCTAATATATAAGTAGAATGTTTCTAAACTTGAAAGTTTCACTCTAAAGATACACTTCAAGGTTCCAAAGAAACTGGAGAATCAGAACTTCATCTCCTTCTTGTCAGAATTGTTCTAATAGTTTCAGAGTAAAGTGTACTGTCTAAATGATACCAAGAGTTTGTGGATTAAAAGCTTTAAGAGAAATTCCTTGTGAGAAATTGTGGAACAAGAAGAGAGCATTAACAAGCAAGTATAGAAAAGATTCAGTTGTATCCTAGAGGGTGGATGGCTATAACTGAATTTTGCTTCTTTAGCATGAGAGTGGTTTCTAAATCTGGCTGACCTCTGCTTGCCATAAAAAGGTAGGATGGTGTCCTACTGACATGTTCTGCAGTTCACCTGAACCTGCTGTTAGAGTTTCCTTTCTAGGTCCCAGAATGTTCTTCACACAAAAGATTCTGCGCGGTGCTGGAGAGAAAGAGCCATTCCCACAGGAATGCCACCACCCCAGCCAGGCACTCTGGCTTACTCTGTGTACCCTTCAGTTGAATGTTTCTTACCGGGTGTCCCTCAGCTTGGCCTCAGCAGAGATTCCTTTTGGGAGCAGGCTGCTGGTGGTTAATGAGGGTTGTTGGGCATTCTGGATGAGCTTCTACTGCAAGGCAGAACCTCTAACTTGTGATTACTTGAGAACACCCATTGATAGAGTCCTCGTGATTCTCTACTCTGCTGGTTTTTATTGTAGTATATCCAAATTTAAGTTACTTTTCTGCATGTTCTTCTCTTTTTTAATGTGTGTTGCTGGAGTGGCATTCTTTTCTTGTCAGATTGTTCATGAGCTCTGTGCTTGTAGTTTGTTTTGAAACAAAATGGGTTTTGCCTAGGTACTTTCGTGTTCTTCAGTTTAGTCCCTTCTATGATTTGTCACAGATTTTCACTCTTCCTAAAAGAGAGCTAACCCAAGAAAACACACAGATAGCTCCAGCAATAGAGTGGCACAGCAGGAACTAAAGAGATGTTATCATCAACAACAGTGGGTATTTTACTGAGAGACATTCTAAAATACATCAGGAGTTTAACTTCTATAACTACCACAAGAAAAAATCTGGTTCTTTCCCAACCCATCAAGGGAAAAAAAAAACAGTTAAAATTGACAGACTGACAGCAAAGTTTAACAAAATAATCTTTGTGCCTTAATTTTAAAAATGCATATATCTGAATCCTAAATTACTATCTGTTGTCACAGCACTGCATTTGTTCAAAAGAATAAATGTTAATTATTGTTATTTAAACTTGTGTGTTCATAGAAAATTCCACTGTGTCATTTATTTGCAGGTTTTTAATGCAAAAACAGCAGAGCTCTTGAGTCACCATCAAGTTGAAATAAAGCAAGAATTCCCCAGAGAGGGGTATGACTTTTTTATTTTTTCATTTGTGTACATTTTGGTAGAGCTTATGTATTTTTATCTGTGAGTCATCAAAACTGAAGCTGCTTAATAATTCCTAGTAGCACAGTATCTGCTATAAAAGACTGGGCAGAAAAAATGGCATAGAATAGCTCCCACTTGGTGTCCGGAATGTGCCCTGAGTTACAGAAACTAAAAGTACTTAGTGTTTTGCTCTGATCACTCATGTACATATTTAATGTCTAAACTTTGAAGTTTAAAACTGAAGTTTAAATGAGACTTAATATCTCATTTAAGGTGATAAAGCTGGTAAGTTTTACAGTTGAATCACTGTCTTCAGCTTTGTCCATAGAAATATCTTAATTTGTTCTCTGAGGTTTTGTTTGTTTGTTTGTTCCTGACTGACCTATCATTTGCTGCCAGTGCCCTCTGTATAGAATAAAATAAAACAAAACAAAATTCTTTGTTTTCTGCAGATGGTTTTGGGTTTTTTTGTGAAAATACAGCTTACAGTTTAAAAAGGATTTGAAATTCTTTATACTTTTTGTAGATATGTAAAACATGTTTTGTAGTTATAATTGTATTAAAATGCTCAGCTTGTTTTTCAGACTAGTATTCTTTTTTTCATGTAATTTTTTATTAACTGGTGTTTACCGTTGGTTAAAGATGGGTGGAACAAGATCCAAAGGAAATATTAAACTCTGTCTATGAATGTGTGGAAAAGACCTGTGAGAAAATGAAACAGCTGAACATAAACATCGCTAACATAAGAGGTACTTATGGGTAGAGGGCTTTAACATGCCTATGGTTGAGCAATTCAGATACCATAGTTTTTAAGTTAATAAACAGAAAGATGGCAGCATGTGCCAGCCTCAAACAAAATGTTAAATTGTATTTGAAAGCAGTTTTTTGGGGAGGAATAGTAATAAATCCCTTTTGTATATTAGCAATGCAGAATCTACAAAGTAAACTTAACCTAATCTTGTAAAATTCCAGCAATGGGTGATGAAGAAATTCTGAAATTTAATTTAGGACTTTAATTCAGGAAAGCTGTTTTCCTTGTCAGTGCTGTTGCTGTCTCAGCTTGTGGCTGAAAAAGGAGAGATTTAGAGCATAAAGGTTAATCAGCAAAGATGAGTTGTTAGAAGTAATACTTCTAGATTATACCTTGAAAAAGTTGGAAGCTTTTTATTTCCCATTTACTTTCCTCTTCTCCTTGCCTGTTCCTCCCTCCTCTCCACCTCTCCGTTCCCTCCCTCACCCCCCAAAAGGGGAAAACAAACCTTCTGAAAAGGATACTTTCTATTTTGTCCTGAAGCCATTGGAGTCACCAATCAGAGAGAAACAACAGTGGTTTGGGACAAGACAACTGGAGAACCTCTTTATAATGCTATTGGTAACTATTATACTTTCTAAATACGTAATGTCACAATATGAACATGTTGTGGGAAAAATGTTTTTGTAGTTTCCTGTGCAGATCTGGTTGTGGCCCAGCTTAGTAATTTCTTGGATTTTTTGATATCTGTGTTGTAAGATGTGTGTTTGTATACACATCAGTGCAGTTTAAAAATGCCTATTCCATAAAAATTATTACTTAATAAATCACTTTATTGGTTTAAAAAAAAAAAACCCCGATGTTCCTGAGGGGTTCCTGGCACAAAATGCTCTGACTTGCACCTAATCACTTCCTTGGAAATTTTCAGGATGCTGTTGATTTAACTTTAAAGGAAAATCATATTAAGTGGTTTAATGAATTCTTGTTGATGACCTAATGAATACTTATTAGTACTTACGAGTTTTATTTTTAACTTACCTTAGCTTTTCAGATATTGTCAGCTGAAAATGGTAATTGTCTAGAATTGCTTTTTTAGGTCATGTCAAGTGCCAGATATAGTTTGGCATAGTATGATATAGTTTGGCATAGTATGACTGTAAAAGCAGGACTCTTCTATAGTCAAATATATGTAGTTAACAGCTTTATCTTAAAACTAGCTATACCTTGATAACTCCAACATAGTCTTTTAGTTGAAAGTTTACATAGAAATAGTAAATAATCAACCTGCTATTTGTTTTAGTCTCAGTCATCTGCTGCAAAGTAACATTAGTCACTTGCTTATATTCTGATAAAGTATATATCCTGTTTGTGGAAAATCCTGTTTGTTTCTCAAATAATTTGTTCTTCTAAATCAAATTAATTTATGTAACCATTTTTAATTTTTACAACGGTACCTTTAAAATACAGTGGCAATACAATATTCTTTCAACTATATGAAAACAGACAGGAATTTACTGGCAAGAGCTGTGGTTTCATAGAAGCAGGCTGAACATATCACTTTTTGTGTATTAAATCACTTGATCAGTTAATTGTATTCATGTTTTTAGTGTGGCTTGACCTGAGAACCCAGTCAACAGTTGAGCGTCTTCTTAAAAGAATTCCAGGAAAAAACAAAACTTTTTCTAAGGTAAGAGATATTCCAGAACATTTAAATGCTAGCTGCTGCAATATATAATTTTTTGGATATATGTGTTTAAAATTCCCCAAAATGAAGTCAGTTTGTAGTTTCTAGTCTCTTCTTAGCTTGTCAAATAATTAAAAATGTGCCTAAGACACCAATCTGAGACTAGAATTTCTTTTATTTCCTTAAAATAAACGGTTGACAGTCCTTTCATTTCTCACTAGGGACGTTAAATGAGTAATAGTGAGACCTAATCCTTGGTATCTAGCCAATATTAAGTAAACATTACACACAAAAATTAAGATCAAGTAGAAAAAAATCTGGGAAATAATTTACTGGTATGAAATGTATTATCCATTCTCATGCCTTAACACTGAAATGATTGCATCCAATCTGAGAACGAGGAAGATCATTCATAAAGAGCAAATTCATTCTTTTTTTATGAGCAAATATATAATGATTTGGAAACTAAATACTTGCAAAAAAGGTGTCACAATTGTTTGAATAATATTGTCCTTTACTGATTGTATAAGTACTGTGTATTTTTTATATGTTTTCCTATAGGCAGGTAAAAAAAAAAAGTAAAAAAACTTACTTGATTTTCAGGTTCTAGTATAATACAAATTTCATCTTTCATATGTTGTCCTGCTCATTTTTATTGTTGTTACTTATTGTCTAGTGATATGGAGATATGCTAGATAAGACAGGCCTTCTGCAAAGAACTTTTTCCATGTAAATGATCTTTGAACTGCATTCAGATCAGCTTTGATCTTTGTCCATTATTGCACTGGTCATTTGATTTTGATGTTTGCAGACTTGTGTGTTGTATGCTTAGTACTTATTTAAATAACAAGTTTGTGTAATTTATCTGAGTTTTGTATCTTTTTTTTTCCCTTACTATCACCATTTTTATATATAACTACAATATTTATGGTACAGATACTTGCATGGTGTTTAAACTATTTTTTTAATTTTACAGTTTAAGACTGGTCTTCCACTTAGCACTTATTTTAGTGCAGTGAAACTTCGGTGGCTTTTGGATAATGTGGAAGAGATTAGGAAAGCAGTTGAGGATCGAAGAGCTATGTTTGGGACTATTGATTCATGGCTTATATGGGTATGTATTTGTGAGTTTATTATCACTCTTTTTACAATGAATTTCTATAGCGTGCAAGTCTCCGTGCATGTGATACACAATGCCCACTGATGACACAGTGATGTCAATATAACCCTCTGAAGAAATTCTGTTAAAGTTCCTTGCAAGATGAACTTTTACTGTCCCTGTACCAGTATATTTTTTTCTAGATGCTTATGTGTAGTTTACAATTATAGGTTGCTGTAAAATTTTGCTCACACTTTCATAAAAATCTTGGACTTTAGAAAGGTTTATTTAGTCTGTCTCTTGCTTGTTGCAGAAATACCAGGGTTCCCAGTCCCAAGCTGAAAACTTTGTGATTTTGAAATATTTTTTGTAATTTGTTGAAGTGAACCTATATCTCTCCTTGATGAATGCTGTTATTTTTTTGCTCAGAGTTTGACAGGTGGAAAGAATGGAGGTATTCACTGTACAGATGTCACCAATGCCAGCAGAACGATGTTGTTCAACATTCATTCGTTGGAATGGGATCCTGAGCTCTGCAAGTAAGCTCAGTTTTTCAGTAATACTGTTATTTAAATAGTTTCTAACAGTTAAAGGTAAGAATCTCTTATCCAAACTAAGATCAGCAGGTAGCATTCTATTTACTGTTGACCTTGACTAAGATTCATTGTTCTCCAGATGTCCAATTTACAGTGGTCTGGATTAACTAAAAGTAGCAGAATCTTTCTGTAGGTGGAGGCCTGGTTCATGGAAACAATTTAGCTCAGTTGGTTAGAGCATGATGCTAATAATGCCCAGTTTGTGGGTCAATCCCTGTACAGGCCATTCACTTGAGAGTTTGACTCAGTGATCCTTGTGGGTCCCTTCCAACCAAGAATATTGTGATTTAATAGTTTCTTTATTACTTAATCAAATTTGCAAGGCAGCTCAAATGATAGTGTCTCTTTTAAATTTGAATTTACTAGCAAGTGTATTATTAAGATATTGTTGGAAGAGGAATGAAATTTCCTTGTAGAAGAGTTGGATATGTCCTCAAAAAATTGAAATATATGCTGTTTACTTCAAAATTCAGTGTCCTCTGTAACAAGTGGAAAAACACATAGCTACAGATTAAAACCTAGAAACAGAAGTTCTTTTTATAGTTGTCTTTTTTTCTTTATAGCTTAAACTTATTTAAGAAAATAAATGCAAAATGCTTTCTGATTTAGCACTGACCATATAATATGCATTACTTTTTGTTGTGCTCAGGTTCTTTGATATTCCTATGGAAATACTTCCAAGTGTACGAAGCTCCTCAGAGGTTTATGGCCTGATGGTATGTTTTCCAGTACTTGTGTGACATTAATCTTGTAAAAATAGTTGGATTTGACAGATTCCATAGATTAGGACTAATGGCTTTTTCAAGACCAGTATTGTTTGATTTCTGATTAGTATGCTGTTATTTACTGTTATCTAATACTATAGGAAGTTGAATATTTGATTACTTTAATGCAGCACCAACTCTTCTGACACAGTGGCATCTAATTAATGAACTTCAAGATTGGATAAACTGGATGTTGTGATTTTGCTTTCATTTTCCTGGTAATTTGAGCTATCGTTAAATAAGAATACATGCATTTTGTAGTGAAGACAAGTTACAAGATTATTTTTTTAAATAGAACTCTAACTTCCCTGAAATCTAAATATTTTTGCGAATGTGTTAATGCAAATGCCACTAGAAGTCATTGCTGACATTTATTTATGTGAAGGTCGGATGAGAGTGAGTTGTAATAAGCTGAATGAGCAAGGTAAATGGAAAAAGGTACTGCCTGACCACCAGAACAGAATTGCTCATCACTTTAAATGTGAACTTCTGTTTCTCTTCCCCTTTCTTTCCATTTTTTTTTCTTTTTCTTCCTTTTGCTGGCTGTAGAAAATCTGTCCTAGCCGGGTGAGTAGAGGCTTCCATTAGGCTGACCACCTATATCTTACCCATTCTGCTCAGATGCTGTGCATTTTCGTTGGTTAAGGATTAGTAAAAGTGCACTTTCTAGACCAATAAATTTGCTGTGTGTTTCCAAATCTGAGATAATTCAATTAGAGTTCATGCCAAAATTATTTCTAAAATGTGATCTCAATGTATGTGTTTTAATTTCCACACTGTTTAATATTTCTTTTTATAGTGAGCTAAAAAATACAGCTACTGGCTAATAAATGTTAGCTATAACAGTTTATAAATGAGAAAAGCTGTCCCCTCTGTCTAAAAATATTAATTCTATGGTAGCTAAACATCAGATTCATGTAGAGTTTTTTAGTGCATTTATAAACACATTTATCTTAAATCCAGTTAATGAAAATGAGAATTAAAGGAAAACAAATTCAGATTGGAAATACACTTGCATGGCTTTACTGAAAATGCATTTTCACAATTCCACAAAGAAACAATTTAAAGAAACAATAGAAATTGTCAGGAAATAGTTAAATAATTAAATAAAATTTTCAGGATACCCTCACTAAGTTTGCACATGACACTGAGTTGGGCAGAAATGTTGATCTGCTGGAGGGCAGGAAGGCTCTGCAGAGGGGTCTGGATAGGCTGGAGTGATGGGCTGAGACCAACTGTATGAGGTTCCACAAGGCCAAGTGCTGGGTTCTGCTCTTGGGTCACAACAACCCCAGGCAGAGTTCAGGCTGGGGGAGGAGTGGCTGGAAATGTGCCTGGAGGAAAAGGACCTGGGGGTGCTGTTTGACAGCAGCTGAACATGAGCCAGGTGTGCCCAGAGGGCCAGGAAGGCCAATGGCACCTGGCCTGGATCAGCAGTAGTGTGGCAGCAGGACCAGGGCAATGATTGTCCTCCTGTGCTCGGCACTGGTGAGGCCACACCTCAAATCCTGTGTTCACTTTTGGGCCCCTCACTACAAGGAAGGCATTGAAGGGCTGGAGTGAGTCCAGAGAAGGGGAATGGAGCTGGGGAAGGGTCTGGAACACCTGAAAGTCTGATGAGGAGCAGCTGAGGGAGCTGGGGGTGTTCATCCTGGAGAAAAGGAGGCTCAAAGGGGACTTTACCACTCTACAAATCCCTGAAAGGAGGTTGTAGCCAGGGGGGGGTCAGTCTCTTCTCCCAGGTAACAAGTGCTAAAACAAGAGCCTTCACAGGTTGTCAAGCATTGGAACAGGCTGCCCAGAGAAGTGGTGGAGTCACCATCCCTGGAGGTACTTAAAAGATGTATAGATGTGGCACTTAGGGACATGGGTTACCGGTGGACTTGGCAGTGATGGGTTAACAGTCGGACTTGGATGACCTTAGAGATCTTTTCCAATTTAAATGATTTTATGATTCTGTAACAGGAATGTAACTGAAAAACTCCTGTAGTGTTTGGAGGAAAGTCTATATGAGACTTTAAACACTGTATCTTAAAATCAGGCATGTGTCTTTGCTTAAGATGTCAGCACAGTCATGGTTTTTTCCTAGTCACTTTACCATTTTGCACTTTTGCGTTTTACGCTTGGCACTTACTGCACAGATTACACCGAACCAGATTTTCTGTATAGTAATATTTCAAGAAAATTTATGCTAGGAACTTTTGAGGTCACATAAAGTATATTTGTAAGATTTCCTGCTCTCCATTCCTTAGTGGTTGAGACATGAGCTGCATTAGCTGAAACAAAGTGTACACCTGAAGTGAACCATGTTGCTTACATGACCCTTCTTTGTTTTCCTTTGAGCATTAGAAGTTTAGCTTATTTTTCATTGCCTTCAATTCTAGTCATGGAAAGCTAACTCAGAGTTTTGCTTTCTGTTTTTACAAAACAGAAATCTGGAGCTTTGACAGGTGTACCAATTTCTGGGGTAAGTCCTACTTCAACTTAAATTCTGGCGTGACAACCTGGAACTGCATGAACATAGCTTCACAAGAAAAAACTTTAAAGATGAGTGAATCCTGCTATGAATTAAGTTTCTGGGTTTTTACTTCAGGTTAAACAGGAAGTAGACTTTTGAGGATGAATTACTAATTGGCTTGATCCATTATTATTAAGGTCTGGCTGTGGAAATACAAATGAGAGCTTTAATGCATATGTGTAGTGCTGTTGGAAACTTGGGATCTCTAAGTAAATGAGGAACATTACAAAATGGAAGCAAGCTCTGCTTCATATATATAAAAGAAGTATTTACATAATCTAGAAATGCTGGGCAAATTCTCAGCTTTTTCCAATAACATGTATAAAGATAGTAAATTTTAGTTTTTATTTCTTTAAATTGTTCACCATAAGTAGCACAACACATTTAATTTGCAGTTATTACAGAGGGAAGAGTAACAAAAAGCATAGCCTTTTTCTGTAGGTTTTTCCTCACTTTCGATTACCTGTGTGCTACTAATAGATTATAGTCAAATATGTAATTCACATGAGGACATTTGCTGAAGGAAAAAATCTCTCACTTTCAGTGCTTGGGTGACCAGTCTGCTGCTCTTGTTGGGCAAATGTGTTTTCAAGATGGACAGGCAAAAAACACGTAAGTTATTTTATATATGGAAAGTTATAAACACACTGCTCTGTTTTGAATTTAGTATTATGTTCTCTTTCAAGTGAGTGCCAAATGCTTTTGTAGTTAACATGTAATTACAGATCTACCTTTTCACTTTATTGACCCACAAAGTAAGCCATGTCTTGTTTTTTTATATAAAGTAATGAAGATACTAAGTTACATGGCTTGTGAGGTATATTTTGGAACACAGTCACTGTGAGGAAAATCTCTATGTGACAGGGGGGTTTTCATTTTGACATTCTTCAAAACACAGATTAAAACAGTTGCAGTGTCATTTAAATTGTGACCTAAGGTTAAACAAATACATGCTTGTGAGTTAGGTTGTATAGACTTGAATGACACAGATTTGCTAGATGGGAAAGTTCTAGTTCAGTTGTAGTGCTTAGTTTTGCTTCTATGTCTAGCTCAGAGTGGAGAATTTTACATTTGCTTTTTCCTGTTTCTCAGCCTCTTAGTGTCCCTTGTTTAAAATAGCTGATCAGTTAAATCAGGCAACTGGTATAATCAAACAATCACTGGAGGAAAAGCTCTCTGCTGAAATGACTTACTGCTCCATTTACAACCAGGTGCTTAACTAAGCATGTAGGGACATACACAGTATGGGAGTTTCACAGGTATGATTACATATTAGTCTATCTTGTTTTAATTCGTTTCTGTTATTGCTTTACTATTTCCTTTCCCAAATATAACGGAAGGCTATCTCAGTATTGGTTTAAGATAGTCATTTTGAGGGTTTTAAAAAGGTAAGGAATGTTTTTCTCTAGAATAATTTCTTAGAGTAAGTTGGAGTGGTTTTGTACTCCTTATATTAAAGTATGTTCTTGTATGAGTGTCTATGCACACACGTGATTTGGTCTTCAAATGGGATACATGGCATTTTTAGAAATTTTTGAATGGAATATGTTTAAAGAAAACCCTCTTCTTTGTGACAGGAACAAAGTTTCTTAAAATTTCTCCTTTAATATTGTGAAATATTTATTTTATAAAGTCACTCTCATAATCAGCTTAAATTGAAGTAGGTAAACACTGCCACCAAAGTGGCATTTACACTTAGTTTTCAGCCGTATCTGCTCCTTGATCAAATGTCAGACAAAAAATAGCCAGAAAGAGAGAGACATGTGACTAGATTTTTCAGCTTCATGCTGCATTAAAATCAACTTCTTAGGGATAGTTTTATCTTCAGTTAATGGCAGCAAAACCTTCAAGGGTCAAAAAGTGGTGTCTTGATTCTTCGCAGGGGACTCATGGATTGCAGTAACAGGTTATTCTTTAAACATCCTGGTTTTAACTTTGCTTTGCTTTCATGCTAGGTACGGAACAGGTTGTTTCTTGCTGTGCAATACAGGTCAGAAGGTCAGTTGCATTTTTGAGTTGTTTGCTTTTTTTGTTTTTCACAATCTTTATTTAAGTTCAGAAATACAACTGTATGTTAGCCATTCTTGGACTTATTACAACAATTATATTGCCAAACATAAGGAAAAACACATACTGAAATCTGAAAGAATGAAAGTAGTAATTTTTTCAAGGTGTTTCTGTAAGACTCCATTTCCTACCTCCTTAAGTTTCCAAACAGAACTTTTCTTAACAAGTTTCTTGCTCTTCCCTTGTATCTGTTTCTCTTTGTCACCCAGCCAGGATTAAGTGTTATTTAACCATGTGCTTTCTCCCTTGTTTTGGGTCTCTTATTTCTTCCCTTCATTCTCTCTCAATATTTCTTTGTAGTTGGAGTTGAATAAATAGTGCAAAACTGTGGCTTCCTTTTCCTTTACATCCCCCCTTAAAGACCCCCAATTCTTTTCTATAAGGAGGATGGAAAGATCTGCAGCAGCTTGTGGAAACAAGAATTAGCACCAGCAATCTGCGTGTTCTATCTTAGGTGTTTATTTAGAGTGACTGACAATTTACTTTGTTTAAATTTTGCATATTTCATTTGAAGGTTTGATCCCTTGTTTATTATAATTTGGATGTTTTTATTTCAGTATTTTCAGCCACTGTTCATGCTTTACCTTTTCTTTCCCCTTTCCCCATTTAGTCTGTGTTTTCTGAGCATGGTCTTATAACCACAATAGCTTACAAAATGGGCAGAGACAAACCTGCTTTTTATGCACTAGAGGTAAGTTCAGTAGTTTCTTCCTTTTTGTAATGGTACTTGTTTACTTCTGTTATCTGGTATTTTTATGGTATCTTCATCTGTGAGGAAATGAAAATAGTTCTCTGTTATGCTTGTGTGCCTGAAGGCTTCTGTGTGGTTTTGGTTATCCCTGTCTCCAATCTATATAATGTAATCTAATAAAAAATATTTCTTCATTGCATCATTTATATTTTCAGAGCTATATGGCTAAAACATTTTTTCTGCTACTCAGTCTCTCAAATCTTTAATAAATATTACAAATAAAAAAATATTTTTTTAATACTAGATTGGGTTTAATAAAAGGGGGGAAAGGACTAGTGTTTCAGTTGTTACCTCATAATAAAAGTCATAACTAAATGTTTTTTATTTTTTTCTAATGGATTTTCCTTCTAACTTTTAAAAATCTTAATCAAATTTCTGGGAAAAAGTCCTCTAACAATTTGGCTCTTTGATTCAGGTGCCTACTCACAGAATTTAGTTTCTCAGTTCTCCAAACAAGTCTGAGGGCATCCAAATTCTATAGAAAATTGTATTTATGTTTAAACTTCGGGGTTCATTGTTCTAAAGCTCTGCTTCTGAAGCACAGATCAGCTGAGCACCTATTTGGCACCAAAGCTTTGTTGGGAACAGCAAAATGATTATTCTTCCATCTGTGCTGCTTACTGTGCTAAGTATTGTAATATAATAATTATTCTCAAAACACACTGAATGATGATATTGAACTTTTGTAGACAGACTGTGTTTTCCATGTGAAACAAAGACAACACAGGATTTTCTTCACTGCGAGAATAGTTTGTGGCTTATGGTACTTTATTAGGATGTGGGAGGCTGCATTCATTTCCTTTCCCTTCCCTGAGGAAAGTGAATCTTGCATTTGCCATGACCTGGCAAACTCTGGGACTTTTATTTTGTGTGGGTGTGTAGAGGTTTGTTTTATTTTTAACCCATGTTCTTAAAGCAAGAACTGAAACTATCTTGAGAGTGATTTGTATTCCTGCATACTGAAACACCTGCACTTTGCTTCTTCTTCACTTCCAAGTTTTTAATGATGTTGTCTGAAAACACAGCTTCAACAGAAGCTGTTAAGTGTGCTTTGTGCTAAATCCATGCTAGAATCATCTGCAGTCTGCTGGTTGAGACACTTTGCAGAGAGGCAAAAAATGTGGATTCAGCCTTTTCCTTTAATCAAACTGGTATCTTGTAACTGTAACAGCCAGCTGCATAGAAAACACCCCTGCCCCTTCTAGCAGCGGCTTTGAATGAAAATATAGTGCTGCTCCTGATTTACTTGAAGCTTAGTCTAGTGGACTTGGCTTTGGGGTTAGATGTGAGCCATGCCATCCATCTGTGATGTGATGAAGCCTTTCAGGGCCATCTGCTGAGGCAACAGAGAAATTTTGTTGGCAAATGCACGAGCGCCTAAATTTTCTTTCTTTCTGTTTGTATTTAGACTAGACATAATTAGTCTTGTTTTTTTAAATCAAAGCTTAAAAATATTAATTTGTCAGGAAAAGAAGTCTGAGGCTATTTAACCTCATAACTGTATATTCAGAAGCCGTAAATTAGAAAGACAAGAAAACTGCTTAGGAAATGTCATTGTAACTTCCTCTCCTGGAAAAAAGCATACAATATGCACCTTTTCTACATGGAGTCTGTGTAACAGGCTGCCCTTTTTACATGGCAGTCTCCAGACGCCAAGAAACTTTGTGGTTTGGTTGTGGGCATTCTTGGGAGTGCTTCAAGCTGTGACTATAAGCCTGCGGTTGGAGGCCACAGTGACCCCTCCTCCCCAGTCTTTTAAAAAGCAGCGCAAAGCTACCGGTTGTTGTCTCCTAATGGAGTGACTTTGTTTCCTTCAGGGATCCGTTGCAATAGCTGGTGCTGTTGTTCGTTGGCTGAGGGACAATCTGGGTATTGCTAAGACTTCACAGGAAGTTGGTGAGTATGAAGTTGTTCAGTTTTTTAAGTTTTCCAATGTCACGATGTCTCTATCGGTGAATGAAAGCTCAAAATATTTAGGTAAAGAAAAGCTGGAAGGTGCATATATTTTGCTGTGTTTAAACACAACAAAAATTTACTTTGCATCCATGAGCTCACTGTTATTGATACATGTATGTCATAGAGCCTATCAACACAGTCTTGGAAACGCTTTGTCAGCTTTGCTCTGTTGCAATCTGTACTTTTTAGTAGTTTCCTTGGTAAGCAGATATTCAGGAAGATCCTATGCTTACAGAGTATCTCCTGGTTTTATACAGTGTTGAAGTTTCCAGAGCCAAGAGTATTTAAGTCTATATTTCAGAAACCAGCCTATATTTGATCCTAAACCTACATATTCTTGTCACAAACATGAGAACGTGAGGCCCTGCATGTGCAAATATTTATGTAGAAGGCTTCATATCCATTGAGGTAGGGATCTCAGTTTGCAAAGTTGTCTTTTTAAGAAGATGTGGAGGAGGGTAATCTATTTTGGCTAAGAATGCAGTAATCCTTTAGCATTTGTGTAGCTGATATTTTCTGATTCAGATGAATTGAAACAAGCTGGTTTGTAACATAAAAACTAGGAACATATCAAAATTTGGAAAACAAAAAATGTCAGAAGCATGCAAGGGCAAAAGTTTGAAAGTGACTGGTTTAATGAGATTTAGGATTAAAAAGACATTCATTACGTATTTTTAATAAATTATCTTATTCAAAGGTGGGAAAATTTGGAATTATAATTTTATGTAAGACTTCAAAGATTTAGCAAAAACTTAGAACATCAGTCTGTTTTTCTGAAAGAAAGCTTTGAGGATCATACAGAAGAATATAAACTGCTGTCACATAAATTAGCCAGTTGTTGAGACACTACAGTACCTCTTCACAAGTTTGACAAGACCTTTGGAAGGTTTGAGTTTCAAGACCTTTAACCTTGTCAGTGTTGTTAAAGTCATGTAGGGATTCATCATATCTTTCTGTTTCACTGAACTTGTGCTTCTTTCTGCCTCCACTCCTTTTTTCAAGTGGAGTCTGTATGAAAGTATCATTTTAGAAAGACTTTTTGAAGATGATCAATGATCAATGCAAACAGAAGAAATTTGCAAAAGCAGAAAGAAAATGCTCTTCTTTCTTTTTATAGGAAAGAGCTGTTCATTAGCATTATCTCTTTTGTAATTTTAAATGTTAATATAATTTTTTTAATTACAAATATTTCAGTATTGAGGAGTTCATATATCCACAGTTATTATTCTCCTATCAGGAAACTTCAGATTTCCTTGTAGCTGGCCTTGTGATTATATACATAAGCTGACAATTTGGAGCTCTAAATCCATTTGAAATTAATGGGAATTTAGTTCTTAACTCCCTTTGGTCTTGATCCAGTTTCATTTGCTTGTGTTGCCTTATATGTAAGCAAAGTGAGCAAAGTGTGACCTTTTGGACTGCTTTGAAGGTTGCATTCTTCACCCACAGGACAGATAACCTTTGAAAACGTCACAAAATCTAGGTCAGAATATTGAGTACACTGTTTTGGGTTTCAGTTTTGATTTTTCATTTTGCATTTTACATTTCCCACAACTCTCTATGCTCCATCTTCCATTCATATTTTTGCAGAAGGAAAACTGGTTAACAAGAAGCAGAGTGCCAGCATTAGTTGTATTTTCTAGTTGTATACATGGCTGGATTATGTTTGTAGCTGCCTAAGATATCCTGAATAATTTTCTTCTTGAAATAATAACACTTTTAAATGCCGTAATTAAGTGTTGGTACAGTTGTGAGAAGCTAACTAAGTGTTTTGTGTGTGCATTAGAAAAACTGGCTGCAGATGTGGGAACTTCTTATGGCTGCTACTTTGTACCAGCATTTTCAGGACTGTATGCACCATACTGGGAACCCAGTGCAAGGGGGTAAGGATCTAACTGAACGCTGCATTTGCAAGGGTATTTAATTATTTTATAAATACCATTCCTTCCAGGTATGTTAAATTGTCCTTTTTGTTGCCTTGATGTGTCCAGATACATCATTCTCTGCAGTATCTTCATGAGCTACTGTTTCTGTTTTGTATTTAACCTGTTCAAAACAGCAACTGCTACTGGGAGGAAAAGAAGGATTAGCCACCCCAGCTACTCATCCTCCTCTCCCCTCCTTGTCCCCCTCCTCAAGAAAAAAAAACAGTGTGGGGGATCAGGACAGGGAAAACAGTTTCTGGTTTTGAAAGGATTTTCATCTCACCAAAGTAAAAGAAGAGGTTTGCATTCCTGTGAACTGTCAGGCAACAAAAGTAGTAGAGGAAGAATTTTGTGCTGATTAGTGGTTTTGAGTTCAGTTTCAGGCTACTTAATTCCTTCCCACTTTGCCTCCTTCCCCTTATATAGAGTTTTCTTTCCAGTCTATTGAAAATTCTTTTCTACCCATTTTTTTCCAGTCCCTTTCCTGGTAGTTCAGACTCAGCCACCTGGTAATAGTTCAAACACTAGGTTTTCATTTGTCTTTTCTGCTTTTGTGAGCTTGCCTACTGTTGTTGGAATCACAACATGTCATGGCAGTCATGGAAGCATATCAAATATAAATATAAAATAACTTTCCTAGAGTGGGAAAAGAAGTCTTAAAGGGTATCTTGTTCCCAAAGTTTCAAGTAGTTGTGTCCTTAGAATTCAGATGCTTCTTGTATGTAAGGAAAAAGAAAAATCTCTGAGTTTCATGTTTTTACAGTTTTTCCTATCATAGTTCTTAACTTTTTAATGGTTAAAAACTGATCTTTGGAGTGGTAGCGACGAAAAATGTCCTTTAATATCTTTGAACTTGCATGTATCCATCAGTATTTCTGTGTAGTACCATGCTGTTCCTCAGATGTTGAATAGAATAAAGGATGGTTATTTGCTCTGCAGTTCATAGTACATTGGCAGAATTCAGCTTACTCATGGTTAGATGTAGCATAATTCCCATATCCAAAAACCTCTTTGAAGGTTCAGAAGCAACTAATCATCAGACTAGATCTGAAAACAATTTCAAACATTTAGAGCACAGCACCGATGCATATGGGCTTTTCCTTAAGAACTGAAAACATTAGAGAATTTATTAAGATTTTAGTGATAATTTATATTATTTTTTAAAGATAAATCAACTTCAATCATACCTTTTTTTTTCTTAAAGACAGACTAGAATTTATGGGGGTGTTTGTGTGTGTATATGGATGAATATACATCCATCTGCATGCAGATTTGAAAAAAAAAAAGTAATTTTTGGCAACTGTATTGATTGGACCCTGAAAGCACCTTGTTGGGAAGATGAGAGAGTTTAGCTTAAAGAAAAACAAGCTTTTTAATATTAAAAAGTAATCTTCGTACAATGGACCTGGATAAGATTTGAATTAGAAGACCTAGGTGTGAAATATAGGTTTATGTCTGATAAAGAAGAGTGTCCTAATTGGGTTTTTTTCTCTCTTCAACAGTATCATCTGTGGCCTTACTCAGTTTACAAATAAAAGCCACATCGCGTTCGCTGCACTAGAAGCAGTCTGCTTTCAAACACGAGAGGTAAAGGCAAATTGGGTCCTAAATTCACCGTAAATTAGCGTGATAACAGGAACTGTAGCTCTTCAGGAAAAGAGGGGATTTAAAAGATTTAGTGAAGATTAATCATATGCTTTATGTTGTACTTAGATGCTGTTCTTGTCTTTACTTGTTTCTAATGTTGAAAACTTGCTCTTGTAGACTTAGCTAAAATTGAGTGATACACCTTTTTGGAGTGGTAATGCTGCTTTTTATCAGCACATAAAATAAGGTGAACATATTTTGTGAATGTTTTGAGTGGCAGAACACAGAATCATTAAAATGACAGGGCCAGTAACATAACTACAAAGTTTCATTAGTATAGGAGACTATACTTTATATTGTCTGCTGTGACAGAGATGGCTTATGTTGCTTTTGGTACACAAGAACAAAAGTGAGTTAAAGCAAGACAGCAGCAAACATACAAAGGGAAATCTGGATTCACTTCCTGCCTGTTCCATCCTTCACTGCCTCAGCTGGCATTCTGCAACAGCCAAC
Source organism: Machaerirhynchus nigripectus (assembly GCA_013397975.1). NCBI lineage: Eukaryota > Metazoa > Chordata > Aves > Passeriformes > Dicruridae > Machaerirhynchus > Machaerirhynchus nigripectus. Next base: position 706,898 of record VZRQ01003727.1, read on the forward strand.
CGAAATTCTCACAGAGGAAATGAATCCCCCAACCAAATCAAAGGGGTTGATATCAGTATGAGCATTGAATCTTTATATCACCATCCACTCCTTCCCGTGTTTGCAATCCATGGGCTCTGTGCAAATACAGGAGGAAATTAAATCTTTAGACCTCGCAGGATAACCATCAAGCCTTAATTTGATTACATGAATTAAACTGCTCTTATTTAAACATACTGATTTTTAAAATAGCATCCAGCTCAAACCATATAAGATGATGAGAGCAGTGTGCTGTTTCTTTAGTGACACAGAATAAAGTACTCATGGAAAATGACTGACAGAAATTTCACCCAGGGTTCTGCTTTTGAAGCTGTGCTGACAGCCTCTGAGTCCTCAGAAGGTTGTGAAGGAAATTGGAAGTAGCATTCTAATTCTCTAATTCTTGTACTAGAAGTCAGGATAAAGTTACAGGCAACTGAACTGATTTGTTGTCTACTCCTCTTTCCTTGTCCATCCTCCCATCCATTCCCTCTCATGTGACAGATCAGTGAACTTTCCAGCAGAAAATTATCCCTTTTTTTGCTGGGCTATTTTTCTGCTGGATTAATGACCTCAGTTGCCTCACAGAGGCATGTAGCAAATGTCAGAATGCAAGGCTGGGCATGTAGCTGGGAGTAGGAGAGAGGGGAATAAAGCCATCAGAGTGAGTGAGAATGAAGTTCACTGTTTGAACAGATCTAACACTTCCCCATACTTTACTCACTGTGCTTTTATCACAATGATAGGAGTGCCTGATCAGGCACTGGCCATTCTTAAATGAACAGATAAAATCATAGGGAGTCATTAAGTCATAGGTAAAATATATGTATGCTTTCTAAAGAGACCTCATTAGTTCTGCCTTGTCAAAAACAAAGTTCTTTTAGTTCCAGTGAAAATTGAAGTCTTCGGGAAAACCCTCAAATATCACATTCACTGGAATTCTTGTCTGTTTTATTGTGACATTCACTGCTTCTGAGTACCTTGTTATCCAAAAAGCTTCTTCTTTATGCACACAGATGACACTTGTCACATTTTTTCTTCCAGAAGGCATTTTGGAAAAATAAGCAATTTTTCAGTTCTAAGAGCTGTACAATGCTGTCATTAGGCAAAATTTGCATACTTGGATCCTTGCTCTTCATCCAACCTCCGTACAATAGAAATAGCAGCAGCATGATCATGATTTGTTTTTTTCCTTCATCCCTTCCTGGCTTCTAGCATTCTTTTCATTTTTTTAATCTCTGCTGAGTGCGTGCTGATCCAACATGCTCTTACACAGTGGTAAACAAACCCAGAGCCTCCAATGGTGCTGAGGTTCTGAATGGTAAAAAAGGCAGATAATATTGCCTTAGACAAATGTAAAATGGTATGTGTGAAGGAAATAAGTACTAATATAGTACTGTCTGCTGTGCTATGAATCCTGTTTTCTAATTTATTTCTAGTGCATTGAACAGTGCAGGCCCATGGGCAGAAGCTGCCACCATGAAAACTGGCCTTACTCTCCTTATGTTGTAATTTTTACCCTTTATTTATCCTGGGCAGTTCCTTTCATTCCTTTAAAGATTTTTCTGGTAAGGGACTTTGCTGGCTTAATTTCTGGAAATGGGGAGAAAATCTACTGGACAGTTCATCTTCATGTAGTTTTCACTATCTTGCAAGCCTACAATTTTTTGTTCTTTTTTAAATAGCATGTTGACTTTTCCTGGTGAGAATTGTATTGTTGGGTACTTTGTAGCTACAGAACAAGGCAGAATGTGTTGTAGTTTTGGTCTTTTTTTGGTGGTCTATGTTGTTTTGTCATTTAAAGCTGAGAAAAGCACACCTTTTTTTTATTTAAATACACTGAAAAATAACAGAGAGAAAATCATTCTGCACTTGTTAATGCCTAACTTGTCAACAAAAATTATGCACTAACCTTACAAAATGTAAATGAGATATTTAACTGACTGCTTTTACAAAACCCTACAAAAACCACTATTCTGTATTTAATGGTGCTTGCAGGGTAATGCCATGGTGTTACCAGTAATTAAGGTTTGAGACAAGTCTGATGTTTTTAGGAAACCCTCTAAAAAGCATATTGAGAGGTATCAATGAATTAAATACTCCATCTTAGTTAATTATCCCTTGCAAACACTTTAGCACTTTTCAGCTACAGACTGCGCCCAAAAAGAAACATAATTTTACAAAAAATTGCACTAACAGTTTATTTTTGCTGTTTATCTTGTTTGATATAAATTTCTCAGTTTTCAACAGCTAATTGAAAATATTTGAAGAGGCCACTCTTTCAACATTCCTCAGTTCTTATTGAAGTGTCTTCCAGATTGCCAGTCCAAATGTTTTAATTCTTCAATTCTTTGATCCATCAAATTAGAGAAAGTATCTAGACAAAGGGTGATCAGCTGAAGGACTCCATTTATTATTGCTGCTTCCTTTGTTAGCGCTGATAAATTTTCACATCAGCTTTTCTTAAAATTCTTCTCAGGCCAGGTAAGCAGCACATAGGCTACATCTAGAGCACCTGAGGAGAAAGATCTTCCACACTAGGATTTCTGTAATGAATTGAATGCATGTGCTGTATATTAAACAAAACTGTGTTGTCATTACATCTGTTTTGCCTTTTAATATATATGGGAGAGGAATGATCTACTTAACCCTCTTCAGCAAATGCTGAACTATCAGTGTTTTACACTCAGAGGGTATCTTGGAGGGTATCAGAGCACTTCTGTGCAATTAAATTGTAACATCTGTTACTCATATTTTAGATTCTAGATGCTATGAACAAGGACTGTGGGATTCCACTAAGTCAGTTACAAGTAGACGGAGGAATGACCAATAACAAAATCCTCATGCAACTCCAATCAGACATCCTCTGTATTCCAGTAGGTAGGATGAATTTACAGCTCCTGTTCTCCTTTTAATGCTGAAAACAACATTGGTTTGTAATGGGTGTTGAGAGCAAATTGGATGACTTGCTTTGTTGTTGTATCTTGATAGATATGTAAATCTTTAGTTCTGATGTCATCAAGGTGACTTCCATTAAAAATCATTATGGTCTTCTCTGTGGTTTCCTTCAGTAAAACCATCAATGCCTGAAACAACAGCTTTAGGAGCTGCTATGGCAGCAGGAGCTGCAGAAGGAGTTGGAGTTTGGAGTCTGAATCCTGGAGATTTGACAGCAGTGACATGTGAACGATTTGAACCACAGATCAACCCGGAGGGTAAAATCTTTTCATGTGATCTGGCTTGCAAATTTATTTTTTCACAGATGTTGAAAGGACTGGTTTTGGATACTCTTCTTTTGGCTTTAAAAAGCCTACATTAATTATTGCTTTTTAGCTAGCTATCTTTCTCATTAGTTTTTAAGTGCTTGTAGAGATGGAAAGTATGTACTTGACATAATTAATCCCCGTGCAAGACAAATGCTTTTTTGTCTTTTCAGGTATTTCTTAATTTTTGGTACATAATTTTGTCTTATCATTTTGATTATAATTACTTCTAAAATCCCCACTTCAAGACAGCATTTTAAGGGTTTCTACATAAATATCAATTGCTTCATTTTGTTCTGCTTGTAAATCTTCCTGTTGGTGAACATGAAGAAAATTTCTTTCATTTCTTCTTACTATGAATAACCGCTGGGTTTGGGGTGGAGTTTTTTTGTATCCAAAAAAGGATTTTATATTACTTTCTCTGTGCAAACAAGTGATACTGTGCAAAAGAGTGAAAAACTCGTATTGCTGTATCTGGTTCTTCAATACTTGTAGTTGTATTCCTATGCATTGAGAGGCTTTTCTGTTTGCTGATTTCTTAATTTCAGAAAGCGAATATCGCTATGCCAGATGGAAGAAAGCTGTGATGAAATCTATGGGATGGGAGACATCTGACAGTCCAAATGGTAAACCAAAAATTAATGCAGGTCAAGTATTAATAATTAGCCAGTTAGCCTACATAGCTCATCTTGCTTTTGCTGACCTTTTCTGTTCATGCCATCTCTGGACTATTATAGAGATTTAAAGATCATTGCTTAAATCTACTGTGGAAACAAGGCAGGAAAATAGATAGCTGGGTCTTCCTCCTGAAAGGAGGGCACAAGCAATATCTTATAGAACAGCTGCAGGTTTCTCAGAATAGTACTGGTTTACAAAAGAAAAAAATCTTACCTACAAGACTAGATACAGCACAATTCAAAGAGCACAGGGATTTTGTAAACTTTCTTATACCATAACCTCACACTGCAAAGGAGAAAAGTTCCATCCTGTGATTTTTCTTGCTGTATCTTGCCTTCGTTAGTTGCTGTGTAGGAAGGAGGGATTGATAGCCACATCAAAATCTGTTTGACCCATGGGGGGTAAGAGCAAGAAGTTATCCTAAAGTAAAGAATTACACAGACCTATTGTTCCCAGACAGAAAATATGAAACTATTTTTGAGGGACTGAACAAGATCTTTCTTCTGAAGTAGAGGGCTTTCTCATCTGTCACGTTTGAATTAAATTAAACCTGCAGTCTTCTGTGATCTATAATTTGAATTTTTATTTTAGTACTATTTTGGGATAAGTTTTTAGTCCTTAGTAATCCTACAACACATCATTTATAGGCTTCATTTTCATTTAATTTCCCTTACATTGGAAAAACTATTAGAATGAAAAGTATTAAGTAGAGAATCCTCAAAATGTAAACTCCCCCCACAATCCAAAATACACAGTTGGAGCCCTCAAGCTGCATGTGGTCACTTTGTTCTTGAAAGCTAAAATTTTCTTTTTCCCATCCTATATGTTGGTTTAAGTATTTTATTTAACACTGTGGTTTGCAAAGAATTCTGCCAAGGCTATTGGGAAGGGAAAGAGGTAACTTAACATGAGCAATACAATTCACTTCAGTATTGACCTTTATGATTTTAGTACCCTTACATCTAACCTGATGCTTATCTTACTTGTATATCTCTATTTCCTTTTGAAGGATAAAAAATTCTGCCTTGCAGAAAATAAAACTAGGAGTTCTTTTTCAATTCATGTGAAGAGATATGTTTATCAAAACTTACTTTAGTGATTATCTGCTCTAACACCTGTGGGTAAAGTGTTATTTTCCTTAGTTCTTTGATACTTTAGGGATAGGATTGGACAATACTAGAAATGGGCTCAACCTAGATAGTGCTGACAGGGCAATTTGGATTTGAACTCTTACAGAGAGAACCTGTTTTGAATTATGGGGTTTATGCATAATATTTTTTCAGTTCTTCTGCAAATGTCACTACATTTGTTACTTTTTGTATATTTAACACATATATTGCAATTTATATATATATATATTTCTCTTTTGATTTGCTTGACTGGAAACACCATCCCCTGGATGCCATCAGGTGACACTAGTATCTTCTCTAGTCTGCCTTTGGGTATTTTTATTATGAGTAGCATGGTAATGTTAATCGGAGCAAAGTACATCTCAGGTTAGTTATTATTTGAACTAGATCACTTTAAAAACTATCTGCACTATTTTAAGTTTTGGGGTTTTTTGTATTCCATCTGTCTGTTTCTAGCAAAAATGACTGATGCTTTTTGTTGTTCATGCACACAAATATTTGAGGGTGTGAATCAGGCATGATGTACCTGAGGGAACCAAGAGAATACCATCTCAAGTCCATCCTCATGTGCTATGTAATTCGTAGTTGTTGGAGGCACATGAAACCTTGGACTCTCACCTCCCTTTGTCTCTCTGTGCAGATTGCACACAGTTTATAAAAAGGGTTCAGGTTGGACCAGCCTAGCAGAGTTATGCATTGCCTGCTTTACAGTGTGCATTGCAGTTAGAGTAAGGTTCCATCCTTTATCCTGTATTTCTTCTTGCACGGTTTTTAATTATTTTGAGGATCTTGTTTAAATTAAGTGAAAGCTTTTTCTTCTGTCCCTGAAAGGCTTCATGCACCCATTGATTTTTCTGGATCCCTTGAAACTATTGTAAGAAATCTTCATCTTCTAAATCTATAAAACATTCTTCTTTTTATAGAAAAATTCTTAACTTTTCTCTTGATGGATAAGTGAATTAATTTAGTCTAAAAAGAAGACACCCTAAAAAGCTTAGCTGCAAAACTGGGAAGGGACTGTGTGCATATGCAATGAAGATGCATCTTCTACCTTTTAATGTACGATTTATTTTAAAAGAAAATTCTTAATATAGATGGCAGTGTTATTTACATATGCCAGAAGTAAGACATTTCATTAAGATATTCTTACAGTAAGAAAAGGAAGTTTATTTGATGATGTCATTTATTCCTTTTTGTTGCAGAATTTCATTCCAAAGAAATTATTTTACAGTATAGGCATTGTTGCTGCTTAGTAAGCTGTTTGTGGGTTGTTTAGTTTCCTTTTTTTGTTTTGGTTTTGGAGGGATAGGCAGGGGGTATTAATTAAACAGACAGTTGAGGACTCTAGCATGCTCCTCTGATGATGTGTTTGTATTTTGTTTCTACTCATTCAGCCTGAATTAACTATTCAATTGTAATTTTCCTTGCATGGAAGAGATGGTTGCAGCTTGTAGGAGAACTAAAATCAAACTAAACAAGTGCTAGCTTGTTACTGAACAAATGGATTGACAGTGATTTACTAACTCTGGAATGTATCTGTGAGTGAGAAAGATCTGTATTATGAAGAATAAAATAAAACCAGCTGTGGACAAGTGGGTAAATTTTTAACATGCTGAACAAAGTAACATGAGTATAAATTCCAGGTCAGGTTCTTTACCACATAGAGGGTACCTAAAATAATATGGAAAATCAATGATAAATGAGCAGATAAGCAACTTAAATTCTGGGATTGCTTTTTAAAAACAACTAATCGGTAACTTGCACTGCTGGAACTCTTAGGAAAAGATTTATTTTTCTCCCTTCCTTAAGCTTGTCAGCTTCCTTAAGCTTTTCTCCCTTCCTTAAGCTTGCTGACCCACAAGTGGGAAACATATTCATCTTGTCTCACTGTGGCCCTTAGAACCCATTTTTTACCTTGTTTTCAGATAACACTAGCTATCGATGTGGTTACTGTGTCTATGTGTATATAGTTATACATACCAATATAATTACTTTATATATGAATATATTGCATTATTATTGACATGGTAAGCTTGGGGACAGGAGAAGTTGTAAGAAATTTCCTGCTCTTTGTTTTAAAATTGATGAAGTCTTAAAGGAACAGCAACAGCAATGTTATGTACAGGCTGTAGTTTTGCCCATCTGTGCATTAGTGTAGAACATGAAATACAGAATTTGCATTGTCAACTGGAGCAGGGCTACTTCCCCCTGAAACACTTGCTCTGGTAAACATCCTTTTGTGTTTAAAAGCCAGAACTTGCTGACCAGGCTTTCCTTCTAATTCCGTACAGAAACTCCAGTTAATTAATTTGTTACATTTTATCTTTTAGTGAAGCACTGTAACTCCAATGCAGTCATCATAGTAGGTTTGAGGATTGAATTTAGGGAGGATTGAATTCATCCTTCATGTGCTGAAACAGCAGTAAGTCTCGCATAGCAACAGTGCTGATGTTGAACACGTCTCTCTAGGGCAGGGCCATGATTTTACAGCTACTGAAATGTGAAGGAAAAATCTGCTGTGCCAGAATAAAGAACACTAACGTAGCAAAACCCCATTTACAGAACTGCTAAGCTGCCTTTTCATGTGGCACCTGATGACTGAACAATAGTCTATTTAATTATATAATTTCATAATTTCATCAAAATCAGGTTAATTACTTCTACATTATTTTATGATCTTCATTCTTCTCTCCTGAAGAGAAATGGATGGTATTATTTCACTATTAAAGCAAGCAGTGTATAACAACTGGAGTCCTCATGCTAAGATTTTTTAAGTTTTTCAGACTCATTTTGGAAGTAGACATCTGAAAGATTTCAATATATTACATAGCTGTACCTATTTTTTTTTCCAGGGGTGGGTAGAAGTTAACTGATAATGATCCTATATTTTATTAGATTCAAATTCAAATAAATGCCTTTGTGGGCTTAAATTGGCATCTCTCAAGTGAGGTATAGTGGGGATTGGTTATATATGGGGTCTTATGTGACATCTGGGGTATAAAGTTCTTTGACTTTATTCCCACAGAATGAGACATCAGTGCTGATAGCAAAACTATATTCTCCCTGTTTAAATACCCAATGGGCTTTTTTTTTAAGATTCTGTTTTTCCTTTTTAATTTCTTGTGTTGTGATAGTTACTGCCAAATTGCATACTAATTTATATATAGGGATCACTGTGCAGTTCTGCAAGGTAGTTGCAATAATATTTCCCAAATTTCTGAAAGCTGAGCTCATATTCTGAAGAAAACAATCTTAGATTACCTTCCTTCAATTCTTCTACTTGTTAAAAATTTACCCATCTTAATAGTGTGGTCTCTGCTCTCCTACTGTGTGCACATCCCACACACTTAAGAGCTGGCTTATCTGGTGTCATGAGACATATCTAATTTATAATTGCAGTAATTGAAAACAAAAGTTGGTTTTACTGAGTTCCTCTTATAGCTCAGCTGCATTATAGAGTGTTACTGATGTTTTAGATTAAGTTCTGTGTTCCTAATGCACACATTTTCTTATTTAAGGTAAATGAGGCAACTTAGTGGACTCACTGGATGCAGCTGATTTTTTTGTTTCGGTTTGTTTTGTTGTCTGAAGAGATTCCACCACCAACGTGATTATGCTACTTTTGTGGTTCAATCTATTCATGAATCCATCTGTCACCAGTCCCTGAGTAACTTCCCGGTGGTGCACTGAAAATTCATTCTTCAGCCCTTCATTACTGTGTTCCCTTGCCGAAATCAACTCCAAATGCACTGGAAGCCTTTGTATGGACTATCTCACATCATCCTCTCAAATTTCACAAGCCCTAGCTTTGTATGAGAAAGTGGTATGAAAAAAACCTGCAATCTCTGAGGTAATAATGGCAAATGTTTAGCTGTCCTTTTCAGGAGTTTGGTACTTCATGCAACACACTTCAGAAAGTTAATGATGCACTATGGAACTTTGTAAACATCTTACTATTCTTCCAGCTGCTGTGAATTACTTTTCATATGTCAGTGGTTGCCAAAGATGTTTCATTGTAGTTGTCACTGGTCTGAAACACCTTCCATGGTACAAACCTTTTAAACACTAGCCCAAGATGGATTACCAGTAGCACACATTGCCACTGGTTTGGCAATGAGGAATTTGCTGCTATGGTCCACAGAGCATTGCTGAAATGTTCAGTTGCAAGGTTAAAAAGTTGGGTTTGGCTCTGGCACATGTAGCCACTTGGCCCATCATAAGTATTTACAACACCAAGTCCTGTAGTTGTACCTTTGAAGAGATGAGAGAAAATAGTGTTTTGGTTAAGGCCATGTTTCATCTTGTGGTTTTGTGCTAGCTTGGAAAGACAAGTTTGACGCAGCATGCTATTGACAGGACAGCTGCTTGGTCCTCAGCAACTGGTAACTCTTCAAACTACTCTGTACAGTGCACTTTTCTTGACCAACACTGCATATATTCTGTCATCCTGCTTAAGTGACTATTTGTTAAACTTTAGAAAGTTGAAGCTAACTTAGTTTTCATTAAAAAGGGTCCACTCCATACTGAATATCAGTGCTTTAGTCTTGATTTCATTTAGTATATCTCAGGGACCAAAATCTCCCTTTCAGTTTCCATGTCCGCAGGTTTAACTGCAAGTTGTTGCAAAATATGCTGGGACAATCCAAAACCCTGGCTCAGTTGAGTAAGTACTTGGCACCTGAAATGGGCCGTTGGAATTTACAGACAATTGTGACAACTGAGTCACATCCACCTTTCCACATGAAAGGAGTGAGATAATAATCTTATCTTCAGCTTTCCTGTTTGTACCAACAGCATCCCAAATGCCAGCCTTATTGGTTAGGTCAAGGAAAAGGTGTTCTTGTATAGTGTCATTAGATCAGTATGGAATGAAATCGAGGTTAAATGTGGGAACAACATGGAGAATTTCAAAAATGTGTTTAAATGCACTAGGAGTTAAAGGGAGCGGTTTTTTGTGTGTGTCTGTTCTTAAAGATTTTTGTCTTTAACAAAGTTTTTCTTTGTTAAACTATGATTAGAGGCTTAGTTTTTAAAAGGATGTTATAAATGTCCGAAGCGATGAATTGCACAGAAGTTCAGGTCTGTACAATATATTTAATATCAAATGCATATTAATTGCCTTTTTATTGTCAAGTGCAATGACTTTTGAAAATGTGACTTTTAACTTAGAGAAGGAACATTTTTTGTCCTGTGGTTGCATGTATAACCTCAGCAGAGAGAAGGGATTTTGTACACAGGTGAAAATATAACAGCATCATTCAAATCCTGTCTCTCCTGTAAATACTCACATGTGAAGTGGACAGCCAAAATTTCTGGTGTTTCCAGTTTGTATTGGAGAGGTGAAGAGTGAAAAAAGAATATGATCCCATAGAAAAATGTTCATACTCCTTACCTTTACTCTGAGCTGAATCTGATCCCACTGTACCCCGAGGAAGAGGAGTGGAGCAGCCTGTGGAGCACAGGGAGCAGGGGCAGCACACACCTCAAACTCCGGACTTCTGAGTATGACTTTTGAGTCTTGCCAAAACCACTGAAGTGCTGAACCTGGGAACGAATAATGCTGAAGTGTTGCCTTTGCCCATGACAAATGTGGCAGGGGGAAAGCTTGTACCTAACAAGTAGGAGAGGGATTTTTTGCTGCTTTTCTGACTTATCTTTTACTGGGAAACACAATTCCTATTAATTTTTCACTGAGTAAGAATCATTATTTTATTTTCAATTGCTGTTGCAAATGTTTTTTAAGAGTTTCACATCACTGTTAACTTTCTACCAACATAGTTGAAATATATTGTAAACTGCTTGTTGGCGGGGAGGGGACAAACTGTTAAAGTTAGCTTTTTGTGAAGCTGTGATTTATTTTTTTTCTATGAATTACCAGTTTATAAATTCTTAATTGAGAAATGCATTAACTTGGTATTAAAGTACCATCAATGAATTGATGTAAGGTGTCGGTTTATTCTTGCACATCATCTTTCAGACACATTGTCACTAATGTTTTTACATGAGGCACAAGCATACACTAATGCGTATAAAGCAGTAGAGCAGACTCTCTGAGACATGCTTTAAGTTGCTGAGATGTACAGGTGAAATACATGCAGTACTGCATTCTCCTTCAGTGATATGAGGACTCAAGGACTGGATTAAAAATCCCATTTCCTCAAGTCCCTCCATGTTCAGGAAAAAGCAGGAAAATACAAGTGAAATGACAGGAAGGAACATGGTCGTAATACGGGTTTGATGCAAAGGTGGGGTAGGGCCAATACACCAAACAGGTTTGGTCTTATACCATAGTCTGGTGATTGCTACAGAGTCAAAAGCCTTTGTGAGCTGTGGGGAGAAATGGTCGTGAAATAGCAAACATTGCCAGGGTGGTAGCTGGGAGCAGAAGGTGTTTCTGTTTAAGAAAGGAGCATGGGGTGTATCTGATGGGAACATTTACGGAGTTCACCTGCTGGATTCTGATTGTGCCTCCTTTGTGGCTTCCAACTCCCTTCTACACATCCAGTGCTCCATGATAATCCAAGGATATGGCCTCATCCATAGTCTTTACAAATCCTTGGTCTCCGGAAATCAGTTGTGTGAATCAGAAACCAAACACACGCAGAGACACGCATCCTGGAAACAAAAATACATTTAAATTTCACATCAGCACACAAACCTGAGGTAACATTTTCTTACCCAATATCAGGCTTCTCTCTCTGCTCATGAGCCTCCAGTGTCTTCCTTTCACACAGCAGAATTGCAGCCTTGCCCTGAGCTGCCCTGCACAAGAGTGTACTCAAATTTCATGACTCATCAAGCTGGAATATTATGAGATTAGAATTTTATTAATTTAATTAGTTTTGAAGGTTTATAAATAATTTTTTTCAGTGAAAGCTAATACAGTGTCTGTTAATGGAACTCTATGCAGTATAAGCAAGCTTCTTAATATCCATGTCAGCATCCAAGCTCTAATCTTTCCATGTAAAGAGCCCTAGATCTGTATCAGCTATTGGAATGCTGTCCCCCTATGAGCTGGAGCCTGGGCCCAGTATGATTGCTATATGTAAATATATGTTTTATAATTACTATATATATTAATTATAAATTACTGGAGTTTATGGAAATAGTACTCTTCAATCATGGAGATAAGGGTGGGCAAATGAGTAGCAGCCCTTTAAAGCTGGGAGGTGGCACAGGAGCACTGCTGGAATGATTTGTCCAGAGGGCCCAGTGCTGTCCTGAAGGATCTCAGCAGGCTGGCGAAATGGGCTGACCGGGACCCGATGGAGCTCTGCAAGAGGAAGTGCCAAGTCCCCCCGCTGGGAGGGGCAAAGCCCTGCACTGGGACAGGCCAGGGACCAGCCTGCTGGGAAGCAGCTCTGCAGGACAGGTCCAGGGCTCCTGCTGGACACCAGGTTGAACCCTTGTTGGCAGCAATTGCACGAAAGGCAATCAGCACCTCGGGCTGGGTCAGGCAGAGCGTCAGAGCAGGGCAGGGGAGGTGACCCTTCACTCAGCCCTGCTCAGACACCCCTGTTGCCCGCAGAAGCCATGGATGCCCCACCCCTGCAAATGTTCAGTGTCAGGTTGGATGGGGCTTTGAGCAACCTGGTGTAGTGGGAGGTGTCCCTGCCCATGGCACAGCAGCTGGAACCACATCATCTTTAAGGTCCCTTCCAGACCAAAGCATCCCATGATTCTGTGATACCTGGAGTGCTGCATCCTGCTCCGGGAGTCCAGAATGAGAGAGACACAGACAGGCCAGAGGGAGACCTGTGACAGGCCACAACGGTGAATGAAGCGTTAGAGCATTTGTCATGTGTGAGAAGTTGACACACCTGGGCATACTCAACTTGGAAAGAGCTCAGATGTAAATTCCTGAGACAGGGACTAAAAGTCAGACTCTTCTCAGTGGTGTCCAGTGACAGAACAAGAGAAAAAGGGCACAAGTGAGCACCGGAAATCTCATTCAAACAAAAGAAAAGTGTTTTACTCTGAGGGTGGTCACACAAGGGAGCAGGTTGCTCAGAAAGGTGGGATCTCCATCCTCCAAGATACTCAAAACCTGATGGGAACTGGTCCTGATCTCACTGACCCTGCTCTGAGCAGAGGGTTGGCCCAGACAGAGGTGCCCTCCTGCCCTGGTCCATTGTGGAGCTGGTTAGATCAGCCACAGCTCATCCCCAGCACAGGCTGAAGGCTTGAGCCAGCTCAGAACAAAGGCTGGGGGAAAATCCATGCTGGTTTATTTGGACAAAACCAGTTCAGTTTGTATGAACCAGCTGTCACCCACTGTTGTATTTCAACATTCTTCAGCTGGCAGTATTACTGTGCTACCCTGTGTACGTATTTGCTTCAGAAGAGTCAGCCCGACTGTGTGGGCTGCTTATCTTGCTTGGTTTAGTCCTGAGAGACATTCTCTAAAGCAGTTGCACTGGGAGTTTAAGTAAAATGACTCTTTCAGATTCATAATTACTGTAATCTAACACCCTATTTTTCATAGGGAATTACACCACCAGGTGGTTCAAAGGACCCTACAAGGCAACCACGGGATAACATGTTTCCAAAGACATAACAGTTAAATTGCAATTAGCAAAACCTGAAAGTATGGGTTCCTTAAGTTTTTGTAATGGGAAGACATCAGTTTGGGAGTAATTAATTTTTTTTCTCGGTAGGGTTTTTTTTCTTCAGATCTATGGGCTGCTGGTCTGGGGGTTCCTTCTCTGGCTATCCTTCAAAGTACATCCACTCCAGCTGGAAGGATCTCCCCCAGTGTTCCTTCTCAGCTCTGCAGGGATGGGGCACTCCGATAGCTGAGCATACAGCAGCGCTAGCTTCCTCATCTCCTGACACACTTCCTAGGTCTTGTGCAATTAGAAAACAGACAGGATGGCACTGGCCATCAGTTGTCTCTGTCTAGAACAAGCATATTCCCTCCCACCACTAAAGCCAGTTGCAGTTGTGTTCTGTTTGTTTTGGCAACAGGATGAGTTAGTCAGCGTGCTCAACAGCACCCACATTTCCTTTGCTACTGCATAAACAGCTTCAGGACTTTGGGGTAAATCACTTCAGCTACTCATTTTTGCTAAGCTTTCTGTCCTATCCCTCCTTCTTTCATAGGCTGGCTTGCAGGTGGTCCCATTGCTAAAAAAATTGCCACAGAGCTTATTTTTTGATACAGATTCATGTACTCTTTGCCTTTAGCTTTTATGAGCACAGAAATCCCTTCATTATTACTGCTCCCTCTCCAGCACCAGGGGTCAGTTGAGAGGATACATAACACAAATATTAATGCCCTTTCCTACATGATGTTTCAGTATTAACATCACTTTCTTCCACAAACACTAAAGCCGAGTTGCCCCAATATGAAGGAAGGTTACTTGAAAAATTATGTAAACTGCTTCAATCTCTATCAGCTTATAATTAGAATCTAACTCCAAGTCTTCTGTGGACAGCACTTTCGGGAAATGAATGTACCAGTGCAGCTTGTCAACCTTGATTTTTCAAGGGCAATTGATTCTTCAGTTGTACAGTTCTGAAGAACTGACTCCTCAGCAGAAGAAAGTGCTTCAACAAAATAAAATGCTTTTAGAGATCTCACAGTTCAAATACTGGAGGCATGAGATATTCTCCAAGTTTTTGGGGTTTGTTTAAGGAAAAAGGAAAAGGGGAGAATCTGGAATGTGCAAGAATCATGTTGTCACTGTGAAGCAAAATATGAGATGGTAACTATAATATTGTTCTCAGCTAAACTTCAAGATGTATTTTTAAGTCTCTCCACCAGGAAATAGGTTTGTATCACCAACACGAGCTATTCTTATGTGGACTCTAGTCTTCTAAAAGGTGCAGACCACTTCAAGTGTAACGTGATGCCTCTACCCTGTGACTCTAACACATAAACCTCAAAGAAATCAAATAGCACCTTGTCTTTCTTTGGCTTTCATCTCACTGATGAACTTCCAGCTGAAGTCAGGGGCTGCCATACCCAGCAACACATTTTGGACCATGCCATCATTACTTTGACTCTTACCAGGCTTTTTGTCTGACTGCTGGTAGGACACCAACAAACAAGTGCACACAAGGCAGGGTTTGTCAAACTTTGAAATGTTAAGTAGTGTTAAGCAATGCTAAGCACAATTCATATTAATGTAATTAATGATTAAATTAAATGAAACATAATTGTGCTGAAAGATTTTATTTGCTAATCTTGAAATAGGTTATTTGCTTATTCATGAGGATGTGAAATACTGAGTCACAGTTGATGTGCAAATGAGCTACGCTGTATATTGGAATATGCAGGGAGGGTTTTATTATTCAGTGTGTGAGGTAAGCACTTAGGACAGGTAGAAAAAAAACATACTTGAATTTTAGCAGTTCAGAACACAATGTAACACAATAGTAGATCAATATAACAAGCAACAGGATCATTAAAGGTCATAACAGTAGGCTGACACTAGTTTACAGAATATCCTTGATATATCCGAAATTGTTGGAAGAGTTCATTATAGCTTCATTAAAGAAAGCCAATCAGTTATTCCTGCTTGCTTTTCAAAATCTCTTGAAACTATCACAGCAGCATTTGGCACGGTATTGTCAAAATGAAAATGTTGAAATCATAATTTAAATATTTATGCAGAAACATGAGTCAGAGCTGTACTACCTTACAATAGAAACAAAGATAACATCAGCATGCGGGCAGCTCACTTGCACACTGTACATCAGTACTGCCAAACTAGTCTGCACTAAATGTGTGATACTAAACACTTATGAGGAAAGACAGTGAGGTCTTTCATAATAAAATTTAAAAAAAAAAAGTAGTGTGGTAATTCTTGTTTATAGATATTCCCTTAAGATTGTTAATCTTATGAATTTTCACCTAAAAGTCAGGAAGTTCCAGGACCAAGGTTACACACAGACCTAGCAGTCCATACCCATTAAAGTATAATTAGTAATTTCTTTCTCTCAGTGGGTATTTCATTTTGGACACTGCCTAGACTTTGAAATTACTGATATTCCATAGTGAAGAAAACGGGTGTAAGATCCATGGATCTCTTGTTTCTCTTTTATTTTGAAGTTAGAGGTTTTGTAGAGCATTAGATGGGACTGAAATTACACTGAGCTGTAGACTTTACATACACACCTCCAAGGTGCCTCTCTCTCGCTCTCTTCTGGCACTGTAAACAACACAGACATGTTCAGAGGGCTGCTAACAGTCGCTGGATTATTATTTTGGGTTTGCTTATCTACTCCATCACTCTGTCTGGGCTTGGTGTCAGTAAGAGCATTCCTGTTTCAGAACAGGAGCAAGGAGCTGGGGTTTCTCCATCTGTCCTCTCACCCTGTGACTGCAGTGAGATAATGTGTGGCAGTGTTAGGGCATCTGGAATCACACATAGGTGCTGGGTAACATCCTACTCTCAAAGCACATTTTCAGACCATGTACTCCTTTATTCACCTTTGTTGTGCATCCCTTCTCTTGATGGACAGACATGCAGCTCCAGCCCAAAAGGAACTCCATACAGAGGGATGAGCTAAACAAGAGTCCTGCCAAAGTCCACACATTGAGTGTTTGTTGGGGTTCAGGGTAGCACCCTATAGGGGCTTTGACAGCTCTGGTTTACATCACGTCAGGAACAGGGTACTGCTTCTGGAAAACAGCATTTGGGAGAGAAAATACAAGTGTTTGATGTATTGCATTTGTATAAATTTGAACGCTCCTGCTCATTCCCAGGCTCTGTGCTGTAGCCAGGCCCCCACTGCACCCCTGGCCAGCAGAGCTGTGCTGCCCATGGCCAGAAGGATGCTCTGCTGGGTTGATGACGTGGTGCCTGCACACACCACATGTAACGGCATTGCTGTGCCCTCACTGGCTTCATGGGCACTGGGGTGGGGACTGGTGGAAAACCTCTGTATTAGCACCATAAAATTGCTCTACTGTTACCTGTTTCTCTGCATTTATAAAGGCTTTTGCAGAGCTCACCTTGGCATCTCGGGCCTGAACTAGACCAGGCTGTTATCAGAGCTATTTCAACAGCTCATTTTTCAGGGCAAGTCACATAATGCTTCTAATTAAAACAAATTAGAAAAAATACAGTCTATTCAAAACTAACCTTTCTTCAGTGAAGACAAACTTCCAAATAATGCAAGAAAAGAATTTATGGTGATAGTTTTCAAAAGCCCCCAGTGACTGAGTCCCTGCATTTTGGATGTGTGCACAGGTAAGATCAATTGATTCCTCAGTCCCCTTTGTCCTTACACTGAGCTTGAGTAGTGTCCCACATGGTGGAAATTTTCCAAAAAACAAAAAGTTAATTTGTCACCACTGCCTTTTTCTTACCAGAGCAGATGTTAAGGAAATGTGGTCCTGACTGTAAATATGAAAATACTGTTTGACCAGTCAAGTAAACACATTCCTGGCCCCACGTGTGGGGCTTATCATTTAGCACTGCATATTTCATACACAGAAGTCATTTGCATAGATATTTATTATGTTATGAAGTTCATTTTCAACAAGCCTCTATTTGTTTGGCTCCTTTGATATTTTCATCATTTGCTAGTGCCACCTGGGTTAACATTAAGTGAATGCCACAAGTGACTTGAAATAGTAAATTATTGTGCAATTTATAAGCAAGCATAATATAAACAATACAAAACAAAATGTATCCACATGGTTATGGTAAGTCCTGCTTTGAATCTGGAGCTTTTGATTGATTAAAAGTTTAAAGCACAAATTGCATTTTCTGAACAGAGGAGCTTTCTTAATCACATTTTGCCTTTGCTGAAAAGTACCATCTGTTTATAATTTAAGAAAAGACACTTGTTGACTGTGTTAATTTCTCAAGAAAGCTCAATTCATTTATAATTAAAGGCGCTTACTTGGCAGTTTGACAAACACAAGCCCTTTGTTTATTCACAAAACCAGCCATGTGCAGGCAGCACACTAAGCCTTGCTCTCTTACCCTCGTGCATCTCATACCCAAGCAGATTCTTGGTGCCAATTAAATCTAGGCCATCTTTCAGGGCACGAGGATGTGGGGTGAGGTTACACTTTGTCCCTGTGTAGGTCCTTGTTGGATGGATACGGGGTGTTTAACACCATCATCAGTAGGTGGGCAAACACCACTGGCCTTCTGTCACTACCCTGTGGCTGGACCAGTCAGGCAACAACCTGGCTTCATCCTGGATCCCATTCAGTCACCTTCCTTCATTCATTCCTCTTCTCTTCATTTGCTGTTTTGATATGGGCACACCCAGTTTAAATGACTCAAAATAAGACTAACAGCAGTGGCACCAGCAGCTGGCCCTAAACTTATGCCCAACGTGCAGCACAAGCTGGTACTTTGGGGGACACTTCAGGGACTTTGAGGAATTATTTTGAACCTTCAAAGGCAGCAAGGCTCTGTGCTTGCAGCAGGACTGAATAATCCACCTGGGGTCACACCAGGATGCTTTTGTTCAGGGCTGTGACTCTCAAACAGCAGGACCTAAACAGATATGTGTAGTCTGATCAAAGACCAAGTCCTTAACCACGATGGCAGCCACAGGCAGCTCCCACTCAGCCACTCACATCATGTCGGCTTTGCCCAGGTGACATTTAGAGACCTGCCAGGGTCTTGGACAAAAATAAAACCAATTTAAAAATCCAGAGTACTGCAATTGCTCAGGTTTATCAAATTTATCAAATAAATTGTGTAGAGGAAGTAGGTTTAAAGCACTACAAAACTTTTAATTAAAATTTATTTCAGTACATAAAAGGAAAGCACGAACTTTTATAATTAAATCTTGGCAAAAGGATTTTAATGAAAATGCCAGTGTGTAAATTGCATTAATTGTGTAAAGCTACTCAATATGGCTTTCTCTGCTGCTTTGCTGATAGAGTAGGAAGAAGAAGGATGAAAACACCATGCCAAAACCTCTCTGCACAAGAGTGGATATTAGTCACTTCAAATTCTTTCCTGTTTAATAGAATGCATTAGCTTAACTTTCAGAGGGAGGAAAATAATATTCTCAGTGGTGAAAAACAGCTGGGTATCATTAATGGCTTCAAAGTGGAGGTGGTGCTTTCATCACTTCCATTTCACTTCCTCCTCCCTTCTGCCTCCTTTTCAGAGCCATAGCTTTATTTTCCCTGTTCTCATTTAACTGACACGCAATTACAGCTTTCTGGCAAAATGAAGCTGGATTTTTGGAGGTTTCCTTCTATATCTTGTCAAGCAAAGCACTGGTGCGTAATGTTCAACAGATTTTCTTTTCCTCTGGGTTATGTTGCTTTCTGTTGTCTGTACCACCTCACAAAAAATGTGAGAGGAGCTCTCCTGCGTCACGTGTGCTCAAACCCCCTCACCCCTGACTCCTCCACAAGTGGAGCTGTAACTTTGATATCAAGAGGACAGACAACTTTTATTGTGTTCCCTCTTTTTCCATGTAACACTCTTGTCTCCACAATGGTGGCTGCAGCATCCTGCTCGGGAGAGCCCTTGTTGTCCCCCTGCCCTGCCCTGCCCCAAAGTCACAGCTGGAGCAGAAAGCAGGCTGTGTGCTCTGCCACATCCAAGCTGTCAAAGCTGCACAATTTGCAAAATAACCTGATTTTTGGGATACCTACGAGAAGGTGGTGGCCACGCACATTAAAATTTCACTAAAGACTTGCCTTTCTGCAGATGCACCCTGGCCTCAACCTGGACTAAATACCAGTGGTCACTGTGCAGGTGTCACCCCTTGGCCTAAGGTGGCACAAGTGGTCTGGCACTGCCCCAGGAAGCACAAAGGCTGCCACCTGAGCAAGGGTCTGACGCACATATTTGTTAGGCTTAAAACACTCTTGGTGTGTGGTGTGTCCCTGATGGGGCAAGCAGGAGCTGGGGGTGGGGCACAGTGGTGCCCTGGCTGTTTCCCTCTCGTGCTCAGGGGGATTGCAGCTGCAGTGTTGCACTGGGTTTGTTCACGGACGCTGCAGGGAAAGGGAAGAACTCCACATTTAACACACTGAGTTTAACAATCCATCTTTAATGCTTCCTATTTACTGCACACGTCATACAAGACCTGCATCATTTATTTCTGGGCAAAGAGCCTGACTTAATGCAAGTATCCCTGCGTTGGGGTAACCTCCCATCTGTCTCTCCCTTGGATCTGTGGGAGGAGAGGGCAGCTGTGACAGGGTGGGTGGTCACCATATCCAGCTTCTGCAGGGACCAGGGCACTCTGAGAGCTGCCCTCCAGCCCAGACCCCTTCTTCCTTGCAGGCAGATTTTTCATTCAGTCGAAAGAATTGTCAAAAAAAAACCCAGCAAATCCAAGGGGACATTTTCCTCCTCTTATCCCAAATCTGCTTGGCTTCCTTTCTGTGATACACTGGCAGGAGGAAGGACAAATAGAAATGGTTTATATGTGGCCTAGTCTTTCTCTCTACTGCTTTTTTGTGCTTGTCTTTGCAGATAGAGAAATTTTGATAGTTTCCAAGAAAGAGGAAAGGGAAAGGTTCTGCCTTTTGCAGCAGCTGCTGCTTGTTGCTCTCCCCAGGAAGGAGCTGTTGTCAAGCAAAGAGGAATTTCTTCAGGGCAGTCCAATAGCTGAAGACCGAATTTTGCAGGATTAGCTCCAGTCAGACACAAAGTGCCATCACTGAGAATACGTCTGGAAAAGGTCACAAAGCAGAAGAATTGTCAGCCTGCCTCTCTGTGTTCCCTCCTATGGTCAGGATCCAGTGCTCTCGGGGAACTACTGTACCCAGTGTCATATTAAAGATGAACCTCCCACACTCCTTCACCTGATACATGCTTTTCTCCTGATTACTGCTCATTCCTTTGGCAGTAGGAGAGCCTGTTGCTCTTTGTTTTATGCATAAAGAAAAACCCTGGTGGCACTCCTGGATGATCAATAAATGAGTTACAGCCTGTGGCATTTAATTATTTACAGCTGTGCCCCAAACAGGTTTCAGTGATGGAGCTGTGGTTCTGTGGTTGAAGGTAAAGCTCTTAATTAATATATTGATCACCCCAGAGGGATAGGGGTGGGTGTTTTTCACTGCCAACCTTTTAATTAGTGAGGAAGTCATGAAGTCTCACCACTGCCCCTGGGATGGTGCATTTACCAAATGAGATAGGTGCATACCCTAAGGAGCACAGGCAAGATAAAGGGTTTGTTCCCTGCCTCCAGGGGACTGCAACTGGTTTCTCAGCCACTGATTTTTTGCTTTGCCACTTTCTCCCTCCCTAGGGGTCACTTTTCCACCTAGTGGGATTGCCATTGTTAACTTTAATTATTTTAATGCAAGTTTCTCAGCTCTTAGAGTTGTGGACTAAAAATATCAATTGCATGTATGCTTATGTATATATGTATGTATTTAAGGCTTCTAGTTTTCACCTCTTCTCAAGCTTCAAGGAGAAGATAAAAATAATTCTGTTTTTCAAACCATGTAGAATTTGAGTTGTTGGACTTGGCAGCATGTTTATGGTCCTCTAACTGGACTTTGGAAGACAGCTCTCAGATAGAAGGTCTGTTGGGTTTCAAGGGATTATCTTCTCTTTATGTATCTATTCTTTTTCTCTGTGATGTAGAGTAGCATGAGTACATCAGGATTATTGTAGTTGAAGTTAACTGTTTTTCCATTGCCTCCTTTTGTGAAGTGTTGGAAGAGAATCTTACACTTACAGTGCTTCATGCAGTTGTAATATGTCAAATACCTGATTTTCATTTTTGACTGCCTTTTTAAAATTAAATGGTACTTTCTGCTTTGTACGATTTGATCTGTAACATGATGAATCACTGAAAAATTGTAGTTTGATTTTTTTTCTGGTGGGGGCACAGAAAAGTGAAAACAGCAGTTCATTATTGGAATGAAGAAGTTCACAAATTATTCTAAAATCAAAATGTGAGTAGGTGGATGAATATGTAAAATCCTTGCAATTACTGTGTTTTCCAGACTGCATAGTGGGACTTGTATTATTTATATTCTGCCACAGATCTATTACCTATTAACTGTGGTGAGCCACCAGCTCCAGATTAAATTTTGAGCCAGTGTGCTCCTTTCCTTGCATGATCATTTTAGTTTCAAAATAACCTTCATTCTCTTCCTGCTGTTCCTGAGGGGGCTAATGAGCAGAGCTTGTATAAAATACCCCAAAGGCAGTTAAAACCCCAGAATTTAATTGCTGGTTAGAAAAAACTTTTGCTGAGAACATTTCTATTCCAAGCCCTGAACAGTCATTTAAAATCCCCCAAGTGATGTTTACATAGCTGCTTCAGGATAAATATTTTATAGTGGGCTGTTGATTGGGTCTCTAAATGTCTTCGGTGTTTGCTCAGGTCCTCCTTGCTCATGAATAACTGAATTTGCTTCTGAACAACTTCTTTGCTCATTTTTGAACACTGAAACTTGATTGGAGAAAGTGGGAATAGGTGAGGAAGTTTTGGGGATGTGGGCACATGCCTAGGTGCCGACTGGGCCATGATTAGTCCAATGAAAAGTTTACCCCAGTAGTTACCAAGACTATGAATCGGGATCAAGAGAAGATAGGATGTTCTCTCCTTATTTTCCTCACTTGTAGGAAGTTTGGCAGTGCCCAAAGACATCTTTTTTTCTCCTTCCCATGACTAAATGTGCAGGTTTGAAAGTAAACCAGCGGGAGAAATGGACCCCACACGAATACTTTGTGAGAGATTTCAGGTCGGTGTTACAATTTAATAGGATTACAGTAAGTGCAATGATACAGAAAAACTGGTTTAAACCCACAAAGTCAGAGTACAGCCTGGCACCCTGCTGGTCAGGGTGAGGGTGGTGGTGGCAGTCTGATAAGGCAGTGGTTGCAGTCCTGGCGAAGCGATGGTTGCAGTCTTGTTGAAAGCGGTGGTCCTGTGGAAGTTGGGGTTCTCCTCTGGATCTGTCCAGTGGTGGTGGTGTCCCAAGTCTCCAAAGCACCCAGATTATAGATGTCAGACTCAGTCAGGAAGGTTCAGGACCTCTGCCAGGGCAGGGAATGTCACAATGGAACGTGTCTCTGACCACAGTGATGCAGTGGAGGTTTAGATCTTGATCTGTGGCGCCTCTCCCGGGATCTGCTCCAGTGCCATCTCGGGCTTTTGCTGTGATGCCTCTCCTGGCATGGTGAGGGGCTTCTTCTCTTTGGAGAGCGGCTGTGCCTTCTTGGAGACCTGCTCCAGCTCCGCCTGTACCGCACCACTGGAGAGCTGCAGGATTTGTCCAAGTATCTGTACCCTCTCCTGCAGTGGTCAGGAGATGGGATTCGTTCCAGCTTTTCATCTTCCTCTTCCTCCTCCTCACTAGATTCTGCATCATCTATGTCTTCTTCCAGAGCACTAACACGAGGCTCGAGTTGCTCAGCTCCTTCCAGAACGTACCGTTTCTGCAGCCGAGGCAGGATGATATCGCATACACGTTCCTCGTGGAGCAGCTTGTCAATAAATTCATCCACGTGCATCAGCTCAAGTTCCCCACATCTGTTCTGAGGTTTTATTTTCCGATAGTCATTGTGCAGTGGTTGCAGGTACTTGTAGCAGTTGATGGCAGTGCCTGTCAATCTCATGTACAGCGCTCCAAGCATCTGGACGTACTTGAAGTCATCGTTCTTTATGAACTCCATGATGACGTCCTTCTCGGGCTGGATCTGCAGCAGCCTCAGCGTCAGGCACAAGAAGGGCATGGGTTTAATGTTCCCTCCATAGACGCCCCCCATGTACTTCAGCTCTGTGGCCTTGTCCACCACCAGCTCGGCCGTGAGGCCGAAACGCTCCTGCTTCCAGTGCTTGGATGCGTGTGGATGATCTTCTCCACCAGGTACTGCGGGTTGGTGCCGTGGATGCTGTGCGCGTCCTTCGCCGTGCGGCTGGCCACGGTGGGTGCTGGACAGCCCCGCTCGCAGCTCCAGACTCAGCTCTCCTCAGCTCCCCTTCCGTGAGGGGCCTTCCACCTCCTCCTCCTCAGTCACCGTGCAGGCAGATTTGGTCTTGGATTTCCTTTTCTGAGCAGGGGTGTGAACTGCTACCGGCTTAGGCTTCCTGGCTCAGTGATGGTTTGTGTGGACACAGTGCCTGTTGCTTCGTTTCCTTTTCTGGTTTGAAAGTAAACCAGTGGGGAAGATGGTGGTCAGAGCGGTGGCTGCAGTCCTGGTGAAGCAGTGGTTGCAGTCTTGTTGAAAGAAGTGGAAGGTCTGATCCTCCTCCGGATCTATCCAGTGGTGGTTGTTCCAAGTCCCCGAAGTGCCCGGTTTATATACGGTCAGACTGAGGCAGGAAGGTTCAGTATCTCCCCCGGGGCAAGGAGTTCCACAATGGAATGATGTAATCCTATGAGTCACAGGATATTTTGGGGACTCCTTGGTGGCCTAGGTCTACAGCTGCCCACTGGGGCTGTTGAGCCATTATGGGCCACTGGCAGAGATGGGCCCCTTAGGCTGGGTGTAGCTGTCACAGCTGAATCAGTTTGTGAAGACAAAGAAACACTGCCCCGCCGCAGGGCTGGCCTCTCTCCCTGTCTGACACCCGGCTCGCAGCCTGGGGGTCGGGTGTGCCCCGGGCAGCTGGTGCAAACCACCCAGCATGGAGAGTTCATCAGGAATAATGTAGTGGGAGTAGGATTCAGGGTTTGGTTGCACCCCACGTTGTAACCCAGCACACTAAACCAGAGATTAAATGCACAGAGTGGAAATAGAAGTGACAAGACTGGAGGTTTTAGCAGCTCTGTTGCCAGAAATTCCTGTGCAGTGGCCACGGGCACAAGACTTGCTGTGTGGCTTTTGCGCAGCACAGGGGTCACTCCTGGGCTGCTGAGGAGCCTGGCACCAGTGTCCAGTCATCCTCCAGGCTTCAGCAGGATAGAGGAGAGCAGGTTGTGGGGGTGTCAGTGGTGAGGGTGTGTGTACACCCTAATTCACCGTTTGCTTCAGGTGTGTTGGCAAAGCAGAGTTGAGAGGTGCTGGTGGGAGGATGATGATGGTCTGGTGACTGGAATGAAGAAGAAGCTGTCAGTCCCTCGCTCCAGTCACCCTTTCTGCCTGACATGGACCTCTCACAACAGTGGTGCACAGAGGATTTACCCTGCTCCTGCCCAAGCACGAGCCTCAAACAATGCTACAAATTCCGCATTTATTGCACAATAGCTCTATTCTTATATTAACTCGCACAGGGAAATTTTTGCTTGTTGTGTTCTTAGTAAATGCAACTCAGAAGGAGTTTTACTTTGATTTTAAGAGGAGGAAAGTTACTGGCTTTTCAGCCTGGAGAAGAGAAGGATCAGGGATACTTCAGTGTGGCATTCCAGTATCTTAGGGTGGTTTATGAAAAGGAGGGGGAGGAACTTTTTATATGGGGACATAGTGACAGGACAAGGGGCAATGGTTTTAAACTGAAAAAAGGCAGGTTTAGATCAGATGTTAGGAAGAAATCCTTTACTGTGAGGGTGATGAGGCACTGACACAGGTTGCCCAGAGAAGCTGTGGATGCCCCATCCCTGTGAAAGGAAGGAGGGTTTGTCTTTACAAACCAGCTGTGGGCCTGCTGTAGATAAGACTAACACTGAGAGATAAAAGAAACAATGGGAAGAATTCCACTGATTGATGAATGGCATGAAAGAGATTTGTTTTTACAAAAAAACTGTAAGTCTGCTGATAAATGAAACTGTATTTTGAGAGATGCAAGAAACAAAAGTGAGAACCATGAATTCCAAGAATTAAAAAAATTAGGGCTAGGGGGTTATCCATTAGAAGGGAGTCTTAGGTATCAGGCGTTCCGGAAAGTCTGTACCTCTCAAGTACCTCAGCCAGTGGGGAAAGAGAGAGGGGAATGCGGCCGGGAAAACCGTATAAATAGGAGGCTGCACCCTCCAAAAATTTGAGAGACCCCAGAGGAATGCCCCATGGCCTATCCCTTTATTCGAATCAAGTAACAGGACTCCTCTGTCTCCTTTTTGGACGTAAACCTCTGGTGTTTGTGGATTGATGTTCCTGACACATCCCTGCCCAGGGCAGGGAGGTTGGATGCAGATGACCTTTAAGGCCCTTTCCAACCTAAACCATTCTGTGATTCCGGGACTTTAAATTCTACAAGATACATCAAAGATTTCCTGACAATTGATAAGCTCCTTTCACCCAGCACTGAAACATGGCTGCATCTTTTCTGTGGAATGGAGTTTAAGGCAATGGCATCTATTTGTTGGTATCTGCTACTGCATCTTTATTTGAAATTTGATTTTGCAACTAAACTAAACTGTTGATGCCATTTGATAGCTTAAGAACTTAATTTTTAAAAAACTATAAAAGAACAGTTTATCACTATTTAATTTAATCATGATTTAAGATAAATAAACATCTGTAAATCAAAAGATATCTAGTCATTACTTTTATTGTATTTCCTCTTGTGCTTTTCCCATCCTTTAGCTGAAGGACAGGAAAGGATTTTAGTTTCCCCTGACAGTGCGTTTTTTCTTTGAGGACAGGCAAATGAAAAAAAAATACCCAGGACAACGTGCTGGATGTAATAGCTCTGATCCAGGGAAATGCCTTCACTCAGAAAAGGATTTTAGCTGTATTTTAACATTATCATCAGCTTCAGTGAGAAAGAAGTAGGTGTGTGTTTCCAGAATAAAAAATGAGCTTTGAACAATTTGCATGCTTAGTCCTTCTCCCCAGGCGGGGCAGGAGGTCTGAGCTCCTTGATGAATGAGAGCAATGAATATGCAGATCCAGTACAGCAGCCTCTTAAGTCCTTCCAGGAGACCTGGTAAAAATAGACTGATCAAATAAAAGTAAGGAAATCTCGGTGTGTATCTCACATCACTGGCTCTTTGAAATACAGAGTGCCTGAAGCAAAGTGAAACCAGTAAATGTAAGGACAGGATGGCAAAGTGGAGCAAGAATTGTTCAGGGGGAAAAAACAAAGTTTGAAAGAGTAATAAATGTTTCATTGCCTTAAATTCTAAAAGGAGTTTAATCAATAGTGGGAAAGGTACCAAAAATTTCTGTATCTCAGTGTTGATTCTTATGTTATATTTATCCTTTGAAAGGCACTAGCAGGTCATTACTGAATTAGATAGAAGAGCCCTGAAAAGCTGAGGACTTTTATCACCCTCAAAAGCTCTGTGTTTGTCACTCAAGATCACAGTGAACATTTATTTTTGGAAAACCATTAGTTCCACGTAGTATGTAAGGGAGAACAGTCCCAGCTGTCAGACAAGAAGCCTGATGTTTCTGTTGCTGTCTGTGAGGGTTCATACATCACCCTTTATGTTTGAAAAGAAGATTATTTTTCTAGCCTAACAAATAATTTATTAATTTACTTTGGCTTTTCTGTTAATCATTACCCAGCATTGCACCATTAGCAGATTTGTGACCCTCTTTATTACAATTTTATGTAAAACCCATGGCATTTGCATGTTGGACTTTGTAGAAATAAACTCTGGGCTAACCAGGGACTCTGCGAAAGAAAACAAACACCATCTCGATGGCTAAAAATTTCCCCCTCCCCTGAGGAAACGTGACAAACTCTGCATTTGTGTGAGTGTTTTCAGGGCTTGGGCTGTTCACTCCTGGGTTTCCCACACGGACCCTCCAGCCAAAGGACAATGTGCAGCCCTGTTGTAGCAGCAATAGCCAAAATGCCTGTTGTGCAATATTTATTTTACAACTTCTCTATACTGGCTTGCCAGCCAGCCTTCTGTTTAACTACAGTTTAAACTTAAATGCTTTAAAAAAACCAATTCTCTATCCCTTTTTCAGTAGCTCATTTCAGCGCCCTCTCTGCTTTATGAGTACTTTTCCTTAGCCCTTTTCTTTTCTTCTGTTGCTTCATGAGGAAAACGATATTGTCTTTGAATATTAAACATACAGTAGGACATAAAGAACAAGGAAATCCCTAAACTGAGATTTCTATCTCTTTATGCTTTACCACTTCATTTCAGTTTTTCCTCTAATAGCCTACCAAGATCATGATAAACTGTTCCAGATAACCCTTTCCCCTCGACAAAGATTAAATGATTGTGTTGGCGTAAAAACCAGGAATTGTTTAGGGAATGATAAATTGAAACCTTGACAGTTCATAATGAATTTCCTAGAAAAGCTGACTCTGTGAACGAGATTAAGGGGAATGTGCTATGAAGGGCTGAGCAGCCCTGCAGTGGTCAGACCCCTAACTCTGCTTGGCTGTACCTGGTGAGGCACCAGCCAAGAGCTCCACCTGGATCCTGTGAATAAAGCAAGACTAAACTGGCTAAATCAATTCTGTATTATTCTGGGGAGTTGTGAAGATCAGAAAAAAGAAAGGAAAAAGAAAACCAATGCCCTTAACCCCCGCCCCCATTGGTTCTTCTTTTTCGAAGGTAAAAGATGATTGGGATGGTAAAAATAGCATGGTGTCTATAATTAATGCAGTTGTTTTTATTTCAGGTTTTGGTGCCCCAGTTAATAGAGATGGTGTTCAGGCTTTCTTTGAAAAAAATAATTTCAAACTTTCCCTGCAGATAGGGTTTTTTTGACAAGGGCTTTGTGCTGAGTGTCTGCTTTAATAATTCTGTGAGCTGTAGTAAGAGAGAGTTACAGTGAACCTGAAACGCAACCCCAGCATCTTTTATTTTCTTCCAGTGCCTAATGTCTGTAATTTACATAGAATCTTCTCTGAAGATCTTTTCTCTTTGTGAAAAAAATGCTTCTTTTGCTCTTTTAATCAGACAACTCTTTGCTGCATCTTGTATTATTGACAGGTATTGCCAGACAAAGTGGGGAAAATTTAATTTGTAGTTTCATTTCTTCTCAGTTTTGAAAGCTGCGATAGTTTCTACTGATTATTTTCTAAAGATTATAGGTCTTCAGGTAGAGAACTTTAAACAGTAATTATTCCTGTCAGGATGAAAGGGAGAATAAATGGACTTGTAGGTATTTGCTATTTACTTTGGTGATATTCAGCCTTGCTCTAAATGTCTTGTCATATGTTTACAAGATAAAGTAACCTCTGTGTTTTGCCACCAAATTTTGCTGCCTTTCTTAATGTGCACAGTCCAAGCTGTCAAAACAAGTAACAAATAGATTGAAGAGGAAGCACTGAAATCTGTAGAAGATGTGAACAAAAACCTCTTTTTCTTACTGAAAATAGAACTGAGCACATGAACCAAGGAGACTTTTTCCATTAACACTCTTCCCTGAATTTCCATTATTGCAAAGGTGCTTTAGTGCTGAAAATCAGAACTTGCATTAATGTTAGAGCTGATTTATTCCATATTTTCCTCTTAAATAAAATTGGCTTCTATAAATAAATAGACCTGCATGTTCCAGGCTAATACCTTTTTACTCTGTGTTTTAATCCCTGTAAGTGCTACAGCTGAGATACCCCAGGAATGCACACGGAACGCTGACTGCTGGACACTGTGCTTATTGCATTCTCATAAATATTCCTGTAAAGCATGTCAAGAGTTGTCACACATCCAAATCAGCACCAGGCAGCTCTCAGTAAATGTTTTGCTTGTGTTACGTGGATCTAAGCTGTTTCAGGCAGAATTACATGAATATCATAAATTCCGGTATCTTCAGATAACATGAAACAAAGTACAATTAAAACCTGTGAGCCTGCTGCTTCATTTATGCCGAGGCTCTAATTTGGGGCAGTAACAGAGGCCATGCCTGTGACAGACTGGATTCTTGCAGAAGTTTTGGAGGAAGGCAGGTTTTTTATTTGCCTTTGTAGATTTTTTATTTGCCTTTGTAGCTTGGTTTTGAAACCTTCTCCTTTTACCTTACCCTAAGAATTTTAATGAAATCCATTGTGCAAGGAAGCTCTGTTTCAGTGTGAAAAACACCATTGCAGGTTTGATACTGAAGACATGATTTCTTGTGAGCATAATATGCACTAATAAAGTAACAGTTCATTTGGGGCTGACTCTACACAGGCTCAGTCCCAGCAACCCCACAGCTGTTTTTGGCTGAGTTGACGCATACCCAGTGTGGGGGATAACTGAATTTGAATGGACTGAAGGCAAACATATTTTACCTTGCTCTTCTGTATGTATTAAGACTTTCCATTTACCTATTTTAATTTCATGAAAACTGGTAAGGACCAGCTAATACATATTTTATCTGTCCACAACCAGCTAGGCATATTTTATCTGTCCAAAGAGGGGCTTATGTTTTTTTTTTACCTCAGTACATTAATAACATTAATTTCTGTTTGTTTCTAATTTTGATGTAGCAAAGGATGTTTTCCTTAATTGTCAAGGTTTTTATTACCTGTATTGAACCTTTTTAAAAATTAGTTAACATGTAAATCATAAGGAGTTGGACTTGGATGACCCTTGTGGGCCCCTTCCAACTCAGGACATTCTATGATTCTGTAATTCTATGAAGTAGTTAATTAAGATAATATTGGTTTTCATTAAAGTAGGTTTTTCTAGTAGCACCTAGAAGTGGATGCAGGTGTTTTTAACCACGAACCATGATTTGGTCACAGTTATTTCCTTCAGTAGGTGTCCGGTAGGTTGTACTGAGATGAAGACTGTGTAGTATTGATTTTGCTGTACGGGACTGATGAGGAAAGCAGTGATGGTGTTCTCTGGCAGGGTGCCCCATGCCATGGCTGGGGTCACACTGGGGGTGTGACAGGTTTGGGTTCAGCTCCTGGTGTGTGACACTGGGCCAGTGCAATATTGTTCCCATGGTTCACCCCTTCCAGTGGGGAAGCAGCAACACTCTGCTGCTGGCAGAGGATATTGTGGGAATGCGTTGGCTTCAATGCTGCCCTCCTGAAGGTCAGCTGCTTAACTGCTCAAAAATAGCTTCCTTCCTTTGTTTTGTTAGGAAAGTAACTATTTCATTATCCCAGCTAGGATTAATGGAACTGTTTGATGAGTCTGGTTGCGAGGGAGGGAAAGAAAAGCTTTCCAGGCATTCCTTTGTCTTATGGCTTATACCAGCTTTAACCAGTGACACAGCAGCACAGCGCTGACCTCCAGAGAAGGATGCCAAGCATGTTTGTACTTGGTGATTCCGCTGCATCTAGCAAAGGACTGATCATATCAGCAGGTTTGCTCAGCACAGGGGCTGTGGCATGTGGACCTTCATGAAGCTCCGTAAAACTGACCACTAAGCCCCTAGAAAGACAAGACATCACACTGAGAGCCCGTAACCTACAGATCCAAAGCCTGTCTGTGAATCTAAATTTATTCCTTGCAATGACATGATGAAGACGCACTATGTCATATTCCAGAAAATTACCCGTGTAACGTCTGGTTTTGCCAGGATTTGGAATGGAAAGCTTTGGCTGAGTGGCAGCCTTGGTGTTACAAGCAAATATTGGTAACTGCCTTAGTACTGGCCAGGTGTGGCTCACAGATTAATGCCCGCTGCAGTCTCAGATGCTGGGAACACACACACTGTAGACACTGTAAGCACCAGAAGTCAATTCCCAGAAGGCAAAATGTTGGTTCCTCTGCAGTTAGAACTGCCCAAGAAGTTGAGAAGTGCAGTTGCTGTATCAGGGTGTTACACAGACATCACAATGATCAATTTCTCATCAGGTTTCTCTAGGCACTCACACCACACTTTACCAATTTTTCCAGGCCATATTGGCTTTTTAGGGTGTAGGATCAAGTGTTTGGGCACACGTAGAAGTGCTGATTGGTTTTAGACACCTTCAGAAGCTGGGCAATGCTGCAGAGCAGATTGTATGTGTTCGTCTCTGGGGCTTCAATTCCTTTAAATTACTTTGCCCAGGTAAATATCTGGACTCCTGCAAGCCCTTTCCAATTCAATAAATCTTTTACTGATAGTTACTTAGGTCCTGCAGCTCACTGTGGACATTGACATGTCAGTGGAAATGGTTCAAAACTGCACTAGGGGAGGCTCAGAGTTGGTGTTAGGAGGCATTTCTTTACTGAAAGGGTCCGAAAGAGAGAGGTGGGGGATGCCCCAGGGCTGTCAGTGTTTCACAGGCATTTGGACAATGCCCAGAACAATGTGCTTTAACCTGACCAGCTCTGAGGTGGTCAGTTCAGTGCATGCAAGTGATCAGCCCCTCTGGCACCAGCTCCAGGCTACCAGTAACCTGGATTCTTTTATAGTTGTGTACACACACATCTACACTCCCAAACATCCTGCTGGCAGGGCAGGTAAACACGAGGTAAAACTATCAATATCTTCCTATAAGATTAAAAGGAAACCAAAACAGATATGAGCACCCATCTTGTGGTTCAAGTCATGGATACTCCCTTTGTAAGGAACTTTTCTTTGTTAAATTCAGTGATTCAACTGCAGAGGAACACCACCACAGCAACTGCAAAACTTTGTAAATTGGAAGGTGGGAAACAATAGAAAAAATTATCTTGGAGAGGCCCGTGTATCACACCAATGTAAACTGAGATTAATTCATATTGGTTTTGCTTTCAAAATCTGTCAGGGATGATAAAACTGATGGATGCTGAGCAAGTTTTAACTGCTCCCTTGCCCACAGATCTTGCTGCTTCTCCCATTTCTCCTCCTGGGAGGAACAGGGCACTCTTTGAGTGCTCAAGTAATACAGTTGTTCTTTGTAGGCAATGTCTGAAATCTTAGAAAAGGGCTTTGGGATTAACCTGTCAGAAATCCTGAACTACTGCAGTGTGGGAATAAACGGGAAGTGGGAAGTGTGGGAAGACTAAGAAGTTAATCTTAAAGGAATACTGGGTTTTACCAGCATCTTCTCCTGTCAAAGTTGATGAGCAAAACTAAGTCATATGGATTCAGTGCTACTTGTGCACCTTTCAGAATTAGTGCAGCACATCAGGCAGCCTTATCTTAAAAAAAGAAAATCAAAAAACAAAGAAAAAAAATAAAAAAAGCAATAAGATTCTCAGTGAAGGTGTGACATTTAGAGCCTTAATCTAGATTTTATCTCTCCGTACAGCACATGAAGGGGCTTAATCTGCTGCAGACTTTTCATTCCTGATATTTGAAATGGTGGCAAACTGAACACACGTAATTTAGGTAGAATGTTTATGTTGGTGCACTCCTGAGAAACATCCCTGAGACAATGACCTGCATTGGGCTGTGCACCCTCTCAGGTAGGAAAGGAAATAGGAAATTAGAAAATTAGGCCGTTTAATCACTCTTTATTGATTTCAAAATAATAGTGGAAGTATTATCTATGTTTTATCTGACCCTTTTTCATGGCTTTTGGGAAGAGTTAGAGGGCATAAGGGAGGGTACTGTCACCACAGTGACAATAATGGATTGAGCCCACCCCCAGCATGTTTGCAGATGACACCAAGCTGAGTGATGCAGGTGACACACCTGAAGGACGGGAGGGCATCCAGAGGGACCTGGACAAGCTTGAGAAGGGGGACCACGGGAATCTCATGCAGTTTAACACGACCAAGTGCTGGTGCTGCACCTGGGCTGGGCAGTTCCAGGCAGCAGCACAGACTGGGAGAAGAGCTCAGGGAGAGTAATGCTGCAGAGAACTTGGGGGTGCTGGTAGATGCGGGGCTGGACATGAGCTGGCCATGGGCATTTGCAGCCCAGAAAACAAATGGTGTCCTGGGTTGTATCAAAGAGGAGTGGCCAACAGCTCCAGGGAACTGATTGTCTCCCTCTACTCTGATTTCATGAGACCCCACCCAGGAAGATAATCACTACCAGCAAAAGTTAATCCCAGTGTTTTGAACACAGTATTTAACATAAATAACTACACCAAGGTAAAAACGTATCTTTCTCTTGATGTTTCTCACTATCACCTCACTCCTCTCACACCTGAACACTGAATATTGTGAATAAAAATAGCAACTGGCTATAGTTCTTCACAAATTCTGTCACTAAACTCTTAATCTAGGTCACACACGTGTGTCTGTCACAGGGCAGTGGCCTGCAGGAGCCTGGGGAGGCCTTTGCCTGCAGCTGGCAAAGGCAGGTGGAAAAATGTGACAGCTGGAAAAGAGCATGACCATATAATGATCTGAATATCTGCAGAAGTTAGAAAAACCCAGACAAGACAAAATTAACATCTGGGAGACAGCAAGTTATTCCTCTGGATATAGAAGAGGTCCCTCATTTGTTAAGGCAGAGAATTTCTTTCAAAACAGATTCTTTTCTAAAAAAAAATTTGACATCAGTAGAATTTGTGAGCTGGAAAAAGAGCAGAGGGGTTATCTTTCACTTCCAGTTTTAAAGAACAGCTTTGAAAACTACTGGGAAACATTTACACACTCTGCATCTACTGCTTTAATAAACTCGCTTTCATTTTTAAAGCCAAGCGTCACCATGTGGGAATTCCACACACATGGTGATTTTTATAGCTCACGAAAACATCTGTATTTCCCTCCTCGGTGCAGAGATGATTCGAGTCTCAACCAGAATACTTAAGTAGTGTAGCCATATTTAGCATAACAGCCTGCTATTACTGTGCTGCCATGGGTATGTTCCTCACACCGGATCCTTCCGGACAGGTGGGAGCAGATCAGAAAGACAAAAAGGCAGAGTGACCGTGGCTTCTCAGCCCCACACGTCGAAAATACAGCTGGATTTGAAAGAGTCAATCTCTCATGAGAGAGGACTGAATTCCTACTAAGAATTTATTTTAAAAAATAGACATCATAACAAATCAGAAATGCTGGGGCTTTGCACCTCAGCCTCGCTGGAGGGGAAAAATCCAAAATAAGGAATTAACTAGCAACCTAGGAAAGAGCCAAGCAAGAAAGCACATTGATATAGTTAACTCATTTTTTTCTAGTATTAAAGTCAAAGAGAATTTGAAGTTCTGCATGAACAAAGGCTGTTGCGCTGGGATAGAAATTGCATTGGCTGCCATTCCAGATTGAGTAGCATCTCAGAATGTTTCAATGTTTTTTTTTCATGACATATCCTGCCTGCACACAGCTGTTCAGCACTCAAGAGTTGACTTTAAATGTTCACAGTTCATCTATTTGGATTTTTTCACTTCTAAGAGTCTACTCCATTTACAGAAGTGCTGCTAGAGAGAAGGTGATGCTCACCAGGTGAACAGTCACACCAAGAACTGCTGTTAATTTGGAAAAACTTTGCTATCCATCAGTTAAGGAGCCATCAAATACACAGGGAGCCTTGTTGGCCAAAGCAGGATATATTTCATCTTAGACTAGTAGTGAAAGGCGAGTAACTGGGAAAACATGACAGAACATTTAAAAGGGCATGTGGTATCTTGTTTGGCAAGTTTTAGTAGTTGAAAAATAAAAAGGATTTTTTATTTCACTCTCTTGAATCATGGACCTCAGTTTTAACACTGTGATACACAGACTGCTAGATCAATGCCGTGCATGCAAATCACTAATCTCATGATTACTGAATAAAAGCTAAGCCCAACTTACATATTTTAGAAACAAAACCTCTTTCAAGCATCTCACTTCAGTGTACAACACAAGGTACGTAAATTTTGCTTGCAGTTGCTGTTTCACTGGAGGTAACAATGTTTACTACCAGCATTGGCTTGACTTTCGTATAAGGGCACCAGGATCAAGGCAGCCAATCTGCTTCTAAGCTTCACTGAAAAGAACAGTAAAGCCTGCAGTAAGTTTCAAAATAACACACATTTTTTTTAAGATTTGCTTTATTGATTCATAAAGTATTTATCTAGTTTTTCCTGTATGATACAACACTGACCTAAGGCACCAGTGTTGTGAGGAGAAGTGTGAACCTACACACAATTTGTTACCTACTCACTGCAGCTTTGAAATTTTCAGGGGGTGAAGGATGATGATCAGGGACAGCTCCAAGGTCATACAGCATTATCGGTCAAAAAAGTAGAAAGATAAAAGGAAGTCTGCTTGGCTTATGAACCATCAGTTTTGAGATAAATGGAGGTTGGGGGGGAAATGTCAAATCAGTTACCTGGAACAGCAACCAAGCCATGAGGCTTCAGGATCTGTGGTGATGAAAGTCACCCAAGGCTCTCCACCACCACAGGCCTCACCATGAAGCAAAGCAAGGCATATACAGAAACTTAATTAGAGGGAAGGATTCACAAGCTGTCATAATGCACAAGTCCTTCTCTGCAGTTTTCTCAGACCCTGCTTACTCCCATCTTCCATGTGGAAAGTGTATTTGACTGTCACTCTCCCCATCCCTGGGGGTCAGGGGGCTCCTCCACGTGGATCAGACTGTGGGCAGTCACACCAGGCACTCTCCAGCACACAGGGTATTGCCAAAAGCAACTTCTGCTTTGCAAAATCATTAGGTTTAACTGAATAGCTCAAAAGCAGAGAGTAGTAATTTCAGGTGAAATGAAGTATAATCCCCAAGCCTGGAATGTGCAAGACTGGTTCAGGATACTTCAGAACAATCCAGCAGAGAGCAACTGAGAGTTTGGGATGAATATTTGAGCTGTGACTATTCCATCACTGCAACCAACGCCACCATTTAGCCCCAATTGTACAACACACTGTTGGGCTGTACCAGTCTGCAATCAGAGTATCACATTCAAACCTATGAAAACCTTCCTCATGTAGCAGGTTTTTTCCTGAAGTATTCAATAATTTTTCTAAAAAGAAAACCGACCCCCACATGCCTAAACTTCTTTTCGTAAAACACCTCTAAAAAAATAAGAAACCTTTAGTCAAAAGCAAAGCAGCACCTGCATTGCAAATTTTTCCCTCCCAGGTGTTGTAGTTTTGTTTCTAAAGCAGTAACAGAACCACACTGACTTAATTTTTAAGCAAATCTGGCATGAGAGCTTTTGTTAACTTCAAGAAGAAAGGACAATTAATTTGTATCTTCAAAATGGAACTTCCAAAAGCAGCAAATACGTGCAAGGTTGTAAGTCTTGCCTATCTGTAAAATTATCTGCATAGTTCTTTGCGTTTTTTTTTACTCAAAACATCACTGTTTTCTAGAGAGACACACTATTTTCTGAAGCAGAGTTGCTCTCCTGAAAGAGGCTTTTATAGGTCTGGCCTGGCTTTACTGTCAAACTAGAACACGTCACAATCACAGACCCTCTAGCTAAAAATTAACAAAGCCCTTTCTTTAGCAACATTACAAGGCTTCCACAAAAAATCAGGTGACCCATTGAGTACATAACACTTTGAGTCCACCTGTTCAGACAAAATCAGGTATCAACCACCTCCTTCCAAAAAGTGCATTTACAACCAGGGATGGTGCAATAAGGAATACACAGCACTTACCTGTCACAGCATGGACTAAACTGACCAGAAGCAGCAGCACTGAATTCCAGGAATACTTACCAGACCACAGAACAAACCATCTCCCAAAGAGCCACAGGTTTAAGACTTGGTTCACTGCTGCCAAAACCAAGCAGTTCTGAGGAATAAATCAATCAGTTTTATGTAATTCAGGCAGATCCTCCTCCTCATGACTTCAGTGAAACAACAAAAAATGGTGACCACTTTTTGTCAGACTGGTGTCTTTGGCTCTGTATGGTCTCCATTAGCACAATATACTTTACAGGTACCTTTTGTATGTTTGTTTTTTAAAAATCCGTTTGAACTGCAATGATTTCTAGTGAAAAAAATCAAACGCTTAATTAAAACACAAACCTCTCCTGAAACTGTGATAAATTCAACTTAGCAAAAGGAATGCAAAATGGAACTCTTACCTGTGTGTACTGACGGAGTGCAGCACGTTTGTCAGTGGGAAGGCGCTGCAGAACCTTCGGCATGTGTGAACAGAACCCAGCAGGGGCACAGCTCCGGAGCCCCCGAGGTTCGAGCTGTGGGGAGCTGATGCCATCGAGGCAATGGAAAACACAGCCCTAGAAAGTGCCTGCATTGATTTGTGCTCTTCCAACTCTCCACCCTCTCCCAGAGCAGTGCCTTTCCAAGAGGTTAAAGCAGGAGAGGGACTTCTGTGATGCAGACACTCAGCAGTGCTGATAAGCAGGAATCCAGCCCATCATCCAGGCTAGAGCCCAGAGGTGCTACAGCAGATAAAGCTACTCCTTCAGTAACAACCTTCCACTCAAACGTAAGGGAGAAATGCTAAGGTCAGCCTCACACTGAACATGCTACGTCCTGTTTCCACACCAGAAACTGCACAGAATATCCATTGTCTAAATGGGATCCCTGCTCACTCACATCCATGGAAATAGGATTTGAACCCCAGTTCAATATTCAGCAAATGCCTCATTATCACCAAAACAAAAACCCCAAAAGCCCTCAAACTAACTTGCTATAGCTACAGGTTCAAGTGGGAGACCAGAAACAATCAGGCTATGAAGGCCAAAAAAGGCTGTACTTTTAGAATGTTTCCTACTACATACAAGAACAAATGCAGGATGTGATGTTTGCTTAGTTTTATTAATTTATTTTTGCAGGAATCTGCAACTTGGAGTATGCACTTTCTGGAGGTACCATGCATGCATAGCCTCTGAATGCTTTTATACAATTTCATCTCTTAGTAATAAGTTCATTCACAGCATACACAAATCTAGAATGTAGACACCATATATACAGGATTAAACAAGATCGTGTCTTCTTTTTTAATGAAAAAATTT
The DNA here is from genome assembly GCA_013397975.1 of Machaerirhynchus nigripectus. Taxonomy (NCBI): domain Eukaryota; kingdom Metazoa; phylum Chordata; class Aves; order Passeriformes; family Dicruridae; genus Machaerirhynchus; species Machaerirhynchus nigripectus. Next base: position 745,416 of record VZRQ01003727.1, read on the forward strand.
AACAGGGTTTCACACAGCAGGAAGTATGGATTAGATACACTGGTGCCACCATAAATAAATAAGTTTCAAGAACACAGTTTTTTAAAATTGGTTTCAAAGGTACTGGAAATCCAGGATTATAATATTGCATTAACTCCACTGATTTCTGATTATTCCAAGAAAAATATTGGCATTTATGGACATAAACAGCAATGAAAGCCCCAACTGAATAAATGTGGCAAAACTCAGTCATGGCAGGGTTCATGTAAGATTGACATTTTGAAACGAAAACAAATGCAGCTGCACATAGAGACAGTACTGACTGTGAGATGTGATATCTGTGCATGTCTTCCTTCCTTGTGGGATTTGGAGTCACTGCAGTACAGAGCACATCGATTTTGTGGTACCAAACTGGCTGTTGAATTGTTTATGTCCAACCATCCACTTCTCATCAGGATAGTCATGTTCACATTCTACGGTACACCACTGGATTTTAAAAAAAGAACTATCATCCTGATGACAAGCTTGTTTTTAACATATTTAATATTCTCACATTCTTTTTTAAAACATTCTTTATTGGTTTTACTTTGTCCCCATTTCAACTCAAGTATTTATATTTCCATTTCAAGGGATTTTACAATCGATATTAAATGTAAAAGTATTCAGAAATTGAAAAAGTATTTAGAAATTGAAATGAGATGTATAGCTGGGAGAGATATAGTAACTGAGAGAAAAGTTGGGGTTTTTTTAAAAAAATGTGATTCAGTAGCATATCATAATCAGAAAGTACTGAGACCAGCTCTTTTAAGAATTATTACACCTTTTCACCACACCTCCCATTTTTCAAGGGAAACACACACATACCACAGACACACAGATACACAATTCAATCTGATCTAAGACTACATTTTACGAAGTACTTCCTTTTGCTTGGCTTCCCACCCCTTTCCTCTTCACCCAAACAAGACTAATAATTACATCAAATTAAAAGTAGATCCAAAGTTCAGCATTTCTTTTGGTTTGCTATGTTCTGAATAATTTTCCACAAGCCCCACTCTAAATAAACTTTTAAAGAACTACAGTAGTATCCTATAATTAAAGGGAATTCGTCTTAATAGCACAGTAAATATAAAATAAGCTTTATAAAATTTCAATGAACAGTGAGATAATTTTGAATAACTGAATGTCCAAGTCAGTTACAAACCCTACCAATCTAGTAGCATGGTTGAGGGAAAGCTCAGTCATTAAGGAAAAAAGAAAACACAAGTAGTGCATTAACACAACAGCATCAGCATCCCACCATTCTCACACAAACACACACACACACGTTTTATACAATACAGTGCATTTTGTATGCCAGCTGACATTAGGGTTTTATGTGCATTCAATAAATATTCCATAAACCAATCTTTTTGGTATAATCTACAATTCAGTTGGGGTTTGAATGGCATCACCTGCTTTCAGGAGGAAAATGGATCTTCCAATATTCAAAATACAATTACATTCTAACAAACTAGAAATAGTCAAGCACCATGTCAAGTCTTTACTATTAACGTTTGAATATGGGCATTTACGAGTAAAAGAATACAACAGAAGGGTGTGGTGGTTTTCTTTGTTTGTACAAGCAACAAATGAGAGTAATTGAAAAAAACAGGTAAAATCATTGGTACAAAGGACTAATTTTTCAATTTAACGGCGCTCACTCACTCTTCCAAAAAGTACCATGCTGTGGTGGCAGCCTTCCTTCTCTTCCTCTGGTGAAGCTGGGACTAAGATTTGCAAGTCTCCATGTATGATTATTGCACTTCAGGGCATTTTTGGACTGAATGCATATTTGCACCTCCTCCTTCAAAAGTAGCATCTAATCTGTCTGAAAATGGCACAACTGTATTTTTGCATGACACCCCTACTCTCATTTGCTGTCACTTCAATTGCTATCTTTTTGTAATTCCAGCAAAAACAAATGCTTCTCGAACTTCACCAGAACTACAAATGAACAGAAAATTGAAATAATACAATGGCAAAGGCATCAGAATAGAAAAGCCACGAAGTTACTGGTATTGTTTGGAGTCATTCATTACAGAGCTGATAACAGCAATGCTTCTGCTCATCTGTTTTCTAGTTCTCAGTTTTGTCAAACTGTCCACTGAAATGCACAAAATTAATATCTGCCTTTAATTTCAGCTGACAGTAACTGGCAATAACTTTTTTTACCCCTTTCCACATGTGCTGAGCTCCCCCCACAGCAGTGTAAATCATTAGGAGGGAAGGAAAACTATCTCTGATGCCTTTGACTTTGTTTTGCTCATCAGTGGTGCACACTGATTGCTGGAGATCTCTTAGCTTATTTAAAATTATCCTGAAGATTTAGTTAGTGCAAGAACATATTGAAAAATGCCAGATAAAATATTGGTTCCTCATCTAAGATCAACAGTTTGGTTCTTACTGTTGTCTTTATAAACTGTGGGGAGAGAAGACACCAGATTGAGCAATGCAGTCAAGATGAGTTTTTCCCTACCCACCCCTTGCAAATGCTGCTTCATTTTAAATAAGGATTCAGAAATATGATTGTCCTACCACAGCTTAGCATATCACACATCAAGTGAACTGTGGTAATTGGCAATATGGATGTGGCTGCCATGAGCTAAGGACAGCTTAAAATGAAGTAGTTTAAAACTCTCACAGTAAAGTTAATAGCAAATTTTGCTTTACAAAGTCAATTACCATAACTCAACTGAAGTGCTTGGTTGCATCTCTGAATTGTGATGAAGTTATACCATAAAAACTCAAATGCACTGTACCAGCCTCTGACCAGTACACAGAACACCCTACTCAGTCGCACAGTTGTGTCACAGAATCATTCAGCTGCCCAAACCCACGTTCAATCTCACAAGTATCGAGTGCTTTATTCCAGCAGCCTGAAGCATTGAGACAGATTGAACATCACCTTTAGAATACAGTGTATCATAGGCAGAAAAGTACCAGTAGGATTTTCAACTGCAAGTCTTGTGTTCTTTAACCTATGACAAATATTTCCTGACCAAAATAGAAAGAATGCAGTGTGTAATTTTTCAGGATCTGGCATCTGCTATTTTGTACAGGCTGGTTTATTAGTAATGTGCAAATAAACCTTTACTGAAGAGCTGATTAATTATTTTTCAGCTAACTTTGATCTGGGGCACAAAGTACCTTCTGTGCTGTAAACATCATGAATTCTTCACAAATTGGAAGCTGAAAAGGCCTAAGGAACTGGGTACAAACTCTTCTCAAACACAACCATGGCTGAGCCCAAGTCTTCCAAACGGAATTGGACTAGCCTGTGTTTGGCATATGTCACTGTGCTGCTGCACAGCACAGGCTCAGAAGGTTGTGTAGAAAAGCATCCTTTGAGCTTGGAAACACAACGGCCCAGTGAAAGCATGCAGCAGGATTTTCATCTGCAACGTGGTAGAATTCATTCTCAGTTTATTACCAGTGTTGACACAGCCAGGTGAGCACTGTACAGGCAAACGGGATTGTAAAAAATTACCTCTGATTACACTCTCTGTAACACTCATACAGTTCCTCATTTAGTCACCTCAGGTCACTATTTCAAACAGCAATTTTTTGTAGACATAACTTACCCTGAAAAAAAGCAGCAATTACAAATACCCTTCTCCTTGTTTTATTATACATTGCAAAATTTATCATTGCATTTACCTGTCTTCTTTTTCAGTAGCTTACAATCTAGAAGCACAGGGAGCCTTTGTTTTCCAGCTAGCTGTGGCCAGGTTAAGTCAGCTCTGTCTCTTCAGTTTTTCTGGTTGTGTAACACTTCACACCATTACTAAGAGTCCTATAATTTTATTTTAAAAAACAGTAGTTTTGGGTTGGTTTTTTTTAGAGCCACTAAGCAGTAACTATAACCACAGGAATAAACACCAGTAGTTATCTGCTTTCCTGCATACATTCTTCTCAAAATTAATCCTTTTACATTTTCAGGTTTCATTTTCTGCTTTGCTCACTGCAATGGGGAGGAACTTAACCCTTAATTTATTTATTTTCTAGTGCAGCAGAAGCAGAAACATCCTAACACATTACTCCCACCCCTTGCAATATGAAGATTGTTGACTGGCGAAGGCTGGGCAGATGGACTGAAAGGTTCCCCATGTTTCCTTCTCTTACAGCTGTTGGCTTGAGAGCCTATGTTCAACCCAATGCAGCCCCTTCCTGAATTTCAGGTGTATCGTGGCATTTCACACTGTTCACAGCGATTTAGTGCTGGGTGATTTAGAAAGGTGCAGCTACCACAATTCCATGGGGCCCCTTCAAAGTCTTCATCTCTTGGCTGAGTCCGTGGAGTCTGTTTGGAGCTGTTTTGATGCTCTAAAGAAAAACCAGAAGAAAACATTTTATTTCAGAAGAGAAGGATTAATAGGCAAGACCATACTACTGGAAGGTCACCTAATTAAACAGTCTATCTTAAAATGAACATGGAAATCTTTTATTAAAGCACTTCAGTTTGTGAAATCTGAATATTTAAAGCACTTCATTTCTGTAAAGAGTCACTTAACCCTAACACCTTAAAACCAAGAAGAGCACTCATCACTGATAGGTCACTGATCCTGCTAAAGGTTTAATAGCTTAAAACATACAAGTTTGTTACTGGCATTGCAGCACCATCCTGTTAAGGAAAGACTTCACAGGTTAATACACAACAGTCTATTTCTAAATTTTAATTAACAATAACCTTGCTTTACCTGAAGGGGAAAACTACTTCTTAGTTCCTTCAAACAGTATGACAAAAGAATTTTCTAGCATTTATCAGGCTGAAAAAGAATACCATCTAAAAAAAAAAAATGACAGGCTTATTTTGAAACAAGACAATTCTTCCTCATGCCTTTGAAGCAGGGATATATGTATGTGAAGCAGCATTTAAGTCTGTTTTCTTTCATAAAATCAGTATGTATGCAAATCACACACTAGGTCTTAACCTACAGAAACACTCAGTTTTCCACATCTCCTGACACTACCTCAAGACCTCACGTTATCTACTGTAAGTAAGGAATACTCCCAGGATGTGGGAATACAACATGCTACAAAATGTTAATATTTATTAACATTAACACATATGTAGAAGCTATGGCTAGGATACCCAACTGCTAAACGCCTGTGAACTTACATCTAACTAAGGCCTGCAATTTGTAACTGCACACAAAGTAATTTGCAGCTGCTGCCCCACCTGCTAAGAAATGCAGCAGACTGCAGATGACAACCGTAGTGCAAACAGTACTTAAGTCTTCAGAGACAAACAAAGGAAATCAAAGTAACCTCTTTGTTTAGACGCAAACACTGTCCTCCAGCCCAGAAGCTGCACAGTCACATTAGCAGTGCTTGACCTCAACAAATTCCTCGTAAGCCAGGCAGTGTGGGCACTTGACTGTATTCAATTGACTGGCCAGATGGCAGCATAGAGCACACCCTTGTCTGCCCACCACGTCTGTCTGCCCACGCTTTCAACAGCTGAATATTAAACAATATTTATTATTTAAGAAAAAAAACCCTGATGTCTCAATGTAAAAATCCAAGCTCTGAATGCAGTACAGCAGCCCTGGAACTGAGCTCTAATAAGCTGGCAGACAAAACCTGGAAGCTGGTCGTACCAATCCTTACAAGGCACTATCTTCCTAACCACTAAATAAAATAACTTATTTTATGCAAGTTTTGCACATTATTTTGCTTGAAATAATAAATCAAATATGGTAGTGTAATTAAGAGAATGTCTTCAAGCATCACAAAGCAACAGTTCCTTAAATCAACCACATGATCACTGCAATTTAACATGACCCCAGGCAGCTGCCTTCACACCATGGCTCACCTGATGCTACTGCTTTCCTGGACACTACTACCCAACGCAGGGAACTCCTCCCAGTACTACCTTTTCTTTGAGCCACAAGCAGCAGTTATGGGCCTTCCCTTTCTTTTAAGTTTCCACACCGTAATAATTTTATTACTTTGAGGGGTAAAATACTTGCTTCAAAAGAGGGGGAAAATTTCCTAATATGAATTCAAAATTCACCTACAGAAACCTCTGCAGAGTGCTTATCAGCAACCAGAACTTAGTTACAAACTTTGGAGTGTCAGGGAGACTGTATGATTACTGATTCAGAAGAGCTACTTCTTTTCCACGAACAAGTGCAGTACATGCTAGTTACAGCAAGAGGAGACACAATATTATAAATCTTACCACACATAACACTTCCAGGGAAAAGATCACTTTTTTCTGTATCAGAGCATAGGATTCCACACTGGCTATTTCAGCTCTTTTTCTAATAGGAATAACTATTTATAGTCAATGTGGTATAACAGAACATTCATCTGCAACAATCTGCCTGAGGAAAACAAGTTGTAGCCAGGATTACTGCACTTAAAACGTTCTGGTTTGAATTATATAGAGAGAAAAGTAAAATAAGTAGTTGCTTCCTGTCACCACAGGGATTTTTTAAAAAGAAAAAAACCTCACTCAATGCAGATTAGGTGATGATGGCTGTTTGTTGACCTACCTTTTTTATATGGCTTTGGTGGCACAACAGGACCAGGCTCTATGTTATCATAGAAGTTACATGCGGCTTTCGGATCAAAGTTTCCTGTCAGAAAAGAGAAGAAAGCAAGTGTAACTTGAAGGTTATTCAAATGCCGATGCCAGTGATATGAACATCTAGAGGCTTCTTATTTTATACATCATTTTATTATGACATTATATCTTAGCTTTTTCACAAATTTTGCACACATTTTTAGTTTTCTTTCAACCATAGTAATTTTAAGCCAGGCAATCCCATATTGAAAAGTCAACTCCAGCTCAATATTTTGTATTGCTTTGAAAACATGTGAAATATATGTCTTCCTACGGGATACTTTCGTGATAAAAAAGGACTGTGCATATCCTAATCTGTTTGATTCCGTTAAAGACAAGTTTCTGTTGCAAAAAAGATTTTTAAAGACCCTAGTAGATTTTTGTTTGCCAGCCTCCTGGCTGTAACCTGTAGTTCAGTTCTGTATTACTTGGCCACAGCCTTTGTCAACAAAAAGTTAAAATTTTAAGTAAAGGATCTTCACAAAGGAGTTGTGGGTTTTTTTTAGTATGCTCTTGACAGTCATTTTATGTCACCACTTTCTTGCTGATGGAATTTAACTTGGCCAACAGAAGTATTAGCAAGTCAAGTTTATTAGGTTGCTACTGAAAAACCCCCACCTTTTAAAGATAAGTTGTCATTGCTGATATAAATTTAAAACTTTAAAAACTCCAAATATTCACATTTCAGTACATGCCATATTAGAATCATAGGATCATTTAGGTTGGAAAAGACTTCAAAAATCTTTGAGTCCAACCACTACCCCAGCACTGCCAAGTCAATCACTAACCATGTCCTTAACGCTGTATCTGCAGGTGTTTTAAATACCTCCAGGGATGGCAACTCCACCACTTCCCTAGGTAGCCTGTTCCAATGCTTGACAACTCTTGCCCTGAAGACATTTTCCCTAGTACCCAATCTAAACCTGCCCTGGTGCAACTTGAGGCTGTTTCCTCTCATCTGTCACTTGTTACCTGGGAGAAAAGACTCCACTTCGCCACAGCCTCCTTTCATATTATTGTAAATTGCAATAAGGTCTCCTTTGAGCCTCCTTTTCTCCAGGCGAAACACCCCCAGGTCCCTCAGCTGCTCCTCATCAGACTTGTGCTCCAGACCCTTCCCCAGCTCCATTCCCCTTCTCTGGACTCACTCCAGCCCCTCAATGCCTTTTTTGTGGTGAGGGGCCCAAAAGTGAACACAGGATTTGAGCTGTGGCCTCACCAGTGCCGAGCACAGGAGGACAATCATTGCCCTGGTCCTGCTGCCACACTACTGCTGATCCAGGCCAGGTGCCATTGGCCTTCCTGGCCCTCTGGGCACACCTGGCTCATGTTCAGCTGCTGTCAAACAGCACCCCCAGGTCCTTTTCCTCCAGGCACATTTCCAGCCACTCTTCCCCCAGCCTGTAGCTCTGCCTGGGGTTGTTGTGACTCAAGTGCAGGAGCCAGCACTTGGCCTTGTTAAACCTCATACAGCTGACCTCATCCCACTGATCCAGTCTGTCCAGACCCCTCTGCAGAGCCTTCCTACCCTCCAGCAGATCAACGTTCGTGACCATATTGAAATTGTGGTTTTTAAAAAGTATCAATTCAATACCTCTAGATTGAAGGAGATCAACTTCTTTCAGTGTACAGTCAACATTTATCTGGAGTTGTCTGTTGAGGCTTCTCAATCTGGTCATTTCCTCAGGCTAGAAAAAAACATCCCAAAATAGTAATTGTGGGAAAGTCAGCATCTTATTTGAAATAGAAATAACACTGCTATATCTTTGTTAACAGCTTTATTAAAAACTGAGTATAGACAGGGCACTGAAAGAAGCCAAACTGGCCCATTACTCCTAACTCATTTGCCCTCAAAGAAACATTCTTCTATTGGCATGTGAGGAGTAAAACAAACAGACAAATTACTTAATACTAGAATTCATGAGTAGGATGACATTAACTGAGCTCAAGCTTATAAAACCACACACATTACTAAATTCTGTATAAATGGATGACTTACTACCTGATGCCACCTTGCATCAAGATGATCAGAAAATAGAATACAAGCTGCAGCCCACATTAACTATTACTTGATTATAACTGAACAAGGCTAAAAGTTTATTCACCTCCATCAACCCAAGGAGCTCCAAGAAGCCAAACCTTCTAGCCCAGTATATTTAAATAATTCAATGATGAAAGATGGCAATTATTCTTAGCAGAATAATCAGTTATTTAAGTGCATATATTTGCATATCATTAAGAAACCCTAAGTTACTGGAATGCAAAGCTTTCTTAATGCTAGCAGGATCAATCACTAACACAGTTTATCCCAGGATACATTCCAGTCACAAAACCACAGAACACTTGACTTTGCAAAAAACCTCTGGAGGCCATCTGGTCCAACTCCTCTCCCAAGCCTCTAACCAGACTTTCTGCCACTGATTGCCACACTCTTGGCCTAGCTGTTCATCCAGTTTCCAATGAATTTAAGTGCTAATCCAGCCCATACTTCATCGGCTTCTCTATACAGATCTTACTGGAGACAATGTTGAAAGCCTTGCCAAAATCTAGACAGACAATAACCACTGTCTGTCAAGTTACCAGGACAGACTCTGCATCCTAGAAGTTTACCAAATTGGTCAAGCTTGATTTCCCCTTGGTGAATCTATGTGACTACTACTGATGACCTTCTTGTCCTTCATGTGACTGGAAATGGGCAGCAGCATTAGCTGCTCAATCAGTTTCCCAAGGATCAAGGTGAGACTGACCAGCCTGTAGCTCCCTGGGTCCTCCCCTTCTTGAAGACAGCAGTGATATTTACTCTCCTCTAGTCTTTGGGCACTCTCCCAAACACCATTAATCAACCAAAGATTATCTGGAGTGGCCTTGCAATGACACCTGCCAGCTCCCTCAGCACTCATAGGTGCATCTCATCCAGGATTATGACCTCGTGTATGCCTCCTTTACTTAAGCATTCCCTGACCTGATTCTCTTCCACTAAGGGTACACCTTCCTTGCTTCACACTTTTCCCAGGGTCTCTGAGACCTGAAAGACTGTGCCAAGAGGTTCATTCAGTACCTGAAGCCTTTTCCATGTCCTGCATAACCAGGTCCCCCATCTTGCTGAGCCCACATTTTCACTGGTCTTCCTGCTGTCACCTAGGTAGTAACAGAAGCTTTTCTTTTGGTCTTTGAAATCCTGTGCCAGATTCAATTCCAGTTGGTCTCTGGCTTTCCTAACCTCATCCTGGCACACTCAGTGCCTCTGTACTTCTCCCAGGTACATCCTTGCCAAATGCTGCCCTGAAACAGGTGAGACACACAACAGCCATAGTAGCTAAGCAGCCAACAGCCTTTCTGTGCCTGCCAGCCTACACCTGTGTGCATTGTTTGTGTCAACACAGCCAGTAAGTCTGAGCTGATTTGCTTAACAACTGTGCACAGTGGAAGCTATTTTTCAGCCAGATGCATTCCCTTATCAGAGCCACACATGTTTGAGCTAGAGTCACTTGCAGGTGGAAGTCACACAGATAAGAAGAGTCAACAAGGAAAACAGGAGAGATCCAACTATTTCAGGCAACACTGACAGTGAAAAGTTATTTGGCACATCCTGCACGTACCAAATGAGAAAATACTGTCTATGAGAAGCAACTACTCAAACAACCAAATACCTTTTTTGAAAAAAAAGTTAAACCTTCCTGGCATGAACACGAAGCTCTGTATGGCTCAAGCTTATTGAATAGACTTGGACATACTTTTATTGGTTGTTAGGAAAGCAACTATGTTCAGTTCTGTGGTCCACAAGAGCACATGCATACAACTTTCTGGAGTTTTGTTGGGAACTCGAAGAAAACTGGACACATCCGGTTCAATTACCTTATGACAAATCAAGTACTTAAATCGTCTCCAAAGACTGAAAATTTTATACCCAAAAGTATTTTTTGAGTAGTACTTTAGTTTCATTAAAACACAAAAAATAAATGTGTATGTTGAATTAAAATACTAACAAATTGCTTACTGTTGGAATTGCAGTTGTACAGCTGACTCTTCGAAGCCGCCTCTGCATCAGATCATGCTCCATACCATTGACTTCGGTTTTCAGGCGTTCGAGCTCTTCTTTCTCAAGCTTCAGTTCCTTTGCTAATCTCTCCATCCTTGCTCGCTGATGTAACAGCAAGGCTAATGTTTTACACAGAAGAAATAGTTACTAGCACATAAAAACCTGGAACGCTGAATTCTTAACTTATGCGTAAGATTCACGAGTGACCTTTCTGTAAAAAAAAAGTGATCGTAGACATGCAGCCAAATATCAGTGTGAAGATACTTTCATGCCAAATGAACTACAATTTAGAAGAAAGTTCTTCCAGAATAAAAACACATTTTAGACAGTAACTTGAAGTTGTTATTACCATTTTGGTCAAAGCTTCTTTTTTTGCATTTGGTCTTTCTCATCTCAAAAATATAAAGGCACCTGTACAAGGAGACAGCTTCTCAGGATGAAACAGCAACCTAGTTATACTAATACTCTACTGACAAAAAAAATACAAATACCAGAGGTAAGATCAGAAGGTAACACACACTTCGTACCTGCTGCTCAACAGCAGCTGACACACCAGCCTTGAGACATTAGCCAAATGTCAGTCCCGAATTGGTTTTTTTCACTGCTATTACAAACTGTGGTATAATGTTTAAGTAGTCTTGGCTTTTCAGGGAATACTGTAATCCTCAATACTGTAAGTTCCCCAGGGTTCAGAGGCAAAACTATAGAGCTTTAACAAAATAAACTAGAGAATCCAGAAAATAAAAAGTTGGGTCAGCTCAGGTGCTTCAGACTCAATTCTATGACAGACCGATTTCTCCAAACTCTCTCTGCTGTTAGTCATTCCCTCATTTTTGTCATGGTACTGAAATTTATGACTCTCAGTCACAAGCTGATGTTGGGCTTCCAGAGAACCAAAGGAAAGAATTTTGACTAGCTAGAAGATAATATTCAGTTTCCTAAAGAAGAGCATTTCTCAGTATTTCATCATGATGCAAAGCTGGCCAAGTTAGTGTGATGCTTAATCCTTTCTGATCAGGCTGGTTTTACCTGATTGAAGTCTGCTAGGACAGAGAAAAATAAGACATTTGATGTGGGTATTCAAACATGCTGTTCATATAACAATGTTCCAGCAAACTGTTCAAAATAAGGATGCTGTAAAACCTGCAAAATGCTACTTCATGAAAAGCCCCAGCCAGCACTTGCCCTTTTCTTCACCCCATCCAACAGAGGCAAAGGAAAAGCACGTAATATACAAGAATATTCACATATGTGCTAAAAGGAGTTAGAAAAATAAGCAGCAACACGATAACTTATGCAAAAGCACAAGAACACCCCAACCTCTTAGAAGCAGGTATCAACATTAGGCACAAAAATGTAGCACTGTAATTTGGATTTTGTATGGATTCACCAATTCATGGCCAAAGAATAAACAACAAAAAACCTAGCCAAGAATCGTATCAGGTGTTTTTATACTACAGGCACCAGAATTATTCAACACAACTGTTCTCTACTTTTTCAAGTAACGTAAGTTATGAGAGCAGAATTAAGGGAAAAAGTACAGATATCAGACTGAATGATTTTCCACTATTGTTATCAAACCTTGTCTCTGTGTGACTCTTTCAACTTAACAAGGTGTGACTACATTTCATAGCTTCACGTTATACTCTAACACAATTCATCAAACATGACTCATATTACAAAGAAGCAGTCAGAGTACAGACACCAGGATGAATTTCTGGTAACACTTTTTACAATGGTTCACATTCAAGAGAAAATTAAACTTGTTCCATAAATTAAGCTGTTAAATATTCTCTTTTCTAGGACTCCTTTGTGGTAGTAAAGAGTAAAATGTTTCTTCTTCTACAGTTTATTTCTATCAAGAGTTCAGAGTGCAGCAAAAAAAAAGCTCTGTTAAGGTAGGTATTGTCACCAGTGCAAACACCCCAAAAAGCATACACTAATTAGTTTTATTTGGTTTGCTTTTCAGATACACAAATCTAGTGGAAGACACAAAGGCAAAACCAGGTTTTACATTTCAGAATATATTTTTCACAGCTGTGTGAAGCTACCTGTATTTTTCTCACAGAAATGACAACTTTCACTGAAGCTGTAATAGCAACACTACCAAACAAAGCACAAGGCCTCGGAGTCACAGACCTACTGGTACTCATTCTTACTGAAGAGTTGGGTCTACAGAATTTCTAATTGGGTCTACCAGGTACAAAACAGCTTTGTTGATGAGTTAGAAAAGCTCAAAAGGCAGTAAGTGAAATAAGAAATCAAGAACTACAGGGCAGCACTAGAAGCTCTCACTTCAGCTCTCTGAAACAAAAAAAAAGCTAGAAGGAACAACAGAGGGATAGACTCTTTTTTTCTAAGCACAAATCCAGAAAATACCTGATGGAGGTTATTATTCTGTCATTATCCAAATGTCTGGTTTCAATGATTGCAGATTGATTCACTTGCTCAGTTTTAAATGTTTCAAATCTATCTATACAGCAGATGACTCCAAGAAAAGTAGTTTTCAGCTTAAGGTTTAATTCCACTTTTTTTCTTTACTGAATTCTTCATTTATATATGGCATTAAAACTATGTTTTATCCCAGTGCAGCAGAACACACATCCTAAAATTTGTCTGCCAATCTCTTCTTCCTCTTTAAAAATTTCAAGTGGAAGAAGTGAACTTTTGATTTAAGTTCTTCAAAGTATTATTTTATCACCTTTCAAAAAAATATTTGTATTGACAAAGTTTTTTAGTTGCATTCTTATCTCTCTCCTCTTTCACTTAATATTCTTCAATCTAAACCAAATGCAGAAGCCAGTGCTTCAGGTGTTCTAAAGCACTTGAATATGGAACAAATACAAAAAATTATAAAAATCCACATGTAAATTTATGACACAGTTCTTCAATGCAGAATTTAGAAAAGTGACACACAGTATATGAACAAACTACTTATCATTGTTAACTGCAGTGTTTTAAGAAAGTCCCCTAACATCAAAACCACAGCAATGTTACGACCCTTAGAAATATTTTATGTACTGGACTGAAATTTGGCAGTATTAAAAAAAAAAATCAGAAAAAACTCTCTGATTTTTGACAGAGTTTCTATTTGTCTCTGTACAGGTTCAAAAATTCTCACTAAGTAGCAAAATCAAGCTGAAAATGCATTTTACAACACCACAATTTGCAGGGTGAAACATTTACCTTGAGTGTAAGCATAGTCGTCTGATCCAGAACTAGAACTTCTCTGATACTTATGGCTTCCTTTTTCTCCTCCAGATCCTGGGATTACAGAAATAGGCTGAATAGGTTCTGGTGCTGCAGAACGCTCTTCTTGGTCCACTAAATTTAAAAGATTCTCAGTCGGTGCTCGACCTACTGTGATTTTAAAAATGGTTGGGTTTGGCTGAGATACCATTACCCGAGGAGACTGTGTTGGTGCACCTGCAGGTCCAGTTGGTTGAGTGTAGGTAATATATACTGGATTAACACTAAATGGAGGTTTGGGTTGTCCCGACATACCTCTGGATGGAGAGCTTGAAGGAGGAGTAGTGGCTGCATACAGCGGGTGCTGGTTTCGTTGAGATGGTTGATTACTTATTGGCGAAGGGCTTCTGTTCATTGCAGTCCCAGGTCTTTGCGGTGGCTCAACTGTAATTTCTATTTTATTCATGGAACCTTTGGATAAACTAGGTCCAGCAAAAGGAGGAAGGTATGATACAGAGTGACCACCTTGCTTTTGAAAAGTCTGGGATGCTTGCTGATATGGATGGGGTGGGACAGTGGAAGGGCTAGGAGGCATGAAAACATGTGAACTCTGATGACTCAGCTGAGGAGGTTGAACTTGGTGTTGAGGAGAGCCGAAGGGAGAGGGACACTGGGATGCCGGTGGCGATCGAAAAGCCGACTGCGGGATCTGGGGTTGTTTTGGAGAATACTGAGAAGGTTGGTAGTTCTGTTGATGTGGATATACAGGTAGAGGACGAGGAGTATAATGAGGAACTGGGCCCTGTGGCGATGAATGCCACTGTGTATTCTGAGGAGTCTGTCGTCCTGAAGAACTTTGAGATGTTTGTCTAATATAAATAGAGCCAGGAGTCCCATAAAGATTGCCTGGAATCTGTGGAAGAATTTGTAGAGCTCTGGGTACACTCTGTCCAGAGGGGAGGTTTTGTGATACTGTAACAGTAATGGGATTTGTACTGTACCGAGGTATGTGCATATACGTGGGAGGAGGGCCTTGCATAGCAGACGTGTTCATTCCTGGTTGTATGGAAGATGGCTGTGGAGGTGGCTGTGGAGGAGGAGTAGCTGCATTTCTATTCTGGTCATTCATGAAAAATGGATTGTAACTAGGAGAAGCTGCCACAACGGCGGGAGCAGAATGTGGTTCTTGAACTAAGCAAATCAGCTGTTTACCTGCCGTGCGCTGCGGGTCAATGTGTCCATCGCTTGAGCTGTGTACCAGTGTACGACCACCATTAAGTTGAGCTCCATCCCCCGCATGATAGCTGGTATGAGGATGAATACCCAGATTAATGTGCAAAAGGCTATTTCTATTCATTCTGGTGTCATCAGGGCTGTGGTACTCCATATACAAATACTTGTTGCTCTCCTGTGCAAGGGCTCGACAACAGGCATCGAGGTTGTTGTTGTTCTAGGAGCAAGAACAGATACCTATTACTGTCATAGAGCACAGGAAAGAGCCACCACTCTGTGTTCAACATTCAGCTGAGGCCACAACCACGCCCAGCCTGGACATAACTAGGGGTAGCATTTCATACACAGGTATTGTGAAATAAAGATGATACTTGCTACATGGTATGCAAGTAACACATAGCTCACATTTCATCTGGCAAAATGCTCTGGGGTAACACTAGTTACACTGTGACATATTAAAAAAAACCAAGTCCAGTTTTGGGAAAGCAACGGTTACAACTCTTTGCATGTTCTTCAAGGAACGGGTCTGTACAATTAACTAGTTCTAGTAAAACACAAATCAAATTAAACTAGAATTCAATTGCAAACTCTGGAAAAGCATAACAAAAACGCAGATAATATTTTAACTTTTATCTGAGTGTCTACTGTTTCCACTTCCAGTTTACTGTTTATCTGAGTATTTCTCTTCACCTGGAAGTTTAAAACCTCAACATTTTAAACTAGCTTTCATTGGTAGAACAGTATTTAATACCTTAACAATGAAGTCAAAGTATTGCTTGAAGAAGTACTGGTGATTCCATAAAGAACATTTCAATTCCAACAAAATTTAAACTGCCTTTAAAAATTTAAAGCTTAAGGCTAAAAAAGATTTATTCATATGTCAGTGAGAAACCAAATAACCCTTTTAAAAGTTTGATTTGTTCTGTGATGCTAGCAGTTGAAACTATACAGACAATAAATTATGAATCAAATGAGAAATATAATGGGGAATTCCTTTTCCCTTCTTGCCCTCTCCACTCATTTTAGCTTAATGTAGTCCGTTAAAAGAACAACACAAATGATAGCTTTTCCAAACCAGTAAAATCACTAGAAAGCGTCCCAGATGGTGGACTTCTTTTCTGCCCACTTTATCATGTAACAGCCTGCATCAGCTGTGGTTCAGATTTTAATCTAAATAGTAGCTAAAGAAAACAAATTTCACTTTAAGTTCAACTAAATCTGGCCCTTAGCACCTTAACTTTATTACACCTGACCCAAGGTACCTTCTGTGACAAAGAGCACCTCCTTCCACAGCAAGTGTGTACATACTTATATATAAACATACACCCCTGCCTTCCTCAGTGTGCTAAAATTACCATTCTAAGGAATATACATTAATAATAGCTGCACTTCTATTTTAAACACTATGACTTGTAGTATATATAAAGCATATATATAAAGCATATATATAAAGCATATATATAAAGCATATATATAAAGCATATATATAAAGCATATATATAAAGCATATATATTTTAAACACAATGACTTGTAGTATATATAAAGTATATATACTTTATATGTATACTTTATATTAATACACATATTGCCTTGCAATACAATTTTCAACAGCTTATCCATTGGCTGAACAGGCATATTACATTTCTTTTCTCATAGACCTAGTCAGTCTTAATACCAGAGTGAAGATGACTTTCCCAAAATTTCATATGATTTCACTATCAGATGAACACACATATTCAGCATCTTCTCATATGAAGACTTACTACGAAGCATGACAGAAGAGTCCAGCACTTAAATAGGAATGGCTCTCACTCTACAGATACTTCTCCCTGACAACGTCCCTTCCTGCTGGGTTCCCCTAGACCTCAATGGTCAGTGGGAATATCCAGACATCACTAAAAACTTCAGACCAGAATATGTGGAACCAGACCTTGTAATAACAACCAGCACCACAACACAAAGACAACAGTCTCAAAAAAGTGAACAACTACCATCAGCCACTTGCCATCTAAACAGAATTTCATGAACAGAGCCTTCAGCTTCCTTAGGTCACTTGATCAGGGTGCAGGTAAAGAGAACGTATATAGGACAGGCTCTGCTCTGATTTTATCAGGGTATGGAATATATTTGTCATTTCAAAGGACCCCCAATTTTTGACAGGTCTAAAACTCAAAACTGATTTAAATCAAGAGCATTTATTGCAAATGGTTATTGGAAACCAGCTCACACATCTTTAAATATAAAATGGGTTTGGAAACAAAATCTTTACTTAAAAACATAACAAGTATTTGCTGTGCAAAATTAACTAGCTATCCAGAATGTCATAGTATAGATACAGAACACCATATGCTTCTGCAGCATTAGGGGCTCTTTAATTTTATTGGTTTAAAAATGTCTATGACAAACACAGTTCATCCAAAGAATCATGTACTTAACAGTAGAGAAGAGATGACTGTCAGGACAAGTAAAGCTTTAAATTGCAGGGCTTCCCCTGCTTTACATTTGTGTGAAAGCAATTAATTTTTATTTGTATAGTTTAGAAGACAAAATGCAAAAATTACAACCCCTGTTCTAAGTAAAACTACTCATCTGCCAGGGACAGGCAGGATGCAAATACAGCTTTCCAACCTCAGCCATGGCCACACAAGGCCAAACCAGATCTTGCATGTTTCTATTCCATTCCTGAATCTTCCCATTAACTGAACGTATTCCCAGATGACCACTACTTAGTACATGTGGTAGCTTATTATCACTTCCAATTTCTGATTTTAGATGAAGGTGGAAGGATGAAATGGAAAGGAAAAGGAGTACAGGGAGAAGAATCACCACCTGACCTAGAAAGAGAGAAGTAAAACTAAACCTCTGAAAAGCCATCGGAAAAAGATGCCATGAAGAGGGAAAACTGTCAGATTCCTAGCTAAGTCCAGCTCCTTATCTAGGAAGGATGAGTGATTGTTTACTAAAACCTCCTCCAGCATATGTATGTTATTTATGTGGCCATCATCAATTAACATCCCATTAGCCACTTTCTTTATTCCCCATATGCATACAGTCACAGGTCACACAGGCAATGAAAAAACATCAGTGCAAAAAAACTCCACAGACCTAAGTGAAGAATGACAAAATTTTTGCACCTAAAAGACAAGACAGAAATGCAAGTAGTAGAGTCCTCCAACCTTCTAAAATAAAACCAGGAGAATGAAAATCTATGCTTCACGTATACTTAAAAAAAAGTTTTCATACTAAACTCCTATTTCATACCAAAATAAAATACACAGACTCTTTACCATACCTGAAGCATGCACTGAGATACCACCCCTTCAGGTATCTCAGGGAAACGCTGCCGGAGATCATGGAGTACCTGCACGTCAAGCTGTTGGCTGCCCTGCGCCATGCCAGATGGATGATGTTCCAGATTACCAGAAAACGGAAGTCAACAGGCCTTCCAGTGATTGTGGTCTTCTGAGGCTTCTGGCATTTTCTGTAAGAAACAAAACAATCTTTTAAGCCATCGCAACTTTTCGTCCTTCCCAAACTGCTTGTGTAGAAAAACTACCTTAATGCGTTTTAGCTATCAAGAGACACAATAGCTTAAACACAAGGGTGGGAACAATCATGTCTCAAATAGTAATATTAAAACACTCAACATCTCACAGGTATGTCTATATTGGCATTGCACTAGAATGTGCTAGTTCAGGTCTTTACTCAGTCCCATTGTGGCACCACGTAGGCATAACTTTAGTCTGACCTGCATAAAATGGAACTGTTATATATTTACTCCAAGTGAAATTCTGAACAGTTTTCCAAAAAGGTTGAAGTTATCACAAAGTATAGATGTCTTATTTACAACACACTAGAAATAATAGTCTGGAAAACTAAGTAGCATAATTATCCAAAAATACTCATCTATGAATAGGGTTCCAACTCTTTTGTCTTTACATCACTACAAATCCAAGAAGCCAGCAGCAGTTTTTGTGAAACTAAACAAGAATTAAACAGAATTTAAAGAGTCCTTTTCAAGATTAGATAAGCATCTACGTAAGATTTTTGTAAAGTACCTGTTATATTCATACTAACATGATGAGTGACAAAAACCAAACCAAACCCCCTACACTTTCCATTTCAAAATTCTTATATCCAACCACAAAAAGATTCTATCTGAACTTCAATATCCAAGGACTACTGGAAGGCAAACACAGTCTGAGTTAACAAATGCTTTTTTTTGCTTGTGGCTTATGATCACAGCAGTAACCAAAAGGCAGCTGAGGTCTAAGTAAAGATTCACAAAAACTTTGCATGAGGTGGTGCATGACACAGCCCCTGTTACACATCTATCACTGCTAAACTTCAAAAGCCTTTCCAACAATGCTGCTCAGTGGAATTCTTAACTGCAGAGAATGCACTGCTGTGTTCAAAAAGGAAACAAAAGTCAGATACCAGCAGAGCTGCTGTTTAATAATATATTAGCTACCCAAAGTCCCAAGTTTAAATCATGCTTATCTCAACCTCAGTGCATCTGTGGGTGGCACACGGCACTGGTGCTCCAGTCAGCTTTTCATTCGTTAGCTCAACTTCCAGCAGCAGTCTCCAGCAGCACAACAGACCAGCAAATGCACACATACCCCTAGGCACTAAAATTCCAACAGTTTCCTATATCTTTCCTCTGAAAGTCTCTTTGCTTTCAGAAGCACGAAAACAGAACATAAATCTTCAAATAAAGTGTCAGGTTTAGGGTAAAAAAAAACAAAAAAAACCCCAAACTTTGGTCAAAGTTTCAGGGGTAAAAAAAGCAGGAGTCAAGTCCAGTCCACGATCTGTTGGTTTTGTATGTGCACAGCTCTCAGCTGCCATCAGCATTCACTGAACACCACATGTCCTCACAGAAAGGGTCCCTCTCTGTCCCATCTCATATATTCTAGTATCCAGTAAGACACCTGCCACATCACACACTTCTTCAAGATAAACGAGACAAGTTTAAAGAACAGTGAGATATGTGAATTATCTTGCTGTGACTTAAGAAATACTACAATAAACTTACATTGTATATCACAATTCATTTCTGTCCACTGCAGTAATGCTTTATTTTAAAAGGAAATGGAGCTTCCACCAGAAAATTCCTATCTACACTCACAGTAGGGGATCTTTCATAAAACCTACTTTTTTTGTAAATGACAAACAAACATCATACTCTGAAATGCAAAGCATCACAAGGATACTCAAAGAAAACCTGACAGCAATCAAGCTCTATGTGTTTCTAGACAGCTCTCCTTATCCCCGGAGGCAAAGGCTGAAATACAGTAATGAAGGAGTACCCTACCAGAATAAACTGCAGTTAAGAGCTCTGTGGAATAACAAGTGACAGCATCTGAAATGGAAGTTAATAATTATAAGAATTTCATTTGCATGGGAAAGAGCCTTTGCGTCACTTCTCTCTTCAAATAAAAATTTAAATGTAACACAGGTGACTGTGTAAATGTAACACATGGACTGAAGATCCATCATCAGTACATTCAGTGTTTTTCTACTACACTTTTAAAATAATAGAATTTTTTTGTTTGTTTTCTAACATTTCCCAAATATGTGTGGTGAGTAGAGGTATAACACAAAGTAACTGGCAGTTACTGGCCAACTATGAATTTTATCAGACTTCTAAACACAATGGGTAACAAATTTCCATTTTCATTTTGAGGAGTTGAAGCTTCAAGCCTTTACAGTTGCACAGATAGCCTTAAAAAGTCTACAAGAAACCCAAAATAACTGTTGGGAAGCATGAACAAACACACAATCATTCTGAAGTCCTTGGATTACATGGCTAAGCTACTGTGGAAATCTGTTGGGGTTTTTCTTCCCCCAGCCAATACCACAAAATTCACTATTATCATTATGTACAAGCCTTTTGTCCTACCTATTGTTCAACATTTTATTCAGCTTATTCTGCTTGACCTGTCTACAACTGACTGCACATTTTCCACTCTAAGCAGGCACGAACTGGCTGGAATACAATACCCACTTCCCATGTTGCTCCACAGCACACTGCAGGCAGAGAAGCAAGTTATTCAGAGAGCCAAGGGCTTACAGCAAAGGCTACACAGCTGAGATGCTTAGACAAGAACTCCTGCTGAGCCACAAGACGCTAGGAAAGCAATCCTTCAAAGACTTTCTTCCACAGCATTCACAGGCTAAGGGACACACTGAGGTGCATTACAGGACCAGCCTTGTAATTACTGAAAGTTCAATGCATCAAACCCCAAACCAAAGTCAAAATGAAAACAAGAGGCTTCATCTGTAGCTTTCAGAAATGATTTGAGGGTACCCAAACTCCAGATGAAAAGTATCTCATGAAGATGGAATAAATTAACAGTGCTACACACACAGCAGTGCTAATGGCAAAACCACAGTGTATTGTCACAGAATTGGTCCCACTGTGTTAACACACAGAGCCAACCTCAGGAGACACTCAGTGAATCTCAGGGATTATGCAAACCATGACCCAAGTCCTAAACAAATACAATAATCTGTTTTTTCACATCTTTTACAGGCCCAAATGATATGTACATGAAAACAGTATCTTTACATTTAATCTTTTCCTTAAGCCATTTGTGTATATTACAAATTAGAAAACAACCAACAGTTCCATCAATCTGAGGCATCAAACTGATGCCTCTTTACTGAAAGAATAAATAAAAAAGCAGAACTACTATAGGTTTGATCCTCCCCACAAACCTGTTCAAAATCTATTCTACTACTGTCATTTTTGAAGCACTAAATCAATTAAAATGAAGACACCTAAATCACCAGGAATAAGACCCAATTAAAAACTAAGTTACGTCAATAAATATGATTGGAAAATGTATAAATTATATATTGATGTGCACTGATAGCATTACAATGTATGAAACAATTAAGTGATTCCTGTGTGGATTTCCAGAAAACAGGCTACCTGGAAGACAGTTTCTTAGGCCTTAACAATTTGAAATTAATTATTAAGAGTTTATAACAATAGTTGGACATTGAAGTGTAAGAGGAAAAAAATCAAGAGGCAGAACACAATAATAAAAGATCAGCTTACAGAACCATAAATATCCTGGAGTCCACAAGGAATATCAAAGTCCAGCTCCTGGCCCTGCATAGGGACAGCCCCAAGAATCACACTATGTGCCTGAGAGGGTTGTCCAAACACTTCTGATCTCTGTCAGGCTTGGTGCTGTGACCACCGCCCTGGGGAGCCTGTTCCAGCACCCAGCCACTCTCAGGATGAAGAACCTTTTCCTAATATCCAACCTAAACCTCCCCTGACACAGCTTCAGACCATTCCCTCGGGTCCTGTCACTGGTCACAGAGAGCAGAGATCAGTGCCTGCCCTTCCTCTTCCCCTCACGAGGAAGTTGTTACTGCAGTGGGGGTTCCCCTCAGTCTCCTCCAGGCTAAGCAAGCCAAGTGCCCTCAGCTGCTCCTCCTCACCCTTTACCACCCTGGTGGCCTCCTTGGTAGTTACACACATGCAACTGAACAGCTTTCTCCACCTTTCTTCCCAACCCCAGCCAACTCAACCGTGCTAGCTCAACCTGTTAAAACAATTTAAAAACCAAGCCAAACACTTTTTACTAGTTTAACAAGCTTTCCCTGCACAATGCAATACCCCCTGAACATCACACCACCATGTACAGGAAGATGAGAAGGTAAAAAGGGGAAAGGGATATAGGACCAAGAACCAAGAACCATCTCCTTCTCTTCAGCACACATCAGTCATCTGATCAGTTAAAGCCATAACAAAAAGACACTTTCACCTGAAGCAGACTTAGAACAAAAGCCAAAGCTGTTCTTGTACAAACAGCACTAAACCAGGATGGGGATTTTACCAAGAGCTATCAGTACTGGAGTTACACAGAGACCATGCTGTGGCACTGCAAGAAAGCTGCCTGTCAGCTGAGCTCCAAAGGTACCACCAGACACCAAGTCAGAACTGAAACTGCACTTCAAACTCCCCATCACTTGCTCACCGTCCATGCAACACTAACACTATCCTCTACAGAAACTCTTTTCTGAAAGCTATGACAGACCAACTGATTACAGGCAGCAGCTCTTTATCACCGGAATGATTACACCCCCTACATCTCCGCTGACGCACTGGTTAAATGTTTCCAAAGGCCAGGATACTGCCCATATACTGCTTGCCAACAGCAACACATGAGAAGACAAGAGACTAATTAGCTCAGCCAACATATTTAGAAAGCACTTTATCAGACTGAGTATTAGTATCCTTGGGGTTTTAGCTAATACTGTGGTTTTAACAAACAAATATGATTTCAGCTATTACTGCATCATCACATCCCAATTCCACTTCTGTATTTCAGTACTCAGGTAGATGCTAAGGTGTATAATTATTGTGTTATTCCCTACAATGACTGCAAACACACAGAAAAAAGCTGATGAAGAGCAACGTTTTTGTAAATAAGCTTGTATAGAACCAGGACATTTGAAGATAAAAATTCAAACCAAGTTGCTTCACACAAAGGATTAACTACGCAAAAACATGGTTTTTAACATCCCATCCCACACATACCTATTATTTAATAGGCATCAATTATAGCCTTGTAAACATGCCCATCATGTGACCTGGCTGCAGATTCAATCATGTAATCCCACCTCTAATCCTTAAGCAGCCTCTAGAACCAGTTACCTTAAATTCAAAGGTGCCTGCTTGCAGTAGAAAATTACACTGGCTGTAATTGTTTAAGGTCATCACAATCTATTAATTCCAATACTGAAAAGAAAGACAACAGATTGTTTGCATTTATTTAACCATTCAAATAAACAAAAACAAATAACTCGTCCTGCAAATACCAGAACACTCATATCAATCCAGCTAAAATCTTGGATTGCTCTTGCAGCAAAGGCAGGCAAATGAGTTTATGGCAATGTGACACCTTCATAAAGACTTGCTAGCTGGAAGATCTTAAAATCTCAGAAATACGAGAAACTAAAGTGCTGTAACAGTACCAAGAGCAATTTTTCTTCACAGCCATCTTCAGTCACACACTCACTGTATAAACGTGATATATGACAAAAACCAAGGGTTATTTTTCCCTGCAACAGTCCAGCTAAAGTAATTTTTAGGATTATATATAGCTAAGCACAATTTTCCCACCTCAGAAATCAGAATGCCCATTTGTTAGAGAAGTTTTCTTTATTTACAGGGTGATACATCCCACAGCTTTGGGACTGTATTACTTCACATAGTAGGAAAGACACACCAAAACTTAAAGACATTTTGTCAGTTCATACAAAGTTCAACAAAGGAAAATAAAGTCAATGTTTAAAGCTGAGCTCAGCATGCTGCTGCCACTGCTCTGAATGACTGGCTATGTCAGTAAAACCACAGCTTCATGGTTTGGCAAGTTGTCTTCTGATGAAGTCATTCACTTGAGTAAAAGATCAACAGATTCATAATCCTCTGGATGGCAGGAAGGCGATGTGAAGCGCAATGAAGAGGTATACAGCAGAATGAAACTAAAAATAAAGCTGACAAGCTATCACTGTTGACCAATTGATCTCTTACGGTAAAGTTATACAAGCTCTCCTGGCGATTCCATATCCCCATCCATTTATCCATACAACAGCTACCCAGATGTGTCATGTGATGGCCTAGAACAGCTCAGAGTACCGAAATGGAATGTAAATCATTAAAGTCAGCATGATTAGAACACTATCATCTCAGATGGATGAAAAAGAAGTGTAGAGCAACAAAAATCATACCTTCACTTGTTTATTTTTTTCCCAATAGCTTAAACTTAAGCAGTGATCAGTTTTATCCATGTTTGAAACTCTTTCCACAGACTCTATAAATGAAGACTATTGTGATACAGTGTGGTGTATCTTTATCACACAAAAGCAATATATAACTCTGAGGTAATGGAAACCTGGACAGAGGAAACCCATTTTTGGCAGAACAGTGACACTGCCTAGAAACATGACTCAAGCATAACAAGGTTTCATCTGCAATCTGTGTACAAGCATGTTAATTACACAGGTTCTTATGAAAATTTAAAAAATCATTATCAATCACTATTCCCTCTTAGGCATGTATTTTGTGTTGTTTTGTGTGCTTTAGTATTTGCTTTGCTTTCCTCCCTTCAATTACACTCTGCCATCCTTATGGGCCATCAACATCTAAACAAACCAGTGCTTAGTGTTACACATTTAGTGTTTTCTCTCTTCCACCTACATCACAGAATCATTAAGGGTGGAAAAGACCTTCAAGATCAAGTCTAACCTCTGACTGAATACCACCATGCCCACTAAACCGTATCACCAAGTGCCATGTCTACTCATTTTCTGAACACTTCCAGGGATGGTGACTCCACCCTTCCCTGGGCAGCCTGTTCCAATGTTTAACCACTCTTTCAGTGGCACAGCTTGAGGCCATTTCCCTTTGTTCTACCTCTAGTTATCTAGGAGAAGAGACAGACCCCCACGTGGCTACAACCTCCTTTCAGGCAGGTGAAGTGAGCAATAAGGTCACGCCTGAGGTTTCCTTTTCTCTAGGGTAAACCTGGCTCCCACAGCTGCTCCTCAGGAGACTTGTGTTCCCTTCACCATCTCCATTGCCCTTATCTGGATATGCTCCAGGCACCTCAATGTCCTTGGAATGAGGGACCCAAAACTTCTTTTCAAACTAAACATTTATATGGAGACATTATTTATTCCATTGCTTTGGAAGCAAAAGGGGTGAAACTCATCTCTACCCCATATACAAGTCGAATCTCCACAAAGTAGAATTTACTTTTAATACCTACATTACACCAGGAAATAGTAAAAACTCAATGATGATGAGAAGACCACTTAACTGGAACAATGATACCCACTTTAGTAAGTAGCTAGGAGGTTCTTGGCCAGTAATTCCTCTACCAAGTAAGTCACAGCATGGTCTGGGTGGGACAGGACCTTCAAAGATCACCCCAATTCCAAAGCCCTGCTGAGGGGGCACTAGACCAGGTTGCTCAAAGCCCTGTCCAGCCTGACCCGGAACACTGCTAACGATGGGGCATCACTTGTCTGAGCAAGCACTGTCTGTTCCAGTGCTTCCCCACCATCATCATCAGAAATTTCTTCCTTATGTCCAATCTAAACCTACTGTCTTTCAGTTTAAAACCACTGACCCTCATCCTGTCATGACAGACCTTGGTAAGAACTCTCCCTTAATCTTTTCTCTAAGTCTCTCATACACTGAGAGGCCACATCACATAGTAGTAAATACTTAAAAGGAACTGATGGTTCTCTCACTCCAATGAGCAAGTAGAAGCAGCTCCCACTACAGAGCAAAGTTACAAAAGAGAAAGTTCCCAAGGCAGACGGATAGTTCAGGAATGATGCTACTATGCCATGAGTACCAGCTTCCAGAAGGGCTCCGCAGAACACCAGGCACAATCAGAAGCTGCAAATGCAAGTGAGTTTGTACAGCTCCCAGATAATCCTGAGGTTACAAGTATCACAGTTGTATCCAAAGCTATGAGAACAATGAACTGGCTTTCTCAGGACATATGATCTGTGATTTCTGACTGAACATTAATGAAATAAGGCTGTGGCTGGGAAAAATCCTGCAGGGAACAGTACACTGTCAGATTTCCTAATTCATCAACTTCTGTGTTGGCTCTGCTAAAAGCAGTTTTATGATGCAAAAAGATTTTGGTAGTGATATCCTATTTTGGGAACCAAAATGAGCCAGCAAGGATACAAGAAAACATGACACTGAGTATATACTATAAAGCACTGGAGGTCCACTGCAATTTCATGGATCATAAACTTCAGCATTTTCTCCACTTTTAAATACAGTCTGCTATTCATATGTCCAAGTTTAGCAACTACTAGAAGCTGAGGTTTACACAAGAGAAAAACTGAGCTAACAAAGTGCAAAAATACTGGACTATTGTTTCATACACAATTTGAGAAACTGAACTTCCTTCTCAGAAGTTTTTGATTAACACTTCTCAAAGAAGCAGTATCTCCAAACATTGCTATGGACAGTGAGTTATCTGCGGGGCACCAGTCTGAATCTTGACCAGCTCAACAGAAATTTAATGCTGTTCCAGCCTGAGATGTTTAATAGCTCCTACACAAGGTGATTCTCAGCACTAACTCCTACTCCTACATGACAAACTCATTGCTACACACTGAATTCACCTGTAATACATTTGGAACAGGCTTTGTTCCCAAGATATATTTACAACAGTCAGAACATGAGTCTCTCCACAAGACACTTCTACAAAATGAAACACTGCACATACTTTTGCAGGAGTTCAGATCAGTAAGAATTCACTAAAGCCAGAAGCTGCAAAAAGTCTCAAGACAGAAGTCATAATTTTAAATAAACCAAACAACCAACCCACCAAATTTGGATTACTCACACCAAACTTGTAAAATTTCAGTTACCTATGCTCATACATCAACTGTTACATATTCCAATGGCTAGTCACTAAATATGTCCCTCGCTTTTCTTTACCTTCTCACTTTGGCTTGGGCTTCTCCCTATTAAAAATGACTGCTCTAAACAAAGAAATTGCTATCAATAAATCTGAAAGAGGCTCCATTTGCAGAGTAAAAGCAATGCAATCACATTAGTTGTCTGAGTCTGCAGATACTTCTATAAAAGGCACACAACTGCACTTCACACATTCAGGGCTGCACTATTTGAAGTTTTCACCAGTTATTTACTTGGGTGGCTCAGCCAACAATTTTACCAAAAAAGCTTGGCCATCCTCTCAGAGTGAGCTGAAGCTGTGCAACAACTACAAAATTTAAATTCACTTATTTTAGTCAGTCCTGCAGTGAATCATCAATAGGATGAGTTATAATAACATAAAATTTAAAAAATAAAACCCAATTGTTTATGCTACCAAAGAAAATTTCATCTATTTGAATTAAAACTTGACATATTAGAATTAAACAATTATTAAGGCAGAGAGAAGAGGAAAAAAGTTCTAAATCAACTGCTTAAATACCAGGTTTCCCGCTTCTGAAATACCCATAAGACTTTTGTGATGGCTTACAACAGTAGTGTTGCAAACAACAGTTTAAAATAAACAGACTAGTACAGTTTCTCTGTTAAGTCTCTGATGAGTTTTTCTGTGACAAACCTTGAAAATACTCTATATTCAATATACTTAATCAAAGCTTTCTATTTTGTTGGTAACTGCATATATGGAAAAGCTTTACAGGATGCAGACAACTTCTGTAATACACCTTGTCTTAAACCTTCACCTTTTTCTGCATCATTCAGAAAATGATCACAAAGTGTATTTACACCCATAAAGTAGAAGCATTCCTTTTCCTACAGAGATAGAAGAGACTGTAACTACCACTAGTTTCAAGTTAAGTGACCTGTGTGAGTTTATTAGCAGCCCATGTAAGTGACAACTCTGCAACACCAGAAAGCAACATCAATTGCAGACTGCCTGCACACTTTATTCCCTACATTTCTACACCCAATATGACCAGTTAAGAAAGGAGAAAATGATACTGGGAAGCACAACATTCAACACTCTCTGGCCTGATGACCACCAGCCTCTCCTCACTCTAGCCATCTGAATCTAGAAGAAAAACCATAGACTGGAAAGAAGTCGAGTGAGGGGATGACAGAACCACCTTTCAGGATCCCCAGCAAACACAAATTTATGGAATATATGACTCTCCACACATGAAACTGAAGAGGGAAGCAGACAAGCACATAAGAACAGGAGAAAAAATAAGACACAAAAAGGGAGAAAGCTGATAGAGAAAAAAGCAAGGAACAGACAGGAGTCAATACAGAACAACAGTACAGAAAAATACGAACCATACTCACCACAGCAGAAAACATCAACTTCCATTTTTAAAGTTTTGAATTAAGCTTTGGTGGCCTGACTATAAATTTCTTTGACACAAATAATTGCTATAATATGCAATGAACAAGTTATGCAGCATGCCTGTCTTTTCTATCACTCCAGAAGAATTTGTTAACATAAAGAAATGTAACACAGACCTTGCTGATTCTGTGGTATCTTCTGACAAGTCTTTGCATGAATACCTGCTCATGGGAGTGTTACAAGACAGTCACATCAAGAGGTTACATACCACATTATATTAATGTTATTTATGTTTATTGCAATATAACATTGACATGTTGAGGTTATCCGTGATCACACCTGTACATGCATAGATGCTTGACCACGTCCTACAGTCAAGGAACTGCTGTGCCAAATATCCTTGGGCAAAGCAGGAGACACCTTAAAATAAAAATTATCTGCCAACAACATAAATACATACAGACATGTATGTTTATGTAGCTATATATGTATATATACAGATGTCATATAAGTCCTAGATTACGATTTTTACAGTTTGTTTTTTTTTTTTGCTTTTGGGGGCAGAGAGGGAAGAATGCCTTAGAATTAGTTTTTTGTTTCTGCAACATGATTTAAGACTACAATCATCCTCTATCAACATCATTTTATTTCAGCTTAGCCCGAGACTGACTTTCTGGGGAGATGTGCCTTAGATACTACACAATGCAGACACTTTGAAACATTTTCATTCTACAGTGACTTCAGCACTCTCTATTAAAAAATACTAAAGAGATACCAAAAAAAGGATCTGGTGAAAGGAAAGCTTTGAGTTTCCCTTCTTTCCATAAACTTTCCATATGTTACAACTGTTGCAGCAAGAAACATTGGTATGTAAGGTAACGTTTAAAGAATCAACATTCAGATAAAGTCGTAGCTCTCCTGTCTGTGGAACTGCTTGAATAGCAAATCTCTGTAAGGAAGTCTTAATATTTCAGGTTCATTTGTTCCATAATCTTGGGCCAGAAATGGGATAAGCCAAAGGAGATAACGGAAAGACTAGAATATGAATACAGATGTTTTGGGTTGGAAGCACTGATGCATTCCTGCCAAAATTCTTGTAAAGCTTCAAAGCCCTTGAAGACTACCCAGTATCTTTACCTGATGAAAGCTTTAGAGTATCCTCTTCCCACAGAGAGCTCCAAACCAGGTGGGTTTAACACCTGAGAAACTACAGATAACAGCAGGAAAATTGCAGCAACCTACACTAAACCTTTTCATGAACAAAATTAATTTCTGCTTAGAGTCACAGAATGGGTTGGGTTGGAAGGTATTTTAAAGATTACCTAAATCCAAACCCAATGCCATGGGCAGAGACACCTTTCACTAGATTCATATTCTGTGTGTGTGTGTAAGTATATATGTTTGTCAATATATTTTTATTATTTATATTTCTTGTATTTATTGCTTTTCCCAAATTAAAAATCAAATAGCTACTCAGTAAATTCTTCTGTTGCCAACTCAATGTAGTATTCAAAGTTTGTACATTTGAAAAAACAATACTTATAGCTAATGAATATTCTGCTCTAATAATGCAGCAATCTTCATATTGTCAAATAACTTTCATGCTCTTCAGTGCACTCTGGGCAGAGGACACAACTTTAAACTGATTTTTTTCTAACATGTTTTCTAATTTTCTTATTTTTCTAGAATTAAATTGGAAGGTTAATGAATTATAATCACTTGTAGGTCAGCTATAGCTACGTAACAGCACAAACTCCTCCTAAAAACCACACTTCAGCTCTCTCTCCAACGCTTTAGTCATGACTTTGGCAGGTTAACCAAAGCTGTGTTTGCAGTCTGGACACCTTAGTTACTCAACTCAATGACACTGCCTGCAAAGGCAGGTTGGCAGTATTCGGGTCACCAGTCACAACATTTGTTTATTTTTGTTGGTCTGACACCAGGCCAGAAAATTTCAAATCCAAGTGATGAGATTAACGCAATTCCTGGCTGGAGCACATGTAACTTTTGACATACAGCTGAGCATAAAAAGACGAATTTTGTAATGATGGAGCTGGATGCCTCTTTCACAGAGCCTGTGATTGCAAGCTATAACAGGAACATGTTAAACAACCCTGTGGCTTTACAGAATCAGCCTTGTAGTATACAAAGCAGAAGGAAAGAGGTCCTTGTCTACTAGGCAGTCTTTCTAAAGCTGACACTGTATGGCTGGCTGATGGTGAACTTACAAGTAAATGTCAGGTACAGATACAGAAAAAAATGGTATAAATTTACATATGAGACAAAATGAATGAGGCACACTTTCTGAAACTTTCAGGAGTAAGCAGTATTTGACTTTTCAAACCATTTCACCCAGAAGTCCCTATTCACAATTTCAGCTTTTTACAATGCCTTATTTTTATTCTACATGACAAATATCCTTCCAAATGTAAGTTACACATGCATGTTAAACACTTTAAGCAATCGGCATCTCTCTAAAGCCAAATCATTTCCACACTGATCTGCCTTACTGTACTCCATTAAGGTTGGTAGGATAAACTGCACTGATTTCATTTCCCTTTTAGGAAGCTATCCTCATAATCCTGCTTTAGAAGAAGAAAAAAACACTAGGGCTCAAAGGCAGCTTCAACCTAAAATAGTTACTAACCCACTCTACTGTTAAAGAGGTTTGGATTATTTCACTTCTCAAATACAAAAGGATGCTGTCCAGCAGCTCAAGGTAGGTGCAGCCTTCAAAATCCATGTCCCTCTTTGCTATAAGAGACCTCTCTCTTCTTTTAGGATTTATGGAGTTTTGTGGATAACTCAGTAAAGCTGTAGCAAAAGAACTGTTGAAACATTCTCTACACTACAATGAGCTTGCTCTGGTATTTGTGCTGTGCTTGGGGCTCTTCACCTCCACCAGCACAGAAGATTGGAACTGACACCCACTCAACAATTTGAGTGTCTCAGATGCACTACAAGAATACAAAAGCCTTTCTTTCACCTGATATGTCACAGTGGTTTCCTTTGCTTAGATACTGCAGCAGAGATGTGGTACTTAATTCTTTAACCAATCTCCCAACTTCTTTAGTGTTAAGAAGTGGCAGTGTCCATATGTTTTGTAGAAAGCAACAATGTGCAGTACACCCAGCTCTTCATTTAGTAACTAAGAACTTCAACCTTTTCAAACCAGTCCTTTTGTTTAACTCCCTTCAGTATTTAGAAGGGCATAATTTACTGAAAACACAGAGGGAAAAAAATAAGAAAAAAAAAAAATCAAGGTCATATCTTCCCACAAATCTGATGCAGTTTTATATACAACAGGAGGTTAGACAGTAGAAAAATTTAAAGTTTAAAGTTACTTTCTGTCTCCCCCTGGACAGCCAAGCAGAGCTGCCACCAGAGGATTCCCCTGAGGCCAGTAAGTGACACACCATGCCCGCCCTGGACAAAGGAGCACAACATGAAAGAACTGTACATTTCTGAATTAAAAAAAAAACCCAAACCAGCTGAAAGTATATTAAAATAACATTGTAATCTGATACCTTGATTCCAAAATCATAGCACAAGTAGTCACACCCTCTGCTTCACCAAAGAGCCCAATGACTCCTTCAGAATTCTCACAACATTTGCAGAACAAACTCAGCTCTAAGCATGTACACAACCCAGACTCAAGTGTAAGCTTTGGGTTCTCAGCTTTTAAAGGAGAGGGAGGAGAAGGAAGGAGATGAAAACCTTTGACATTTTTAGTGCTGTTTAAGCACAAGCCTTGCTCTATTTTGTTCTGTGTCATTCCTCCCCCAGAGGATGGTAAGCAATGCTACACATTCAGTATGGGAATGGCCAGAGCTGAGCAATACCGTAACAGACCTGTTAAGTTTGACTATAAATCATATGCAGATTCTCTGTTCCTTCCAACTTCTGGAGAAATATGCAAATTAAGTAATTAGATACCTCTGAGAAGCCTGTTCTTTGATTCAGTACCAGCTTTAAAAAAACAAAGCTAATTCCTGTTTCAAAAAACCCCAGACAACAAAAAAATAATTGATGCTTATTTTCACGACTATTTCACACCACCAGTTTTCCATTATGGTGAACCAAATCAGTACTGTTTAAAGTTTGGTGTTTTTCTTGGCTGAAAAACAATCAAATCTTTTTTTTTTTTTTAAAGATTATTTACCTGAGAACCACAATCAAAAGAACCCCCATTTACCAGATTTACATTGCAGCACCATCTCCTCCAACCTTACTGATTCTGTTTTAGCCAACTTCTGCCAAGAAGGGTTACTGGGCTACAGTCAGAAAATACACAAGACCTTGGATACTCAACACCCACTAAATCTCCATCACTGTCCACACAGTTTAACCTATGGAGTTATTCTTAATTCAAATATCTTATTACATATTTTGTCTAATTTTCAAATGGATTAAAAGTAAATTTCACACAAATTTAAACATTTGCAGAAGAAAATACACATTCAACTCTGTACATACTTCCTCAAATACATGAACTCTATTACTTTGTCAGATTTCCAGAGCCAACCATTTGCTGTGATGAGAAGAGCAACTTTCTACATATTTGAAAAGTTAATGAACTGCACACAATCCATACACAAAACAGCCTAATGAGAAACTGCCTTTATAATAACACATTTCCAAGTACGTGTAACAGTAAAGACATTCTTTCTATAGTTATACATACTCAAGTCAACTAAATCAAGTCCAGAATAAATAGAAACTACACAAGAAGAAAACCCAAACAGGTGCACAATTAAGCCACAAGTTCAAACACTGTAATATTGACTTTCTACTTATAATTCACTATGTAGACTTTCAATAACAACATCATGGAATAATCTTAATAAGCATACCTAAATTTTATTAAAAATTCTTAATCTGCATTATTACAAAAAACTACTTCTAAAATTCAAGTTATTATTTTCAAATAAGGACCAAATATTTAAAAGAAATCTTATTACTAGAAATCAAAAGTACATGTTCCTAATTTACAAAATTTTTCATACAACTGCTTTTACCTAAATAAAACTGAACTGCCAAATGTGTTTTACATTTTAAAATAAGTTTTTAATAGCATAAAACAAACATATCTCTCTAATGAAGACTATATAATAAACATATCCTAGAGTGGTCTGGTAGTCAGTAGAAAGACAACTTAGCAGTGAATTCTGAAATATCAGAACTGCTGAATAAGAGGCTACTAAACGTTACTTCCAAAAAAAAAAAAAAAAAAGAAAATAAATTCTTAAACATCAAAAGTGCAAAATAATCAACAAAAGGAAAAAGCCACACCAAAAATTACAAACATACTACACTTAAATACCAAGGTTCTTACAAACTTTAACTGGGAACACAGGGCTGCAATCTAATTCCCTTCTATGCAGAGACACAGAAATACACAGTTAAAAGGGAAAACCAACACTGGACATGCAAATCCATTCATTTTTTTGTCCAGTATAGTGTCACAACTCAAAACACCAAGGAGACAGCAATCCCTGCAAAAGAGTGGTGGTTTTGATATTGCTGTTCAACTCTGAAAAAAACATTTAAAAATCAAAACAAGTGAGTATTAGGCAAAAAAACCCTTTAACTTCAGGAAGTAAGTTTGGGAGGTGGGGGGGAATCTTTGTCTAGGGAAGTATTTATCATCATAAAATGCTCTGTGATAGCACACACTCTGCGTGCTTCCACAAGAGAAATTGTCACAAAGGAAGTCTCATCTGACTGTTTCATAATCACTTTAAACCAGTAAAAACACAATAATTCTGAAGAAAGATTTTGCTTCTCCTTTCCTTTGAATGCTTGCTCCTCCCAACCCAGCACCACAAATCTAGAGACCAAACAGCAACATGGACATTACTAAAGCTAAACTTTGATTTACAAACACTAAACACTCCCCTAAACTGGACCAGATCCCTGATTCACCTCAAAACCCCGCAATACCTTGTGTCATAGACAGACACAAAACTTTCAGACAGAAACAGGCAGCCAGGGTGAGAGCGAAGTGTTAGACCAAAGTGTCAGGATGGGGTCTGACCACGAAGATCCCAGAGCAGACTCTCCCTTCAGGTAAGGCAGAAATACGTATTAGAAATTAGACTTTCCCATTAAGAAAGCAGTCCAAGTCTTAACTCTTCGATTCCATTTAGCAGATTTCCTGTTACTCACAGGAACCTCAGAGTTCCAAGGAACAATGCAACCAACAGTTCTGGCTGCAACCAATATATCTGGTTGGTCACACTTTACCCAGTGACTTAGACACTGAAGTAAAACATGTAACATTTCTAGAAGGCTTATTTTCAGGTTAAATGACAGAACAACCAGCATCTCTGCAAAACCCAGATATCTATATTCAAGCAAGCCAGAAACCTAAACCTTGGAAATGTGCTGATTGTTCTCAACTTCCTGAAAACTTGCCTTCTTGAATCTTCATTTTCTTTTTATTTGGAAGACTTGGGAAAAGTTCTTAGCCTTCACCACAGGAAAAACAAAGCCATCAAACCAGATTAGTTATGAATTTCAGGGATTGGCAAATACGAATCACAGAACAGAGAAAATAATCAAAAAAGCAGGGCAAACTATACAAAATACTAGTGTTGTGATTGAAAAATGTTAGTATTTTGAGATACATAGAACTGATTTGAGTTTAATCCAGTGTCATATAAGAATTAAAACACACATCTAAAGACAAGTTTGCAATCCTCTCAGATCCCTCCAGAAAAGTTATTCTGCAGAATGACTTACAATCTCAGTAATATACTCAGAAGTTACTCATTTTTGAGTATTTCATAAAACTAATACAAAATTGATGTACTTGAACATATGTGTAATAAAAACCTATTATGATTCAACCTCGAGGTTTACACCTTAGTAAACATTTAATGTTTAAGCAGTCTTTTTTCATAGCTAGTAAAATCATTAACCATTAAAGGAACCTAAATTAAATACTGCTTACTACAAATGCAACACAGCTATTCAACTACTTCTCAACAACACATTATTCAAATCATCACCACAATACTTTATGAATATTTAAAAAAAAATCCAATTTTTTGGTAGAGTATTTGTCTACTGGATAGTCTTCTGGTAGCACTCTGTCATTCTGTACATACTATCAGCTAACCAAACAACAAAGATGCTCATAGCACAGAATATGGGATCATTACTAGTCCTGAACAAATAATCCCAAACATCAAGTTTTTTCTTTGCTTGACATTTATTATAGTTTTATAAAAATTAAGATTATTTATGATTATGTAACATGCTTACATAATTCAAAAGTTCTACTATACACAGAAATAACTTGCCCTACAAGTCTACGTATACCATACACTTGCTGGGAAAACAAAACACCACCCTTATCCCCCATAAAACCAACTATGGTGAAAAAAACAAAACAAATCCAAACTCAGAAAAGCAAACAAAAGAAAGCCCTAAGCAAGTCTACATGCATTCCCTTTAAGTATGTAGAGTTTTCATTTTCTGAACAGACTAAACAGCCCGTGCCATAAATAGTTTCACTTAAAAAATGAGTGCAGCTTACATAAGCATGTGGCAGTCAATCATTTTTACTGATGGCACTACAACCAACAGTGGCAAAAAAGTTCAGAAAGCAGCACTTAGGAACTTATTCAAAATACCTGTAGTTCTTAGTTCAAGGATGACTAACTAAAGCTACTAGCAAAGCTTAAACTCAAATATTCCATGAATGGGCAAGTGGATAGAATAATCCAGTGTTATTCAGATTAGCCCCAAAGCAGAAATTTGCTACTGTCATAAGGACACAACTTCTCCCATTAGACACATCTATTCTTTCTGGAATCTGTGTTCTAGTACATAATCAAAACATAAGAACAAACATAGCAAAATGTCAATGTCATAGCTACTTTCTTCTTACCTGAGTCACAGAAGAACATCATAGCTACTTTCTTCTTACCTGAGTCACAGAAGAACACTTACACTTTTTTCTTTTCTTTCCTCTTCTTCTAGAGCTCACAAAAGACTTACCTTTCAAAACTTCCAAAACCAAGAGACATTAAGAGACTTTAGAATCTCATTCTTTAGACTTCTTTACAGGTAGCTGGACCAAGCAATGACCTATGGTATAGGTTTTAACAGGATTCAGTGGTTGGGGGGGGGGAAATACATAAGGACTGCTTGGTTTTGTGGGGTCTTTCTAAAACTCAATTCACAGAAGAGAGTCAAACTTCTTTCAATCCTTTCCTGTCAGCTCCCCAACATTAATCCTCCTTCAGCTAGTTCTCCGAGCCATCAAGTCCATGAACTGCAACCCCTCAGGGGCAACGGCTTCAGTGAGCCCAGGACTGGCAATAAAAAGTTACCTCCACCTCATCCAACCACCAGGAGAGTGAGCACCATCTCTTTTTCAGAAGATACGGACTTCTTAACAGGTAAGAGAAGTAGGAGCTCTTCCTCCATCTTCTCTGTGTTTCCAGGATGGGAATCCTCCATCAGACTGGAGACACCAGTCCAGCAACGCTGTTTCAGCCTCTCAATAACAGATGGACAAGAGAACAAACTGCACTGGGACTTCTGAAGACAAAACCCAAGAACTGAACGGTACAGAAAAGAACCAAACAGCACAAGCCTCCATGCCCTGATCACATCTTGGGTAACATATGCTCTTAGGAGAAGTGTCATAAATTTTTGCTACAACTTTTACAGAAAAATGTCTCAGTTAAGGAAAAGCAGCTTTCAAGTGACTGGGTGTTCCTCCAGAAATAGAAGTACTGTTTATCACAGTACCAGAAACGTCTGTGTTGTTGGTACTAGTGCCTCCATGAGTAACAACAACAGAGATCACTGAAGATGCCTCAGTGTCCACATTACTATAGAAAGATGTCACCCAGCTGATGGAACTAAGAATGTCAAGACCTGCTGTACAGAGCTGCTGAGAGGATTCTTCTCTTTGGAAAACTTCAAGTTGTCCTCTACAGAAGCCATCTCCCTCTCACAGACCCCTTACCCCTAGATGAAGGAAATTCATTTCAACACTCGGGTGATTTTTTGACTATTTTTCTCTCTCTCTCTTTTTTTTTTTTTTTTTTAATATAGTAGATCATAATTTCTAAAGACAGACCAAAATAGCTGATCTTACTCAGGTCTCTCTTAGGCCTAAGGCTACCTTCAGCCTCATTTACCTCAACTCCCAAATCTTGAAAAGGATTGGCAGGTAGAACATTTACTTGACTTGGAACTTTCTTTAAAACAAAAGAAGCATTTACTGCATCTTGAAGCTGGGCTTCAAAAGCAAAGAGGCAGATTTCATTTAAGAGAGTCTACATTCTGCCATTTATAAACTTAATTCAACTGCAACAGATGTGGTACAAACTCGCTTCCCTGTCTGACCTCTCTTCCTTTAAACTGGATATTCCAAGAAAAAAAAATTAAAAAACATTTGTTGCAGTAAGTGTCGATGAAATCAGACCAACACAGAAGGAAGATGGATGTGAACAGGGGTAATTATCTCACTGTCACCGCCTGCTACTGAAACCAGTATACACTGACGACTAACAGCTTCAGGGTAGGAGCAGGACAAAGTACAAAACTACAAACATATTCCGGAAAAATTGTTCAAAAAGCTCTTAAACCCACAATGCATGAAGCATTTTCGGTCCAAGCATGAGATTTGTCATGAAACACCTGTATAAAACACTGATGCGCTCATGAATTTGGAACAGCATGCAAACTTTTATAACCACATTTTCATGATGCTGCCCAAACAGCAGGAAACAAAGCATAGATAAAAGACTACAATAGCTGTTCACCCGTCCTGTCCATTTGAAACTTAGTAATGAGTTGAAAAACCCAAGCTAATGCACAAAAGCACTGACAAAAAAAAAATTTAAAATATAATTTCATGTAAGTGTTCTGAATTCAGCTACAACACTTACTCAGCAATTACTGAAGTCACATTTGCATACTTCCAGATCACCCAGCAGCTAAAACTTGATTTTTACCAGGAAAGAACATAAAGTAACTTTTCAGCAGAATGTCAAGAAAATAACTTATCATTTTTAACACATTCAAATAAGCAGTGAGAAGAAAGATGGTATTTGATGTAATGCTTGCTAGTAGAAATTTAACCTGTTTCTATTTTTTTTGAGCAAATAGGAAGCAACAGAGTGAAATTGTACCAAATTAACACTTTGCCTTATCTAGACACATCATTTCTGATCCAACATTAGCAGGATTACACTAAGAATTACTATTCCTTCAAGATAAACATAAGAATTTCAAGAAAAAAAGGCAGATACACTTTAATGCAATGCTCTGAAAAAGCCTAGTGCCTGGCTTTCTATTTCTGCAAGCCGATCTTCAAGAACATCCACATGAAAGCCAAGTTCTGTATTTCTTTCACAACTTGCACAACATCTAGGTGAAAAAAAAAAGCCAACAAAAACCAACTGCCTCCTATTTATCAACTATTATTGAGCTTATGCCCAATGAGAAAGAACAAAACAAATCTGTAACTCTTTCAAGTGCTAGGAAGAAATGTCTACATCTTCAGTGAAGCCAAAGTATACAAATTTGCCACTGAACACAACAAATTACACTTGAGGATTTATACCAACATGACAAAAAACATACATAGAACAAACCAAGCCTTTTGCCAGCCATTTTCTAATGCAGCTGTGACACTGTAAACCAGGAAGAATTGTTCAAACAGATGAGACTTGGGGGCAAATCACCTCAGAATATAACCAAGGAATGGAAAGATGCTTAAGCTTAAAGCTGAACAGGATTAAAATACCAGCACTGCTGTGGATCTTTTTACCAAATCTGGTAAGAAACAGTCAATCCAGTTTATTAAATTGTTCAAGTTTTTTCCTGCCACAACATCCAAGACAAATACTGATAGCAACAGGGTTTTTTTTCTAAAAACTCTCCATTTGCCCCTAGATCAACTATGATTTCGCAGAAATTGATCCACTTTTCAAATAATATACACTTTAGTGGATATGCAATTTCATTTGAAAGAAAGTATTTCATTATGAATGTGGAACAAGACGGATTGAACAAAATCTGCTGAAAGGTGTTTTCAAGAAAACATTCTTAATGATCCACCAGCCAGCCCACATGCAGGTAGGAAAACGTCTGTACTTGAGCTGTGACAGCCAGGTTGTTCAATACCACTGTAGCTGAATGACCTCTCTCTCTCCCTCTCTCTGTGACTTTGCTATTTGCTTACAAAGCCCCCTGCTTCAAACAACTCCCTAAAAAGAACAGTAATTTTACTTATAATAGAGCTAGATTAGGATAAAACCTGGTAATTCAATGCTTTTAAAATACCACTACTTTGAATTCAGGCCCTTAATAAAATAAAGCCCACCAGGAACTGAAGAACTAATGCTTCTTAAAAACAAAGCTGTATATAACCTTAACAGAGATGGCATTTTTCACTTATATACTCTAGTGCTGTGCTGGCTATAGTAAAACAATATTTGAAAAGGGAGAAATATTCAACAGAGTAATCAGTGGGGTGTAAGAATACTGAAATGTTACCTCCACTCTTACATTAAGCTGAGACAGTGTGATCTATCTAGTATAATTAATCTTCAAAAAGAAAAAAAAGAACAAGAAAAATGCCAAATAATAAGAACTCACTGCATAACTTGAACTGTATGAGCAATACTGTGGCATTGTCTCACCTTATTACACTGAATTTTGTCAGATGTATTTCAGCTTCTCAAGTCAATAAAAATGCCTCAGTGATGTTTTTTCTGAAAGTTGTGCACGTGAGTCTCCTGGACACCAATACCACAGTGCCACCTCTTAAACACTGACTGACACAGCAGAGAAGTTGCTGACCAACCACCCTCCTCACACAGAACAGGAGATACCCAGGATGGATATTCAGTACCACAGAGCCACCTACACTATCACCGTTTGTCTGCAGCTGGAGAGCCATTTGCTAAGTATTATGAGCACATTCCCAATTTGAAAGCCTTTCAAAACACAACTCTGACTGACACTTCAAGGTTTGGCAGACTACAAGAACCTATTCTAGCAGTGTTTTCAACCAACACCTTCAACATTTGCACACACGAATCTAAACAAGCATTTCAAAACTCATCTTTCCATTTATGGTGTGAGCTTCTCATGTGAGAACTGGCACCACGACACCACCACACACTCAACCTCTGCAAAACTATACTCAATCTCTCACAAGAACAAGACAGTCAATATTGCCCTTCAGACAGTATTTTAATCTACTTTGCCCATACAGAAGTAAGTCTACAGAAAATTTGTATTATACAGAAAACCAAGAGTTCCAACCTGAAAACCAAAAAAGACAGTTAATAGAAAACTTTGGCAGGGATTTGAAAGTAAAACCCTAATATCAATTTACTGCACTAAGTAGCGCCAAAAATTTTCAATTCGGCTTAATTTTTCTGTTTGAGTAAAGACAGTAAAGGGACATGAAAAGATATTACAAAATCACAAGTCACAGATATTTCTATCATGTACCTTAAAACATTTCAGTCCAAAGTAGTCCAAAAGGTGCTTAAGATAATTTTTCAGGCTTTGTATGAAGCACTCTCAGTTTCACACTCCATTTGTCACCTGCCTTTTAACCATACTATGTAACAAAAGTAACTTCCACTGGAAACACCTTTAGCTACACTTTACTTGCACATATGTATGCACACACAAGCACTGCACCTACTTCAGCTCGCAGCAGTGGGCACAGCATCGTAGATGCTCCCACAGCAGAATGTGTCACAGCATAGTTGAGTTGGATGACTAAGCACACATGATAGACTTGACATTACCCAAAATTTACTAGATTTGATCATTTACTCAATGACTCGATCATCACTAAAAAACCTTTGGTGTCAAAAAAGTAAATCAAAGGCTTTTGCTCGTGTTAGTGATTTTACTGAAACACTGCAGCTGTGAAAGGAGGGATTTGAAAATCATCCCAGTTGAATACACAGCTCTTTGAAAATAACTCAATAAAACATCTTAGGTTTCCTATTTATTATGTACTGCAGTACATACCCACGTAACTCTTGCCCTAACAAAGAATACTTTTGCAGGGCATACTTTGAGGTTACTTCTGCTATTTACAAATACATCCAAAATGAATCATCACAAGTTTGAAGTCAGGAGAAAGTGTCTACAGACCAGTGCAACCAAAAGCTTCATTTAAACACTACATAATTCTTGAGAGGGGACAGAGACGAGTTATTACTGGATAACCCAAAGAACCACATTAATGTATTCTCTTGGATGACTTCAAAGGAGCCTTTTTCCATTCGGATTATCTTTTTCTTTGCAACTCAACAGAGAGACACCAGCACAGACATCACCAAAGCTGGCTGAAAGTCAGGAATGTTTTCACAATACCTATTCAACTTATCTAGTCTTCCTCAAGATGAAAAC
The DNA here is from genome assembly GCA_013397975.1 of Machaerirhynchus nigripectus. NCBI lineage: Eukaryota > Metazoa > Chordata > Aves > Passeriformes > Dicruridae > Machaerirhynchus > Machaerirhynchus nigripectus. The sequence goes on from VZRQ01003727.1 coordinate 787,721, forward strand.
TCATGGGAAGAAAAAGGAGCCTCCATGAGATCCAGGAAACAAAAAGCATGGACATAGATCTCACAACACCCTCTTCACATTTACCTGCAATTGTTAACACATTTACCTGCAATCGTTAATGACCCAAGCTGAAAAACAATACATCATGAAAGTATAATTTCATAATGAGAATATATCACACTTATCTAGCTACCTGTGTTTAAACTAAAAGATTCAAGATTAAAGGCAGGCTTAAATGCTGATTATTCTTTACTAACATGTGCAAAATTTGGTACGTTGGTAATTTTATGGATGAACTGAGACAGTCTATATATACATTAACAGAGGCTGTTAAGGCACTCTTCAGACTGCTGCTATCAACACACACCATTCACAACACAAGACAAACTGCAAACTTTAACAAATGTTGTGAAATACTTTATTTTTAAGAATCCTGTTCCTCTCTCTCTACAAAGAGGAAATGAATTTAACATTTCTTCTTTTTACATGAAATATGTTAACTGCAAATATACTTAAGGAGGGGCAGAAGAAAGTATTGGTTTTCTCACAGATCTAGAAAACAAAATTAAAGTTACAAGAACAGTGACTGGCCTTTGATCATGCAAGCTTTACCTGTAAGTTTTAAGAGTTCCGTTATACTAAGTCCTCTGGAAACATTAGTGATCAGGTGGACCTGCTACAGACCACAAGCCCATAAAGAAATACTACTCAGTTTTGTCACAGTAACACCAGCACTAAAAATAACAAACACATATTGACACATCAGCCGGACAGGTTGACCTGACCACTCTCAATATTTATTTAGAATGGAAGAAGAATAGCATCTTCAAACCTGTTAGCACTGAGACCTTCCATGACAGTTTTATGGATGTTTACCTGAACACAGTGTCTTACTTAAAGTTTTTCTATTACTTTCAAAGTGTGGCCTATCTGAGCCATTCCATTTTTTTTGCACACAGGGAATCTCTACCAAACCCTGAAGGAGACATACTTCTAAGCCATCTAAGCAATTGCCTTTCCTCTCCTTGTTCTCTCCTTGCCAAAGCCAGGGAAACAACGGCCAATATCATGTTACAAATTATGTTTGAACGAGGGGAAAAAGCACAGTGACTGCACAGTCCTACACTAACACTGAACAATATCAAGCCATAAACAGGAGCTGCATCCATCCACCATATCTACTTACATTAAAAAAACAAATAAAATGAAACTCGAGTTAATCTTCCTCAGAGCAAATACAAACAGCCGATAAGATCTCAAACCCGACCTGAAGCCAAGACTCCAGACAGAGCATAGCCAAGGCCTTGCTACCTTTGAGGGCCTTCTATTTCTAGAGCCAAGGCACAGCAGCAGCAGCAGCATCGCGCTGCAGTCACGTCCAAGGGGCAGTGGCAGCGTTTACCTGTGAATCCATTTGCTTTTGGATGCTATGAGCAGCATCAGTGGCCCAGCAGACACCACAGCCCCTGCTGAGGGGACACCCGCACGGGATCCTCGGGCAGTCCTCCCGCCTCGCTCCGCAAAGGGCTCCAAAAACAAAGACCAAAGTTTTCCCTGCTCGGTGCGTGGGAGTGCGGCAGCAAAACAGGAGCCAGGATCAACACGAGCCGCCTCCCGTCACCACACCCGGGCCCACGCAGGGCACGACACCCCCCGCTCCCCGGGGCAGCCCGTCTGTGTCCCCGGGACGGCTGCAGCCCGCTCCCACCTGGGGAGGGGGGAGAGACACCCACAGCCCGGCGAGATGGGGAAGCGGGGGGTGTCACCCGAGCCTCCCTCACTGACCCCCGGCAGTGGGGAGGCCCTCCCCGCCCCCAAATTCCCCCCGCACATCTCTCCCTCACCCCCGCCCCCCGCCTCACCGTGCTGCGCTGGGGGCTCGGCTCCGGCTGCGGCTGCGGCTCCGGCGGCTGCATTCCCGCCCCCCGGCTCTGCCCCGGGCCCCGCTGCGGGGGCCCCCCCGCTCCTCCTGAGGAAGGGGGGAGGGAGAGGCGCGTGCCCCGCCGGGCGCGGGCGCGGGGAGCGGAGGCTGGAGCGGGGACAGGGGTCCCGGGGCGCGCGGCC
>VZRQ01003727.1:789955-849203 GCA_013397975.1 Machaerirhynchus nigripectus
CACTCAGCGCCTTTTGAGGAAGCTTCCCCGGAGCCGGGGCGGGGCACAGCGCTGGGTGCTGGAGGTGTTTGGGGACTGTTCGACCCTCTGCCCGGGCTTCCCCTTCTAGAGAAGCCTGAGCGTGGTTGGGCGATTGACTGGAACTAAGGTGGTATTTTCTGAATACTGACAGCAGCGGTAAGGCGCGTGGACACAGTGGTTACGGCACAGCTCACAGAATCTCAGAATGTCAGGTTGGAAGGGACCTCAGTGGGTCATCTGGCCCAGCCTCTCTGCTCATGCAGGGCCATCCCAGAGCACATGGCACAGGACTGTGTCCGGACGGTTCTGGAATGTCTCCAGTGAGGGGGACTCCATGCTCTCTCTGGACAATCTGTTCCAGTGCGTGTTCCTACATAGCACGGGATAGCTCTGAGCAGAAAAATGCCAGCGTGCTGTGCTATTCCCCAAATGTCTCGTGGTCCTGTGCCAGTTCAAGTAATATTTTTGTGTCCCTCTGCTTGCAGGACAGACTTGGGGCTGTTACGATTAATATGGATTGATCCAATGTGAACTTTTAATTGACGTCTATGGGGGCTGAAATCTTCCTGTTGAGGCAGAATCTTGCAGATGGTTTAGTGGGTGTACACTGATTTTTCATCCTCAGACTGGGTCTTTAGATTACATTTGGTTTGTGTGCCAGTGTAAACTGGCCTAAAGCATCTTTTCCCAAATGATAAAGACCATGATTTGTGTTTTTCAGGATTTGTGTGTGTGTGTTTAGATATTTTCCTTTGTTTAGACAGCATCTGTCTTGTGTAGTTTTTTTTTCTTATCACAGTTTCAGAGCCACAGAAACACCATTGCACTGATACTGACGACAGCAGATGCAGAGCTCTGTAACCACCTTCTGTCTCTCTCTGGTAGTGAACTGGAAGTGCAGGGGGGATGTGTGTGTCTTGTATTGCCATTACTGACTCTCCACGTCATCTTCCGTGTACAGAGGCTCCCGTGTCAGAGGTTGTGTGAAGTTAATTAAGGAATTCCTGTATTCTAATCCCTACATCGGAAACGCGCTAAGGTCGACTAACATTTCTGGAGAGGCAAGATGCAAAACTGGAAGTAAACAGGATCTCGGTGCAACAATACTTTTTATCTAAAAGAGATTGATCCTTATCCTGTGATTGGAACTATTATCAAGATGTTGAAGTACATATTTCTCAGCAAAAATCCATAATTTCCAAATATAAGCGTGTGCTGTTGATGCCAATGAGTAGTTCCCATAGCTATATCTAGTCTCACTTAAAATGTAAGAAACAGCCTTTTGGTACAGCTGCTGATGTTGTGCACGTGAGAGTCTCTGTGCCCTGGCTTACATGGGCTGGCCCTGGCTTCTTCAGCATTTTTTTTGTTGTCCAGCTACTGTCTTAATTCATCCTGTCATTGTTGCTTTCAGGCTTTTCAAATCAACATCAGTCACTGTGTTGCTGCCTCTCTGTAAACTCCTTGTACTACAGCTCCAGTGTGTCCTGGCAAACCGCTGTAGCTTCATAAAAGTGGGCTTCATGGCTCCATTTCACTTCAGAAGCAACCATTGCTTTATTTTTGTTTGGAAATGATGCTTTTCCTCTGCAATCCTCTGCAATGGACTTTACTGGTGGACTATAATCCAGAAATTGCCTGACTTTTATCCCACTTTCAAAGCAGGAGTGTTCCAACAGAAATTGCAGACACTCAGAATTTTTCATCTACCCTTAGCTAGTTGTAGGCTTGAGAGCAGGATTGTGAGACTGGGAAATTAATCGGTCTTGAAACTTCACAATTAATCATAGGACAGCCAGGGCTGTGCTCAAGAATTTAAGAAAAAAATCCTTATGGGTATTAGGTGCCTGATTACCCCAGAAATCAAAGATTGTGTATGTTCTAACTTTGCTGAACACATCTCTGAAAGCAGTTAATTTTATTGCTGATCCAGCTTTTCCGTCTCTTATCCATATGACAACTACAAAAATTGATTATACGGAAAAGTAATGCTAGGAAAGTGCTTAATGCATTTTTGGCTGCTTCTAATGGGATTTAGCAGCTGGAAACAAGGAGAGCTGGCACTGAGTAATCAGGGCTGTTCTTAGACAGCTGTGTGGGAACCACAGTATCAGGACTCTGAAATAAATCACCATTTTTTTCTGTATTTTAAAAAATGCAATATATGCAATGAAGAATTTGAAAGCTAGACCTCAGTACTTGCAGCTCAGACAGTTAACTTGAAGTCAAATGTAATTCATTGTTAAATCCAGTCCTGTAATAACTTCTAGATGAAAATGCCCCTGGGTTCTGTGTGATTTTTTTTTTTTTTAATTTAATGCTTATGGCAGTTGCTACTACCCATCTTTGAAAGGCCTCAGGTTTGGATTTAAATTCCATGCTACATTAATTTTAAGCAGAACAAAAATGTAGTTATTTCTGCTCCCCTTTTCTCTTTATGAGCAACAATCCAAGAGATCCATTTTCCTATACTGGAAGAAGGCAACTTTATGCATGTTTGTGCCTAGGCATTGCAGTCAGAAAAGCATCTTGATAAAATGGCCCTTCCATAGGTTGTCTGTCTGAATAGTTGCTATACTCACTTAGTTCCATTTACAAATCAAAAGCATAATTTTCAAACGCAAGCACTATAAACTGAGTCTTGAATCTAAAAAGTCTGACTGCGTTCTCTTCCCCTGTTGCACCATTGTTGGTGTTTTGTCACTGAAATACACCAAACAAGTTTATTTGGTGATGCCTAAAGGGGAATACAGTCCCACTGTGTGGGAATGGAATGCATCCATTTGTCAGAGTTTTGGTAAAAAAAATAAGTTAAATTTTTTGGCCTAAAGGCCTTCAAGTATTTAACACTATTATGGAAAAAAAACCCAGGAATGGGTGCCTAGAGTAAGAAGGTACCACTTTTTTCATACTATTTCCTTATGGAAGGAAATTACCTTGGGATGAAATCTAAGCAGTCCTGTCCAGGTCTGGTAGTACTTTATGTTAGTGTCAGATCCTGCTGACCCCTGTGGTAGTTGTGTTAAAGAAATTGCAGAATTCAGGGTCTAAGCAGGATTATTTAGGTGGAAACCTATGGAGCTCACAGTCAAGGATATCCTCTCTATGATAATTCAAATTCTGCCTGCCTATTCTTTAACAAGTTCTACGCCATTGGTTTGTAAGTCAACCTCACTTCTCTGTGTTTCATTACATTTAAGGAATGTATCCTTGGCCTTTCCTCACCTTTAGGTGAATTCTATGCCCTAAAAACTATTTCTAGAGCACAATTCATCTACTAGATTCCAAATTTAATCAAAACTTTTTGGAATTATGCATTACCCTTTGTACTTTTCCTTCTGATCAAGCTGTTGTAAAGCTGTTTTGACTCTGCTAGATACCCTGGTTATTTTTTCATTTCAGATTGGTGTCAGCCGTGTCACTGAGGTAGCAGTAGAAAATGTTTTAACAGGGATCATGGATCAAGAAGCTGAGTTCAAAATGAAGTTATCTTGGAATTTACTAATAAACACAGCAATAGTGAAGCTGAGAAGTCAAAATAAACCTTGGAGAAAATGCAAGATATTCCCAAAAGCAGTCAAAAATGTTATTGCTTTATCTTAAGGTGGAATCTTTGCTGCCTTATGAAGTGCAGATCTAAGTAACTGCAAATTGTTAGACTCTCAAAAGGGTCACGTGACACAGTTTGGGGAACCTGTTTTTGTATTTTGAAGTGTGCATGTGTGTCCAGAAACAGATCAGGCGTTCTCCCTCACTATTCCCTTTTCCCTTTTTCCCTTATTCTCCACGGCACACATTCAACACTGTGGTCACTTCTCTTTCTGTACCAGAACATTTTCGAGGTGTGCCTTTTGAAGTTCTGTGAGTGACTCTAGCAGGCAGGGACAGAGCTCTGCTGCTCTTTGGGAATCGTCTTCTGACCTGGAGAACAACACAGACACTCGGAAGAGCCGTAGAGCTGCTCCCCCAGCGTGCCAGCCCCCACCTCTTCGTTGGCGTGCAGTCCTCACTTTTGTTTTGCAATTTCTATAGTTAAGTTTGCTGCTTTCCAGATTAGTCTGTGACTTCGAAGAACTAGACTTTTTGAAGAACGAGTTCTTCAAAAGCATGTTTAAAAACTTATGGAAATTTCAAGTGTTCCTTTGCAGAAGCTTCTTATCAGCTGCAGTCCTGGCGTAGTTGTCACTAGAGCTGTTAAGTTGGTGCTGAAAGACTGATGAATTAAATCAGTCTTTAATAACATTGTGGTTGTGGCATAAGTGTTTTCTCAATGTTTGAATGGGATATGTAGTGTGAGGAAAGTGAAAAGTCATCCTTGTGTGTATGCCTTTTATGAGCATGCATTTTTTTTTTGTTAGGGTTCAAAGGCTTTAGTAATAATTCAGATGGAATTTGTGATTTTTTTTTTCTGAAGTGACATGAAGACTGTTTCTCTTTTGGATGATATATATAAATACAATTGATTCCCTTGGGGTGTTTTTCACTACTGTTAGTTTTGGTGCTCTGGTCAGATGTAGTTTCTGAATACCTAGAGTACCCCTGTGGTAGCAGAAATTGAAATTAATGACGTCATTTGCTCCTTCTCTGCCAGTGCTATTGTGTGGGACTACTGTATCCTATAAAATGAGCTTCCGTTTTTATCTTAGGTGTGGCTGTCCTTCCGCAGTGCACACAATGCCCCTGGTTTGAGTCCATTGTGCCGTTTATGTGTTTCATAGGTGCACCTACACTGGGGAGTCTGATTTGTAAAATTGCTTCTAAGGGTTTTTAAATTCTTGAGAATAAAAGAAACACATTTGTAAATTATCATGATGTAAGACTGCATGTGCATTTTTTAACTGAGGATGAGGTAGTGGTTTGCAGTTCCCTCAGGATGAGAGTAAAAATTTTGCCTCAATTCCTGTAATCAGATCTAATAATACCAGGGTGTTTTTTCCAGTTCCCAGATTTTTCACTGAAATGTGACATTTGAAAAGGAGATAGTGCTTTTGAGTTGTACTGACTGCTTGTCCAGACTCATCATCACATACTGTCAGTGGCCCAGCCATTGCTCAATGCCGGCTGATCCCGTGAACAGGAATAGGGGCAGATAGCAGATCACCACATCACATCAGATATGGTTGCTAGTGAAAGCAAAGTGATTGGGGCAGAAAAACCCAGTCTGTAGAAATGAAATACTCATCCTTATGGGAATGCAAGAGAGTTCTGTGCAACATATAGAAGGCATTACTGCCGAAGGATCAAATGTTCTTTACACTCTTTCTTGCTTTCCTACTCATCTGTTGGGCAAGAGAGATACAAGGGGAGTTCCAGCCCTGTGAGTTGTTTCAGATGGAAGGAACAGTGTGTTTTGACTGTGAAGCAAATGCTTCCTTTTATGCTCTGTTGTTATATTCCTGGGAAGATGCACAAGTGTAATAGAAAATTATTTTCAAACCATGCTCTGTAATACCACACAAAGGTGCAACCATGCTGCAGGATGTGAATGAAAACCAACTAACATGAGGTTTGGGCAAGGTTCCTATTTATTATATAAAATACAACAGATTTCATTTTGTGATTGTTTTGATTGTATTTTATAGCCTGCTATGGAAAGTTTAGTTTCAGCCATGCTAAAATATTTTGGGGCAGCAGTAAGAGTGTAAGTAGTGTGGAAAACACTTCCAGCATCAGTCTCTTGAGCCATCACTTGCAGTATCTTTACTCAGTAAATGATGGGACATAACCACACCAAGTTTAATCCAGCTAGCATGCAATTTGGCAATCATATAAATATAGCACTGTAGGTTGTAGTGAGGGCTCACAGACTATATACATATATATGTATGTATAATCTATAAATATGTGTAGGGTTTTCTGCAGGTTGGTACAGTCAGTGATGAAGTGTGTGCTGCTGAGTCTATATTACTCCTGTTTCTAGCTAGATAAAAATTAATGTGAGTTAACTACACCAGAACCAGCTCTTGTGGCAGAGGCATCTGCAGAGAGGCTGCAGTGGTGTCATAGCACAGACTGGGTTAGTAGCCAGAGATTAATGTAATTTATGACCTACATGTGTTCCTAAATAGTAACGGAGAATTTTGTCTCAAGTCACTGAGCAAAGCATGTAACTTCTTGGACCTTGAAAAGGAAGCTTTAAGGTAGAGCCCCATATATAATTAAATATTTAAAAGTGTTTTGACTGTTGACTTGCACTTTATCACATCTCGCAGTACTGCAGAACAGCTTACAGCCAGAGCAGTTCTGTAACTCAGCAGCACCACTTTTGGAGGAAGACTGGGGTGGTTGAATAACACTGGTTCTTCAGGGAGAGTTGAGGCCAAGGCATTTTTTAAAACACAGCTTGTGCTGAAACACTTCATTAAAACAGTTCCCCTCAATTCTTGAGAAACGAGCACTTATCTCTGAAGGCATCTGTGACTCCCTGTTCCAAACTCTCACCCCAGGACAATAATCAGTAAAGTACTGAAGTCCCAGCAGGCTGGGCCATATGTGAGTATTTTACAGGTGTAATGGTAACGTAAGGCCAGGGGAGAGCACGAGACAGTATTGGTGGTGCACGAAGGCTCTGCACAGCATGACCTCAGTGATTTTGCAGCTGAGACACCGCGGACTGGTGTGTGCAGCAAGGGGATTTTGCAGAGTCACACGCAGACAGTTCTCATGGGAGAGCTGGGGAAAAACAGCTTCTATTTCCAAAGTGACACCAGGTCACACATGGGGTTTGAGCTGTCAGTTAACTTGCTTGCTGAGGACACTAGTTTCCAAGCAAGGGGCTTCTCTTGTCTCCAGCCAGCTGAAAAGCACTGACCCTTCTTCCTGTGTGATGCTGGGGTCAATAGTAGGAGGTGCTTCCAACACTTCTGGTGTGGTTTACCCTAATAGAAATGGAATGGGAAGACAGCTGATGGGAAAAAAAATCTTCTTACATCTCTCTTTTTGCTGAGGTCCTTTTGCTAGCTGCTATGGATTCCTTGGTAATAACTTTAAATCCTTTGAAGTATTAAGCTGCACAGTCTCAAATGCCTATGATTCTCTTTTGATCCACAGACCATTGGCTTTTCCCAGTTACAGGACCTAAGATAAAGCATATGAAAACAGAAAACAAATCCTACTGTCATCAGGTGGAATTAGATTAATGTTTCCTTTTTAGGAAATTCCAGATGGTCTACGGAAAGGTTTTCCCTGAGTCACTAATAATAAAGATTCAACACCTTCTGCTCTCTTTGAAAATACACACTCCTGAAATTCATTCCACCATTTTTCTCCTAAATGAATAGAAGTAAATTTTCTGAAGACAAGAAAGAACTTCCTGCTGCTGGTTTTGTATGGCAGACTTTAATTTTATAGAATTGGGCAACTATTCTAACATGCATAGCTTAAGATACGTTTGTTCTGTATTAATCAAGGCTCTCATAGTCCAGCCTTCTGTACTTTTTTCTACACAGGTTATCAGAGCATGAAAACGAGTTCTGATTAACCTTCTGTCAGGTACTGCAGGAATAAGAAGAAGCAAAAGAAAGGACAGAAAATTCCAGCAATTCTCCTCAGTTATATGACCAGACAAAATCTGGGTGGGTGGTTTTCTTCAAGCCAGTAGTTTGAAAAGATAGGCAAAGTTCACAGGGGGCAGGGGAAAAAAATCAAGCCAGAAAAAAAAAGAAAGAAGACAATATGAATGCTGACTTTCAGAGAGACATACCTCAGGGAACTAACACCTTTTAAATAAGCCTTTAATCGGTCATGCAGCTTTCCACCACAGAAATGGAACATCTTTTCCAAGAACATATTTTCCTTTGTGTCAAATCTGTGGCAACACAATAGTAAACACAGTGAATGCAAGTTAAAAAGAATGAAAATCTTCATTATTACGATTAAATTAATGGAGAAGAGAAAGTAAATATTCCATATTTCAGTCAAATAATATCAGGGAACTAAGTGAAGCAGTAAACAAATTAGGGTAAGTATTTCACTTTTCACTAATGATAATGTGACTATAAAAAAATCATATTTTTCAACCTCTGCAAAAATTGTTTTCTTAACAAACACTTCCAATTATATGTGAAACAAGGTAGCTACTCATTTCCAAAGACAGATAACTGTGTATTTTTAATTTATGTTGCCACACAATCCTTTATTGCAGTAAAACACAGAGCATGTTCTTGACATTTTTCACATCAGACAGCAGCTGACAGCCACTGCTGTTGCGGACTGTGCTTTAAATGGTCTGCAGGTTTGAAAAGTTACTTTATCTGTCTTGTCCCCAAGGAACTGTTTTGTTTCAGAGTCTGCATATGCCTTTGAAAATGTACCTTCAGCGATATAATAGCTGGAATGATGTTATTCATCCTGGGATTCAAGGATTCCGCTGCAAAACTGTTACCCAAAGCTACCAGGCTACACTGTATGTGGTTTCAAGTGAAAGCCATTCAGCTTTACAGTAATTAGAAAGTACAGCGAAGTTTAAAGAAACAGCTGCTTTTTAAAATTACTCACTCACACAGGGTCTGCTGCTTGTTAACATTCAAGTCAAGGCAAAATTATCTGTGCTTCCTTTGGCACAGAGGCTAATCCTCATGCATCGTTTGCATGGGAAGGCAGCCAGACCCGAAGCGCAGACAAAACTCCGCGAGTATCCCCGGAGCGAGGGTTTGCAGGACTCCTGGCCCTGCGCCTTTCTTAGCAACACCATAAATCTTCTGGAACCCATCAGCATAGGGGAGGCTGAGGCTGAGTTTTACCGCTTCTATTTCCTATCTCAGTGCAGTCTTTCAGCCAGAAGATGTGTCTGCCAAGGTGTACATAGAGGGAGCTGGTGTAGTTCCAGGAGTGAGTTTGTGCTATTGAATTCTGTCAGCACTGCAGCTTCACTCAGATAAAAATATTACCCAAGTCAATAAGCTTGCAAGGACTTGAAAAAGCTGTGTGATTTGTTGTTTGGTTTGGTTTTGTCTAAGGATGAGACAGGTTTTAGGACAATATTCAAATGGGACCAACATTGATTATTTTTCAAGTAACTATAGAAAAATTACACTGTGTACAGAAATTTAACTCTTAAACCCATCACAGCTGGTTTTATTTTTAGATTTTTAAGGAGCACATTTAAACCTAACACAGCTGGAAGATTTTCCACTGATTTGGTGGTCTCAGACCCTTAATATCTGAGAAGAGAATCAAGAGGAAGACCTACTCAGATGAAAGAGAATTAAACATGCAATATCTTTCTTCCTAAAGGTAATTTTTTTCTGGGCTTTCTTCTCTGTGAGTTATGACCATGTGCAAATTTTCCTTGCTGTGTGAGTTTTGGTTGTTAATGACAGGATCTGCAGACATCAGAGAAACTTGTACTGTCAATTTGTATTTCTATTTCAGCCCTCTGAGTTGTCATTGTAAGCTGAGAGCCTTACCTAGATTTTACTATGGCTGGCTAATACCCCTGAAACCAAGTGACCACCCAGAATCTGAGCAATACACTCATTAAAAATTGTTAATAGACCAAAAACATAGACAAAAACAGCAGTTGCTTTCCAGGTCAAGGTTACCAGAGGCTAAATTGTTTGAAGTTTGGTTCCACGTAGCCTGAGAACAGGAAAAGTCTATAATTAGGTCTGTTTAGATCCATGTTCTTTTGCCATTGTGTATGCAGTGTGGAAACCCGGAGTCCTAACTGAAATGAAGGTTTTCTCAGCTCAGTTTTGGTCAGTGTTTACGGGGTGAGCTTTGTAATTAAAGCTGAAATGGTAGTTCTAGTCTAATATCTCCTTTTATGTATACATTTAAATTTCACCAAACTGTTGGTTTTGCCTAGCTATGTCTTCATCTCTCATCTTGGACCGCTTTCTGTGTTACAGCTACTGGCATGGTGTAGAAATCCTCTCTCCTGTACAAACTGTTGTTCCTGCTGGTTTCTGTGAGGCTTTAGCATCTTGCTAAGTTTTGTTAGATCCCAGTTCTGTTTGTTCTGCAGTTATTTCTAAGATAATGTAACGCTTTGTTAACGCTGTTGTCTACCAGCTGTGGAAGTGTGCTTGTACTGACATGGGATTGCACGTAAGCACTTATTAGCTTGCACCACCTCTCATTTGGAACAGGGAAGAGCAGGGTCAAAGGGGCTGGAACAGAAAAATTTCATAGCCATTTAACTAGCAAATAGCTGGCAAAAAAGAATATACAGGATGTTTTTTCATTAAATAGGGTGAAAAGTACCTGCATCAGTTGCACCAGAGTATTTGTAATACATGTCACCAAATCCTGAAATTGGCTTAGAAATTGTGAGGAAGTTTAATTTTTTTCTTGCTTGTGATTTTGCCATACAGTTAAATAGTTTTATTTAGGTACTTGCTTTCCAAAGTACAAAACACCTTTTTTTGTTCTCCAAGTGTTCATTTAAAGCAGACAGTTTAGCTCATATACAGAAATTGCTTCCTAAACAATAAATAGCAGAAATGTACTTCCCAACAGATCTTCTATTCACCCTTCCCAAAGTATTTTAAGTAGATAATTAACACTGGGTAATTAGAAGTATCTTCAGTCTCTGTAATTGTACAGCCTATAATTTTTCATAGTAATGTGATTCATTTTATCTGAAGTTGTTCAACACATATCTTTTTAACAATTTAATTTGCATGCCTGGTTGGTACCTCCTTCCCTCAGTTTCCCGTCACTTTGTGAGATGCTCAATTAGTCACAAGGCTGAACAGACAGATTCAGGCAGACTCGCAGCTTGGAGTACCCCTTGCTGACTGAAATCCCTTATAGGACTTAGAAAGCACACTATCCTTAGGGCTACACCTCCAGTGCAGCAACATAACCCTCAGTTTATAGATAGCACACCAAAAGGGAGCAATTCCATGGTCATTACTTCCTAGCAAAAGGAGGCAAACATCCATGAAGATGGAGGGATCTGTTAGCCATGTCTATCTTTTTCCACAGCTTTGCAGAAAGCTCAGGATATTGACATCCCTGTTTCCCCATCACGGGCTTCTGTGTGTTCTCTGAAAAAGCCCAGCCTCTCGCTATGCCTGGTGAGCCGTGGTAATTTTATGGCCGGGGTGCTGCATGAATCTGAAACTGTGCAGATTTGGCACAGCAGAACTGACATCTAGGTAAGGAGCATCACTGTATTCTAATGTGTTACATGGAAAGATGCAGTTTGATAATTTTCATTTAATAAAATGTTTTATGAGAAAGCTGTTTAGAGATTAGCACCCATTTCCTGATATAATTGCTAGGTGAATCCAGATGAAAAGTATTACATATACTAACATATCTATGTTGTTGCTGTCTAAATGTTTTAACAGAAATACTCTTAGTAAGAACATATTTCCTAAGTGAATGTCAGTTTGGTTAACAATGCTAATTCAAGTCAAATAGAACAATGAACCATGTTCTGTATTTAGCCTGGCATGAGGTTCCAGCAAAGAATAAGGCGGACAGAAGTATTTTCATGTTGTCACTGTGCTGTCTGAATTCTGGGCTAGATTGGGTCTGCTTGCTCTAGGCCACAAAGCTCAAGGGTCTAAAGTCATAACTGTATCAAATTCAGAATCCATGTAAGAAAAATAAAACTTAGCAGAGCTTGGCACTAATGTACAATGCTTTTGTCATGGGGTCAAAAGTCACTTTTGATTATATTTTTGGTAACTCTTTGTAATGAACTGTGTTGCCCAAAGAGAAGAAAAGTCTATTCATGCATGGGAAAACAAATTGCTTCAGCCATGACTCTCCAGAAATGTCGTATATTCTGTGCCAGCTTCTGCATTCCCCAGGCCTTTGATACTCATTAATCATTTCAGTAGATCTTATTCCTTCTGGCTTTATTTGATTTTTCTGTATTAGGATGCATCATAGTGGATAAATATGCCATTTCTTTGTCCAGTGGTCATTTTCTCTCTGCTTTAGAAAATACATGAATCTGGTTTTCTCTTCCATTACATCATGTAGTGAAGAATTTGGATTCTTCTTAAGCATCGTAATTACATCTTTTCAAAGTTCCTTTGTCACAGTAGTTCCTACACACGTGTTTTTTTCCATGTTATTTCTAAACCACCCTCTCAGAATGACCAGAGCTCGAAGTATCAATGAAGGAGATGTTGGGGAGGATTGAGAGAACAGTAGCCAAGAAACTAGCCAGGCTTCCAGTGAAAAGGAAGAGACTGAAATACCAGCCTCCAGATAGAGACATTTCTCTTGGACATTTTTAGTGTTTGCAGGGAGCAAAGATTGGGGTTTTTTGTCATCTCCAAAAGTCTCTTGGCAACTAAGATTCCCTTCTTTTAATTTATAAGAGCTCATGATTATTCTGATGAAGACTGGACACATAATAAAGAAAAAAATATAAAGTTCTTTTTTACAGTGCATTTTGTTCACAACAAAGGATGCCATGGATTGTACACCCTATGGCTCCCTATAATGAGTTGTATAAGAAATCTGTGGCATGGAAAAAAAGCAGACTGAATATATTGTTTCTGTGGCTTTCTTTTCCTTTTGGCAAGGGATGTGTGAAATTCTCACCTGGCAGAGATCCAAAAGGTGAGCATCATTATCAAAAAGGTAAATGTAAATAGCTGAAGCCTTCATTTCCCAACCCAGGTTGTGCAACTTTGTTAAGTTAGAGGACTGGGTTTGTGTGAAGTCCATGATGTAGAGAGACTTATTGGAACTTTTTTACTTTCAAGTGCTGGTAATACTTCTGATAGAGTCCAAAACCAAATTCAGAACGTGTTCTAATGCAACATCCCACCACCAAAATAACCCAAACTTCCAAGAGAATGCATCTGAGTGGCACTGTGACTTGCACACAAATGGCTGTCAGCAGATTTGAGTCAAATTTCATTCTCAGTTACCCAGCTGAACTTAGAGATCCATCGCCACTTTGGCACACACCCCTCTGGGCCTGTTCCTGCTGGCAGTCCCTCCTAGTTCCAGAAGCACACAGTAGGATTGCCTCTTGCCCCAGGGAGCCTTCAGGTTGTGGATGTGGGGTGGTTTTTAGGGACCGAATCTGTAGTGATCAGCTGACTCCTTTCTGATCCTTTCATTGATACTGCAGTATCTGGAACAAATGCCATACTGCGCATGGCATCACATCCACATGACAAATCTGGAACAGAGCTGGCTTCCCTGCTATCATTAATTTTGGTTGATCACGATGCTTCAGCGACCTGCCAAGCTCTCCAGTAGTAATGGGATAAATATAACCAGCTGAAGCAACAACACGAGTGTAAGCAGCAACTTTATCTTGCCATTTCAACTTTACACTTTGGAAAAGGAATGACAGTTCTGAACAACTATCACAGCAGTTGCTGATATTAGCCTGAGCTGTTGATGGTGACAGGGTTTCCAAAGGAGACTTAGAGTGTCCCAGTGGATTCACATTTTATATACGTCAGCTCGTAAATGGTTGGAACTTCCTTTTGGCATTACAAGGGATCAGCAGTAAAGAAGTTACATAAGCCAGTTTCTCTCTTGTAATTGATGCAATTGACTTTTCAGACAACCTGGCCCAAAGTACACATTTAATGCTTTCAGTGCTAGGTTTTTTTATTCATTTTAGTGGAACAGCTTTCTTGGGTTTGCCCAGGATTTATATTGATATAAATAAAGGATACCAAATCAGATTCCTAAAAGTGACCATCAAAGAGCTCAATGCTGTGGAAGAAGGGCTAAATACTTATCTCCACTGCTGTAAACGCAAACTAATACCAACAAATCAAAATAATTTAGTTTGACAGGAAACTGTGATAGCTAACACAGAATATATATAGCCTTCAGCACCCACTGTGGTAAATCTGAGCTAGCAAACAGTCCACAGGTATTGATGAGACACTAAAATAGTTCAGTACACTGGGAGCAGGGGGGAACAACCAAGACATCTGGTTCTGACAAAATGATACAGGAAACACACTTTTGAAGCAAAGGGAAGTGATCAAGGGTAGATTGCAGTCATTGTACACCTTGAGCAATTCTACTGACTTCACTTGTGGGACTGAGAGCAAAATGTGTCCCCTGTATCTTTAAGAGACCAGCAACCTTAGAACAGCAAATTAGCCTCAGTCTGCAGTCTGTATGTCAAATGAATGGCATTTTATCATACTTCCTCCAAGAGTGCAGATAGTGTGGGTAGATACAGGGTGTACCTGTGCTTCTCATTAGTCGCTCGAGGATGATACCTTCTATGTTATGCTTGCTACCATTGTACATTAATCTACTTTACAGTTTTATGTCAAATACTTTTTTGAAATCTAAGTAGATTATGTCCATTAATCACTTTGCCCAGTCTGTGTTCCTTGTGATCTCATCTCTTATTAATATCTTTAGGATCTTGCCTACCACCAAGGTCAAACTGGTCTATAATTTCCTAGCTCCACCCCAGGCCTTTTTAAAGAGGGTTATGTTTGTGTAACGGTGTGCTTCAGTAGCCGTGTCATTTTCAGAAGGCTATTAAGAATCTTTCACCTGGTTTGTATGGTTTTCATTTCTAAAGTTTTCTAGAAGTACTGAACATGTTGCTTTTAGTTGCTTTATTTGGCCCTGTTGGTGTTAAACCTGGACTCTTTGGCGCTAGAATCTTTCCACATCTGGCACCATCTCCTTCCTACATAGAAAGCAGCTCACTTCATTTTTCATTTATCTCTTTATAGTGTAAGGTTTCTAACTGCAAATCAAAAAGCCTTCACCTTTTTTTTTCCTGCTTCCGTGAACATAGTGATTCTTTTTGTGGTCAAAGTGTGGGCAACATACAGGATTGCTTGGGCTATACAAATATTCTTGATTAGATTCTGTTTTTCAGGGGTGGAAATAAAAAAAACCTCCAACTTTTATTAATAACTGTCTGGCTCTCATTGTATCCTGTCTTCTCTTTATATATCCATCAAGTTTGAAAGAAGTTCATTAAAGGCCAGACCATTTAAGTTTGAAGCCTTCAACACATCCCAAGCATAGCAATGGAACTTAAAAAGCAAAAAAGAAAGCGTAATTGCAGCACAGTAGAGTACTGTATACAGAGTACAGGCTAAAGCTGATTGGGATGAGGAAAAGTTATCAGACAGAAATAATATTATAGTACATTCTGTAGGTTAAGTCTTTGTCCGGATTGGAGTAATTACAGTTGTGTCATTGAAAGTAGTCTCTAGAAAGTTAATTAAATAATTAGCATCCTTGCCAATGGCTTTAACAGAAATCCAAACAGGCTAAAAGAACTATCAGCAGCAAGTACTGTACCTGTCATAATTAGAACCAAGGCTTGGCTACTGTAATGAGTCACAGAGAGACGTTTTGATTTCATTTTGTCAAGTGTATATGTGACATGAGAGTAAACAGGAGATTTCACTGGAAATTCTTATTAGAAGTCCTTCAAGAGAATGAAAATATGTTAAACCATAGAAATTTGCTTTATTTATTTCGAAGGAAAACATCTTGCTCTTCTTAATTTTCTTACCCTGATGATTTCCATCAGTGATTACAGTAAATATATATATTTGACTTGGTTTTGATTTGGATTCTCTCAGTTCTGAGTGCAATTGCCCGTTCATGTTGTATGCAGAGCAGTGCAGATGAGGGCGTAGAACATGCCACGTTTATGGTGTCAGCATTCTCAGCATGTAGCATAGCTTCAAAGGCATGTCACAAGTTAAGATCATGTTTAAAGTACTGTTGTCTTTGCTGATGCTTATGAAATTTGCCACTAGTGTTACAGCTTTTTTTTTTGGTTTTGGCACCCAGTCTCTTCATGAAGGAGTTTACATACATGATTTGGTCAAGGATGCAGCATAATGGCTGTACCTTTTGAAAAAAAATGTGGGTTTTTACCAGCAATAACTACAAGTATGGTGTAGGAGGAGGCATGAGTGGAGTTCTCAGCCCCTTCAGGGAGAGGGAAAAGTTTGGGCAAGAGTTGGTACCTTCAGTGGATCAACACTTGGTGCAAGGCTCGTGTTGCAGACAGGAGTTCGGCTCCTACCACACATGCAATTAGGAGGAGCAAGGACTTTAAAGCAGGAGCAAGATCCATCTGACAAGGTGTGGCAAAAAGAGTGTCTTTGGGAGGCTTCAAACCTAATAAGGACAGCTTGAAACTGGTAAGGTATTCTATGATGGAGAGCAACCATACAGGGTTTAATCTCATGGTGGACCACATTTAGACTGATTTCAGAGAGGCCACACATTTAAGCTGAAGTATAGCTAAGAACCATGCCGAAGCTGAAACCTAAAATCCCTTATTTTTTCTTTTTTTTCTCTGAAAGAAACGTGTAACTGTATTTTTTTTTCCTTTCCTTTACACAAATACAAATGACCACCTGAGAAAGAGGGGGCATAAACAGCAACTCATGTATTTGCTTGTATTTGCTTCGTATTTGCTTGAGGAGCAGAAAGAGGGGCTTAAATCCCTCATGTTGAACATCACAACACAGTAAAATCAGTGAGTTCCCGAAGCTGCTCTAACATTGCACCCATCAGAGGGCAGCAGAAACTGCAGAACAGGCCACAGATGCTGCTTCGTTGCTTTTAATTTCACACTCAGGAAGAACCAGAGGAGAAAAGAAACAATTTAGAAAAAGAAAAAGAAACACTTCAGAAGCACTTCTGGTAAAAGCTAGATTGATGCCTAATTTTAATAGCTTTGAAGTGCTCCAGTGCAATTCCAAGTGCAACAATTTCCAACAAAGTAGTGTAACTACCTGTTGGTGAGAGTAGCTATTCTGCATGTGGTAGTTGGAGCATTAGCAGTGAGGATATGAGGCCATGTTACTATAATGCTAATTAGGGCAAGGATATGAATAGTCATTACAATGACTGAACAAAACATTGTGGTAGAAGAAAACCAGACTGTTTTTTGAACAAATTAATGTTTGGTAGCATGAAATTTTGGATGAATGCCTTCAAATAACAAGGAGAAAAATATGTTGCAGTTTGCAGCAGGGATATAGAGGTTTGTAGTGACATTCGAGTAACACCTGCTGGAAAAATAAAAGGGTTATTCCCTAATTTACAGCAATCTAGGGATTTCCAACACTAATGCATTTTTAGAAATTGTATCCACAGTAATAAATGAATGGCATTCAGAAACAATAAAAAGGTAGAATTAACATGAGATACAGAGACTGTCAGCCTAATGATCTCTCCAGGCATCTATTGTGTCATACAGAGGTATGAAACTAGTGGCAATAGTTTTTATCTGTAGATGACACCTTGAATTAAGTTGGGAGTGGCAAGTGAATAGAAATAAATGATGCGTTCTTCTTGCTACTTATCTGAGTTATTAACAGTATTTTGAAGTGCCTGAAGTAATTGTCAGAAAGTAAATAAATCCAGTAAGGTTACTCTGAAATAAACATTCAAAGTATTTCTGTGAGTAAAATTTTATTACTGTGCCGAAGAAGGACCCAGCAGAGAGGGGTTTCAAAGGGATGGAAACGGGAGCAGAGCCCACCTTCTGTAATAATCTGCGGATTGCACACTAAGCTGGACAGCTAGTTTATCTGCTTTAGGAACTTCATGCAAATTCTCACCCAAATCTGATCTGCTTTCCCATCTGAAGAATTTTTGGTGTATTGTGTGAACAGGCAGAGTCCTGGTAATGACACAGAAGCCTGTTCAGGCAGCTCTAAAGATATGGAAACCCGTTAACTGAAATGATTCAATCAGCCTGCTCTTCACTTCTTCCCTCGAGCAAAACCACAAATCAGAGCTCAACAGATCCTTCCTCTGAGACAAGAAAGGTCTGTTTTGCAGAGGGTTTCCAACCCATACTGCTTCAGGAGTGTACTGCTCACTTGTGGCTTAGCTGACCTTGTTTCTTTTAAAAATCACATCCACCATCATAGAGCACTCATGCTCTTTGTGTTGGATCAGGCAGATGCATTCACCTCTTCATTCAGGGCAGCACCACAGTGATCTCCCAAACTAAGGAAAATGTCAAATATTGTGAAAAGGGGCAAGGATTTGGAAAAACCTAAGGCATGCCAGTAGGGTTTCTGAACTGTGTTTTTTCTGTGGATTTTTAGAAATATGTTGAGAATGTGTAATGCTTGGGGTTGAGGCAGAAGTGCATCTAAACCCAATTTAGCAGAAACCGGGTTTCCACAAGAAATGCTTTTTGTTCTTACAGAATCTGTCCAGATCCTGTGAATTTAGAAGGAGGTAGACTGTTCAGTGTGGGATTTTGCTTCTGGTGAAAGGCAGGAGCTGGCAGTTCACTTCCATCTGATTGCTGACATCAGTGAGAACTAGGTGACAAGTGACATTATAACTCAGAAAAGCCAGATCCAGTTCAAAGATGCTGCCAATAAACAGTTAATTCGGTTTGCTGATGTGTTTTTGCCTCACACAGTGGTACATCACACTGCTTTGAATATTCATTCCCTTCATTTTCAGCCCTGAGTAAATGAATACACCACTTTTCACTCTCTGTAATTTGTGTGATTACCTTTGTCATTTAAATATGATTTAAGCAGATGAATGGATTGAAGAGAGGATAAGGGTTTTTTTCTTAAAGTTTTAACAAAAAAAGTAAACCTGTGATTTTAGTAAAAGAAAATAACAAACATTCTTTGTCACACTCGAGGGCAGCCCTTGGAGGCTGCAAGCAGAACTAGCAAGGAGGATGTTTTCAGTGCTGTCACGAGTGGCAGAAGGAGAAGCATGTAGAATTATTATTTCCCCTGAAGACTCATAACACAAAATAGTTGAAAGCTGACTATGCTCTAGTTTTTTCTCAAAAGGGTCTGAAAGATAAATAGAAAACAGGCGGCACCATTTGCTCCATAAACGACACTCATCAGAGATACTGGTAAAGCATCTTACAAATGTCTTATATTGGACTAGCACCTTTTGCAGTCCAGTGCTGATTTTGCACACTTCTAGGTCCATCTAAAATCGGGTTTGTGTCATTTTAGGGTTTTTTAAAAAAAACCAAAACCTGAAATAACCATGTTAGGTAGCCCCCAGTGTAAATGCTACTATAAATGAATAACGGTGAATTGATTAGCATAAACAATTCTCTCTTGGAAGAATATTGCTAACTCAGCACAGCTAAACTTACAGGAATTTTCTGTATTGGAAAAACCTTTGAGAAGTGTCAGGAAGTCCTGGGGGTAGCAGTATCTTCAAGCCTTTTGCAGTCTCTGTCAGGGACTACTATTTTACTACCAGCCCTCACTCAGTGTTTTGTCAGCATTTCCTCATTACTGTTAAACCTGTTGACTTCAGTGACCCAGGCACTCCTGGCAAAGAATCCAGCATGCAATTTGCTTTATCCAGGTCTTAGTCTTAATGAAGCTGTTTGTGAAATGGTGATCTTTTGTGCTGCCCCTCTCTTGGCATCTTTCATTAGACTCATCTGATCAGTCTGCAATTGGGCACATGGAGAAGGCTAAACCTTAGGTCATCGATGATGCTGACACAGGCAACATAAGGCAAAGAAGAGTGGGGAAAGGGATGAAACAGAAAACTACAGGGAAGAAGTGAGGATGAAGAAGAGGAACAAGTGCAGTTTGTGAATTTGTAAACTTTTCTGCCTACACCTTAAAACTGAGTGTATTTTAAATCCAATACATAAAAAATTTATTTCTAGCACTGCCTCACCATGGTTCCTTAATTCCTCATAGGTCACAAAGCTTTATTCCTGAAGAAGCTTATCTGTCGCTTTCAAATAAATTGTAAATCACTAAGTACTTCATAGATCAGGAGTCAGTAGGGGTTAGGAAAATGTGTACCAGGGTCTTTAATTTCTTCATGGTTAAATGAACAGTAATTCATTCAGAAGTGAAAAATACAAATTAAAAAGAATGATCACTTGAGGTGGAAGGGGTTTTAGTCATGCAATACATACACAGGTACAAATACTATGACAGTCTTTTAGGCTCTCAGAAAAAGCATTTTAAATGTGAATACTGCTTGTGACAGAAAAATGGACAGGCTAGTCCTTTTTTTTTTTTGTAATATCAATTATCTTCTTCCAACATTGGCAAATACTGCTGTTGATCCTGTAGTTCTGAGTTCACTAGGCAAGGTAATACCAATGAATTAACGCATGAGACCCACAGGCATGGATTTTCTGGCTTTTTAATTTTCCAACTGAAAAGTTTTCTGGAGTTGTTGTTCTATGAAATTGCACTGTCTCCCTCTAGTGACTGCTTCTGTCTCTCATCTCAGGTTTAACATGGAATTCTCAGAGACAGGGCATTTTTTACAGTTTGTATTGCAGTCTGGTACCACCCCATCAATGCCCCAGCACTTGGCTGCTTTTATTGTGGCTGTTAGGCTTGCAATGTTGGTACTGCAACTGTTAGTGGAGCCAAATCAGCTTTAGGAATTCTACCTTGCACCACAACAAAATCCAGCGCTGTGATACACCTGCAATCCTTGAACCAGGGAATGCAGGCACCCCATGGAGCAAGTGCACTGCAGCTTCTGGATTTCTTTTAGTGTTAGGGGTAACTTTGAACTGAAGGACCACACACTGCTGTCCAACAGACACCAGGTTCCATACCTCAGAACACTGAAGCCCAAAATGTTTTCATTGTGATCTTAAGTTTCGAAGTGAGTGATTGACATCTGCTCTCACCCACGAGCTGTAAATTCTCGGTTCAGCAGGTAACACTTGCTCCATTTACCCCGGTGGTTTTAACTCTTTGCCACTTGGGTCATACACCCAACTTCTTGGCATCCTGCTGCACTGAGTGTTGTTCTCCTGTATCTGTTAGAAATTCAATTGTTAACAGGAACCAACTGGAATCTGAATGTATGGGCCATTATTTTGTCTGCATTGTTAGGATTCCATTTGCTGGATTTCAGTCCTGCCTGACTTCGGGCACTTGCAAATCAGCCACTTGAACTGGATCGAATTGGGACATTTTCTGGGTGTGATGTCCCCATCCACCCCAAGGTTTTACAGTGGATCTGGCTTCATGAACGTAGCAGGGGCGATTTGGAAGAGATAAAGGATCATTTTCCCCTAGTTCTTTATCACAGGGATCACTCCCTGTATTTCCATTTCCGTTTCCTTCAGGAGATGTAATTAGTTTTCTAATCTGTACAATGCTGGGGGATTAGCAGCCTGCTTCAGCATCATCTCTACCTTTTCTTCCAATTTTTGTTTTTTTTCTTTTTCTTCCTGTAACTGTTTCTGTACCTGCCTCAATATCAGTAATAATTCAGCTGCTTTCCTTCCTTTCCTGGCCGCAAGAGAAAAATGCTGCCCTATCACTGCACGGCCCCCCTCTCTGGCCACATTTTGTTCTAATTTGTCCATTTGTTATTGGTCCTTGAGACTCAGTAGAGAATTAACTGCTTGTTGACAGAGTAGAAGTCAAAGACTGTCTAACCTAACACCACCTTCTCAACTAGACCATGGCACTAAGTGCCACATCCAGTAAGATGTAAAGAGCAGCGAGATCACCCCTGAGCTTTTTCTTCTCCAGACTAAACACCTCAAGCTCCCTCATAAAACAGGACTGGCCCCAATGCTGAGCCCTGGGGAACACCACTTGTGTCTGTCTGGCAGCTAGATGTGACTCCATTCCCCACCACTCTCTGGGCCCGACCCCACAGCCACTTTTTTACCCAGCAAAGAGCACACTATGAGCAGTTGGTTTCTCAGGAGGTTGCTGTGAGAAAGTGTTAAAGACTTTTATAAACCCCAGGGACTTGAGACTCTCATCTTTCTCTCATCTGCTGAGTGGGTCACTTTGTCCTGGGAGGAGGTCAGGGTAGTGTAGCTGGCTTTGCATTAAGTACCTCATCATCTTCCTTCTCGTCCTTTGTCACTGTCACTTTTCCTCCATCCAGTAAAGGCTGAAGGTTCTCCTGAGCCCTCCTTTTGTTGCTAATGTAGTTATGGAAACAGTTTTTATTGTCTTTTTAGGGCTCTGGCCAAATTAACTTCCAGTCAGGCACTGGCCCTTCTGATTTTCTCTCTGCTCAACACCACAAAGGCTGTGTAGTCTTCCCAAGTGGTTGTCCCTTCTTCCAAAGGTCATAAACTCTCTGGTTCTATGTGAATTCCACCTGAGTTCCATCCAAAGCCCCAGCTGGCTGCATGGGCTGTCACCGTGGGGCTCTGGTGACATCAGAGGGGACAAGTGCCCAGATGCCCCATGCAGCAGCACTGTCACCGCTGCAATGCCAGATCCAGTTCAAAGATGCTGCCAATAAACAGTTAATTTGGTTTGCTGATGTGTTTTTTGGGGCATTTGCCTATTTTCAACCTGTGCTCGGTGCTGCAAACCTGCCTAGCTCTGGAAAACAAAAGGAGTGTACAGTGTTCATGAGATGACCTTTTTGAGTTCGGGTGGGTGCAGAAACAAGTTAGAAAATGAAGAAGGTGGCAGGAAGTGCCAGGCTATCTGGTGGTGTATTGTTGTGATGTCCACTGAGAGATTACTTCAGTGTATTGGAAGAGGAGAAAAGTAAATGTCAGATCTTGAAAAAGAATATCCTCACCCTGTCTTTGGAAAGTTCGTTTTTGTGAAAGGAGTAATGAACTGAGAAGCATTAAAGTCAATGGATAGTCCAGTAGTTTGAGGTCTCATTGACCAAATTCCCCTCCCAGTGGCAGTGGCTGTAAGCCTGCGGTGACCATCAGCACTTGCTGTGTACTGGAGACATGAAAACAGAGTTTGGATGACTGCTTTAGCTGTTTTTGTAGGTTTTATACTGTGTTTTAAGACGCACATGTGTCTTGAATTACTAAATGAAAAGACATTAAGTAAAAAAAGATTTTGGCCTGTGTTATACTGTCTTCACTTTACCTTTTTTCTATACTTTTTTTTCTATTGAGCTGTTTTATACATGTCCTCACCTGAAACTGTATTAGAAGACAGTTTTAACTTCCTTTGTTAAACTGGTGTTAGTGCTACTTACTTTGCAATCTGTGTCAGTACGGTGCAGCATCACATAAATCATCCATCCTCTGCTACCTGGGTGCTTCTGACAGAAATGTGCCCAAAACTGGTGCCATGCAATGACGTTTTTCAGACCTTTTCAATAGAGGGGTGTAAAATCATTTGTGAATTTTTACTTTCAGAACAAGATTAAGGGAAAAGCCTAACATGGGAAAGCATTTTTACTCTGAGCTTCTGATTTGTGTATGTTAGCAGTGGAAAGTAAACACAACTTGCATTTCTAGCATCTATCCAATTCTGAGCATTTGGAGATGGACTGGTACTCTTGGAGCAGCTCCCCTCATTTGCGGAAATTTAGTTCTGAAAAATGTCCCACTTAATTAACAGGGATTAAGGCTGAGGCCACTTGCTACATAGACTCTTTCTAAACTGTAAAATGAGTGTTTGGCCACGTCTCCCAAGCCCCATATCATGAGTGGATGTCCAGTGGGGTGCAGTTTAGCTTTCTCCTTGGCCACGCATCCGTGTGTATGCCAGTTTAGGCATATCAACTGTCAGTAGCAATAAATAATAATCACTTGCTCGTTCACAGCAGTTTCACATGGGAAGCACATTGCCAAAAGGCAGTATTGCCCCAGTTTCACAGGTGAGAAGCCAGTAAGGGCAGAGAGCAGTCAGTGAGACTATGTTCTGGATTTCCTGAGCCAGACAAGAGGATCATTCCCCAGTCCTAATATGCTGTCTGTGTTTTTCTGTGAAAAGGTGCTGGCAATGCTTTTTGTGCTGTGCACCACTAAAGAGCTTCATGTGTGCTCACCCCTAATTTAAGCAATCTCTTGACAGAAGCCAGAGTGCCAAACACTGAAAAGCTCTGTAAGCTGCCAGTGCTGTCTGGCTGCCTCGTCCTGCTGGACCACATCAGTATGCTGGATCAGCTTATGGAGCAAGAATTCTTCCTTTTATGAGGAATCATACACATACTTGCAGAGTTTGTTCCCTTTTCCCTGACACCTTGAGGCTCAGTTTGCAGGTCTGTGCTTTGGCACAGTTTCCCATGAAGTAAAGTGGAATACAAGGCAAGACATGAAGCATTTATGCAGTCTGTATGTTCCCCAACTCTGTGTTTAATTTTCCTTTCAGGTTTACTTGAAGTTTCTGACTCTTTGTGAAAAATAGTTCTCTTCAATAAAAGAAAATCTGATAGTAGACTGAGACTCAGGAGTTCTCAGCTGTGTGGTGGCAAGTGAAATTTGGCATAGTGGGTCATCACTATGAAATTTGGCATAATGGGTCATCACAGTGGTCATGGTGGGTCACAGTGCTGCTCACAAGCAGCACATCCATCATCATGGATGTGCTGCTTGTGAGAGACTGAAAACCTGAAAGAGTTAATAAAAACTTGAAGGAATTAATGTCTCAAACACTGTGCAGAAGAGAAAGGGAATGTTACCACACCAATGTGAAAAAGTGGGGTTAGAAAAGAGGGTCTTGTGGAGGCAGGATAGAGTTTTTGGGGGACCAACTTCCTTATCTTGGTAACTATCTCTAAAAACAAGTTTGAGACAGCATTGCATTTGCATCTCCGACAGGGAGGAGGGGAATTTAAACCACAACAGCCCCCAGCCCCCTTCCAGGTTCAAGAATAACAAAATGTGCAGATGCTATAAATAGCACAACTGAGGGGGCTGTGTGTGTACCCACCACCCAGAGGAACTGGACCAGAGACAGCACTGAAACCCTGGTGGTGACCCAGATCCTTCTTCTCTACCTCCGTTTCTCTATCTTTCCTTCTTCCTTTCTTCCACTTCTTAAAAGTTTAATTAATTGCTGCCAGGGACTGTTCAGAACTGTTAAAATCATGTTTGGAAAATTCACTGTCAACCCCCTAATGAGTCTTTATCAACTATAAACAAGCTCTGCTTTTTTAATGCTCGCCACTTACAACACTTGAGTGGCTAGATTTTCCTGACAGTGATCAGTACATGCTGCTGACACCAGCATGACCCTCCCTGTCATACCTCATTTTTTTTTTACAACCAACACTTTCCCTTAATTCCCTGAAACAGCTGGATCACAGCGACTTAAGCTTAAAATCAACAATAAGGGCAACTCAAACCAAGCCTCAAGTCTTGAAATTTTTGGTGCAAACGCTTAAGCTTACTATATGCATCTGAAAACAAGACATTTAAGTCTGGCAACATTAGCTAGAGGAAGGGCTGCCAGGCACAATGCCGACCTTGGGTTTCAGTGACCAATTCATACCTAAAAACAGCAGTTGCAAGGAACTTGTACTAAAACCAAAATCAATTGGCCTATTCATTACACCACTAAGGAAAACAGCTGGGGCAGAATGAAATGGGAAAGACCAAAGGAGGGTGTTAAGCCTGACAGCTCAGCAGTATTTGTCAGTTTTTTGGATCCCTGCTGGGTGATCTTTTCACAGAGACAAGTTTCCTTTCAAAAAATGTATGAAAAATGGAGGAGAAAGGGGGTTGGCCATTTTGTATCAGGGAGGGTATTCCTGGATGAGTAAATTAACCCAAATGCAGATAACTGATTAGAAAGACCTCTGTCCAAAACTGTTGTTACTCTGTGAGCAGAAGGAGAATAAATTAAGCTTCCTCAGACAGCTACAGTAAATATGAAGTTATTGCATAGATTAATGGGCTAATGATTTATGCATCTGCCCTTTACCTGTGACTCCTTTTCTCTGGGATTAACTCTAATTTTCAAGGACTCAGCACATTGAAACAGCCTCTTTTGATTACCGATTTTACATTTTTTTCTCTTTCTCTCATATCACTTTCTTTCCCCGCATTTAAAAAAGTAATATTCAGACTGTCACTACTAAAAAGTTTAAAAATGTACAAGGTTTCAAGTACAACTGCCAGGACAGAGATATTTTCAGTTTCTCAATGTAATATATTTATTTCTAATTCTAAAAATGTCTGTGTAGCTGTTAAAGTCAGTATGTTCTCATGCTCAAAAAACCCTGTTTCCATCCCTTTAAGGCTAGTAAAGGGTGGTCAGGATTATGCCCTGAATATAGAGTGTCAGAGGGACACTGCTGCCTGTGGCATCCCCAGAGTCCTTGCTCCTGGTCGGGCATCTCTGAACAGCAGCAGGGCAGAACTGGTGCCGTGGGTTTGCAGGTGGGCTGAGGTAAGGTTGCACCTCGACGTCAGTCTGTCCCTGTGCCACTCACAATAGTATAGTAGAGCATCACTGCATGTTTTGTTTTCCACCTCTGAGATTTCCTTTCTTGGAGACCCTCTTCGGCATTTTGCATGGTTGGGACATCATGGCCTGGGACAAATAAAAATACTTGGTTTTTAGGCAGACAGAGAAAACAATTGCTTCAGTAAAAGCTTCAAAACATTCGTAGCTCCATGCATTTTGACTTGGTACGTCCCCTTTGTGGCTTCCAGGGCAGTAATACCCACAACAGCTGAAACAGAGACAGAATCATGGCAGTGTGATGTCGGCACTTGATGCTACATGGTTCTCCACTAGCACTGAGATGAGAGCATCACATAAGTCTCGGAGAAAGTACATAAAAGTTTTATCAGCCCTAATTTGAGATGGATGACCTGAGTGCTGTATTTCTCTTGGCATGCCATACCACGTGAGCTCAAATCAAAACTTTATACCCTGCTATCCCCTCAAGCCTTGGATACATATTTGCTGTTAGAGGTGGGGAACCAAGTGTCAACAGAATAGACAGAGCAAGGGTCACATTGTCAAGTATTCAAAAAATGCTGATTTATTCTATCCTTCTGTACATATTCCTTTTCTGCTTTTAACCCAGACAATGTTTACCCCACAGAGATTTTCTCTGTAATAACTATCAGTGAGACTGGGCTTCACATCTCTGACCTGCAATTCCTCTGCTGCACTAAAGGTTATATTATGTTTGTTCTTACTGTTTTGAGCATCAATAGTTAGTAAAAAGTTTGTTTGAGTAAGCACAGCTTTGCACAGGATGTGCCAAAAGGCAAGATCATAAAGTTTAGCTTCTGCAAGGAAATACTTTGAGGAATGCAGATTCATAAGGGAGCACCATGATCTCTGCCAACTATTGCAGGGGCTGCTCACTGTGTAATGTGAATGGGGTTTGCATTACACTGCAAACACCTAAACATTGCGGGGCACAGAGTATTTGCCAGTACTTCCTATATTGAAGCAAAATATCACCAAAGCAGGTGTAATGTGGCTCAGAAAAAGAAGAGGTTATCACGCTAGGTCCCTGACATAGCAAGAGATGTGTTAGTTGACACAGAAAACCTGCAGGAGCGGGCAACTCCCCATGCAACAATGAAAGAAAAAAAATTCATCATATAAAAGCTTTTTCAGTTTTGTTGTTGCTGTTGTTTAATTAAAATCTCTTATGTTTTACCTACATCCAAACTGATCCATTTTCAGCATTTTGAGGCATTTGATCTAATCTCTCAGGAAAGATTTGG
The DNA here is from genome assembly GCA_013397975.1 of Machaerirhynchus nigripectus. Classification (NCBI taxonomy): domain Eukaryota; kingdom Metazoa; phylum Chordata; class Aves; order Passeriformes; family Dicruridae; genus Machaerirhynchus; species Machaerirhynchus nigripectus. The sequence continues at coordinate 817,284 of VZRQ01003727.1, forward strand.
CCGGTTAGTGGCTGGTCCTGCTACTGTTATAACCACCAGGGGACACCTCAGAGCTGGCATAAACCAGCAGGGCTGCATGGACAGCTGCAGAGCAGCACTGCCTCCAGGCTTCCTTAATGTCAGCCAGTGTTTTAAAGTGTCCTGCTTTATTTTTATGGTAACTTTGATAAATAGGGATTCAACAGGAATTGCTTCTAGTGCCCTGAATTGATTAATATGAAGTTTATGCGATGCTTAGTGCAAAATAATTATTTGGCTCATAATTAAATACAGGGTTATGACAAAGAGTGATCAGGGCAGTCAGGAGAGGTTATAACACAACAACTGTGTGGGAGTCAAGATTTCCCCTATGCTTTGTTTGCTTAGTCTATGAGTCCAGTGCTCAAAGTTTTATTTTCATGCCTTCAGAGTAGTCAAATATTGGGGAAACAAAGTAGGAAAATTTTCATCTTTCCACTGAATATAGATGTGTAAAGAATTTGTGCTCTGTCTGGAGCTGAGAATGCAGTTGTTGGACTCATTCATCTGCAGAGGAAGCAATTTCAACAACATTAATATATTTATATGGTATAAATAACAAATCATTACAAGTTTTATTAAAGACTGGTGTTTTGATTTTCATATGGCTTTTCAGTGAAAGCCAAAAAAGAGCAAAAACTAAAAAGAAAAAAGAAACATAGGTTAATTCAAATCAGAAAGAGGACATGTTATAATTCACAACACATCTGCCTTTTCTACCTCAGAGTTTTGAACAAGAGTTTATCACAAACCGGTGATAATCTCTCTAAGAGACTTCCAGTTCCTCCAGACCTGTGCAAGAAATGGGTATGGCTGGGCTTCACTGTGGGAAAAGAGGTTTTTTTCTCACATTAAGTGTGTATTCTCAGATAAATAAACATCAGTATGGTCTCGGTGTCATCCCATTTGCAAAACACACACATAAAGGTTGTAACTGAATTTATTATTCAGATGTGTTCAACTACTGAAAGCAGCTAATTGGCATAACGTGCCTTGGGGATTTTTTAACATTCTTGAGTCACGATGTGTTAAATGACAAAAGTAACAGCATTTGGCACCATCTTTTCAATCTGAAACTTGATTTAAGGACAAGTTGAGTAAACAGGGCCTAAATTGGCAAAATTCGTAATTGATGAGTATTCTCATTCACAGGTTCCTCCATCAGTGTCAGTAGCTGAGGTGCCTGGACAGCTGTGTGTGCCCCAGCAGTGACCCGTGGGTTCAGTGCCCCAGCGCAAAATCCGTTGTTCCTGTTTTCTCCTCGTGCTGCTGGGAGGGCTGCTGCCAGTCCTGCCGTGCCCTCGCGGGGCTGCCACGGGGCTCGCGTGGTTTTGCAACTGATGAGATACGCACGTACCTAGAAAAAGAAATTCAAGCCTTTCAGTTCACAGAGTCAAGTCAACTCCTCACCTCACAGGGAAGAGCCTGGCTGAAGAAGAAAAGATGTGAAACCAAGGCAACTTCCCTGAATTTTAGAAAAAAAAAGCAAAATCCGTTGTCTTGATATTCTAGTGTTGCATACCAAAAGTCAGATTAAATCTAGTGACTGCAGTCCCCCCTCAATTCTCCTTCTACAAGTTCCTTCTTAATCTCAAAGCATCTCAGTAGACCAACTGCAGAGCTGCCGTGTGGAAGAGGAGGGAAGCTCTGCCACGCTTTTACCTCCTCAAATACCACAGTGGTTCATCAGGGCTTGGTGTCTCTGTTTGACAAGGAAACCATTATTTTGGTGTTTAAGCATCAAGACTTGATGTGCAGCTCAAATATTTTGATGTTACACCTCCCCCATTTGGTGTGTCATCACATATCTGCAGAAGGGGAGCCAGCAAAGTAATGCTCAGATCGGGGCACGTGAGTGTCAGGTGGAGGGCACCATTTAAATGCCTGGTGCTGAGCCACTCATTCTGCTCACAGTGGTCGCATACGGGGCCCTTATCAGAAAACCAGTGTCAAGTGAATTGTACTGAACCTTTCCAAAACTGCTATCCTTCTAAACCAGCAAGATCTTTGGCTGATTTCTGCTTGTGCCCTCTCACAAAGGGTATCACTTGTCTGGATGAAGAACAAATCTAATAGTACTAAAAATCCTTGAAAATTATAAATCTTGACAGAAGGGTACTTACAGTCATTTGGAAGTGGGACTTACGTGACACAATCACTTTTCAGGTTAAAATGGTTTCTTTCTAAAGGTTTTCTCCCTGTATTAAGTTCATATAACTGGATTGTGTTTGTACAAAGACCTATAATGAGTAGGTTTTTTCCTAGCAAACTGTTGCTATAGCTCCTGTTGTCAGTTTGATTAGCCTGCCTGCCAGTTTGAAGTAATGTCAAGGAGTTTTAGTCTTAAACATCAGTATAAATAGCTTAAGAAAGGTCGCCAGTGATGTGGACATAAAAATGTGGACTCATATTTTCTCTATATATTTTCCACATTCTTTGCCTGCTTTTTAATAAGATTTTTTTAAAATTTAAGTAAGTGCTGAGCATCCAATATTTCACTTCCATTCTTCCATTCTTCAGCATACATTATTCAGCCCCCCATCATCAATGCCTGTGTTTTTCAGCTGTTGGCTCCAGCTGAAACTGCTCAGTGCTTTCCTTGTGTTCAGACTCTGGCCAATCAAACTGCCCACAAACACAGTCATCTGCAGAGCAAGGTTATGAAAGGTTTGATTTCTGTGGGGCAGAAATATTCCCTCCCCATTTGTTTTACTAGGGAACAGAATAGGCCAAAATTAAGGGCATATTAATAGGCAAAATTAAGGGCACTTTGTTGAATCTGGGCCACTGAAATCAGTGGAGGTTTTGTGGAAAACTGAGTACCATACACATTTTTTTTTCAGTGCTGGCTCTGTAGGAAAACATTTCTGACGAAACACTGTCACAGTTCCCACAATTTCCATAGCCACAGGCTGGTGAGGGAGGATGCAGACCCATTGCTTTGGGAAAGACTCTGTTTTCTCTGTGCTTCCTGTTTCAGCTGGTTGGTGCCATGAGTGTTCCTGCTGCAGTGAGAGGCTTAGATAAGGATGAGATTTAGGAAGCACATTCCAGACCAGCCCTGCTCAGAGCCCACCTCCTGCCCCCTCCAGTGCTGCAGCCACTGGTGGAAGGAGACTGTTGATGCTCACAAGCCTCATCCGTGACTTATTGATTGGGGCTTATCTGGGAATTAACTACCTCCATCAGGTATTTGCTGTTAGCACAGGGGTTACTGTGATACTTTGGACAAAGCCCTTTTTTGAGATATACTGCTTGGCTTCTGCTCATCTGAGTTCTCTTTGAAGCAGAGAGAAAAAACCGGCAGCTTTTCAAACTTCTTAATGAAAACAGTGTCAGCTGATGGCTGCTATCCTTGTGGCAGTGTTTGCACAGATACATAATGTCTGCAGAACTGGTTCAGAAGCAGGCCAGTTTAGAAGGATCAAAATATGTCTCTATGATTTTCAGTAAAACACGATGCAACCACTTGTAAGGGTTGTGGGTTTTTCCTAAACAGTAGTTTTGAAGGTATTCACCACCTCAGAAAGCAGAAAAGCTGTCTTTTGATTGAAGAATCACGGGAGGCAGTAAAATAAAATAAAATATATTCAGTTAAATTAATTAAAGTCTGAGACAGTTCATTTTGAATAAGCTAGTGACGGGCCCTCCATGGAGAGAGCAAACAGAGCTACAGAGCACCTGAAGGATTCCATTGCTGCAAATAGCAGCAGAGGAGAAAAGGGTGCATGTGATGCTGTGTTTGCTGTAAGCAGCTAGAAAATGAACTGAAAAACAAATGGCTTCTTGCTACTAGAAAGCGTGATGGTGCATGTACCCACTGTTATTCCTTTCCTTCAGTATATTACAACTTTTTCTGCCCGTTGCCCACCAGCAGCAGAGAAATGGCTGGCACAGGCTCTGGACCTGCCTCCTGCCTGCTCTGCAGTGACGCCTCCGTGCATGCAAGGGTACAAGGGAACAGAAGGACAATTTGTACTCAGTAGGATAAAATTTTACGAGACGTGAATGTGCGTGTGCTAATGAACCTGCTGGAGGTGAGGCAGCCACATGCCCACTGGCATTACCAGTCACAAGCACAGGCAGGGATGTCGGCAGGGCCATGTGCTCTTGCTGCTGCATTTGAAATATTTTGCCATGGTTTTGCTGCCTTCGTGTCATATCCTGGCTTGTTTTTAGATCTTTGAAAAAGTATCGTTACCCTTGTGTATGTAGGTGTTTAAGAAATGCTCTATTCCTTACCTGAGAATTTGTTCACCTTAGGGTTTAGTGAATATTACATCCAAACGTGGTGCATGGTGAGGTTCTTCAACCGTTAAACATTGTCTTCACTGTGTGCGTGAGAAATGAACCTACTCGGCAAACAGCCAAGGCAGAGAGAATAGTTATAGAGACCCTTCTTAAAGTCAAAAGTGCTCTCTTTTGGGCAATTCCAAGTGTGATACTTTAGAGTAGTAAAATGCCATGAGTAGCATGTGCTTCGGGGTGAATACTGTAAAAGGTGCTACAACCGAATGGCATTACAGACCTGGGGACTGCCTCATCCAGCCTTGGCAATTCATGCAAACTGGGCTAGCAAAATAATGTAAACTTGGCTTCCCTTGATAACATAACCTCATTTGTGAAATACACTAAAAATAAAGTCAAATTAAGGAAACATAAAACCTAAGAGATTAATTAGGTATAAGTTTTTATCCAAATCCTCTTACTCTTTCCCAGGATGAGGTTTAAACAAAGGAAAAGCTAAATGTAATAATTCCTATCACCAGCTGATTTTGAGAAGTGATTACTCTAAGGCAGGCTGCTCCATATCTCCAGGAAAAGGGACTCTTAAACATCTTGTATTTTCCTCCTTACCCACAATATTCATTCATGCTGATGTCCCAAAGCAACGCCTAGAGAGCCTGTATTGTCAGAAATTGCAGGCATCTGTGCAGATATTGGTGATGTCTGATCTCACCATCAGCCTCTGGCATCCCTCAAAAGACTGCCTAGACATACCAATCCAGCTGATTGGAGCTTCTGTCTTTTGCTGCTCTGTTAAGGTGGCACACGTGATCGGGAGCTGAGTCTGTCCTGGTGCGTGTGACTGGGTGCTGATTCTTACTGGGGCTCACCACCCCCAGCTGCCAGGAGGCTCAGCAGAGTTGCAGTCAGAGAATATCTTCCAGCTGTCATTACATATTTGAGCGTATCAAGAAGCTACAATGGCATGTGTATTTATCAGAATTTTTTTGTTGTTCTGCAGGATTTGCTACAGGTGCCATAAATATACTGGAATTCATTTTATTGTCCCTTTAGTTGGGTCAGGACAGCAAAACAAGTCAGGGCAACATGACCTCAGAAACTGGTTCCTCTGAATAAGAGGATTTTAAGGAAGTTTTGAAGGGAGTGGCCTGAAGAAAGTCCAAAATCATTATAAATTAACAGTAAATGGGAATTCTGGCCATTTTGCCTTCTAAATGAATTTCTGCAGGGGAAGAGAGTGGAAAGCCAGGAAAGGAGGATCCCTTTATAAACAGCAGGGTTAATAAAGACCCATCCTAATCAGATGATCAGGTGCCTGGGTAGCTTGTCTGCTGATGCACACAAAAACTGACCAGCACAGAAATCAGAAATGTTAGTTTATTCCTGCTGCTTCTGTGTATGCTGTCAGGTTAAGACTACTTTCAAACACATTAAAATATTATGTCTAAAGCACTTTCTTCTTTTTGCATTCATCTAATTCTACCACCACACAGTCCAATACATTCTCCTGCTATGCAGAAAAAGCACAGATTTTCTCTACAGATGCCCCAATGCATGTCCCCATCCAGCCTGGCCTTAAGCACTTCCAGGCATGGGGCATCCACAGCTTTTCTGGGCAACTTCCAGTCCTTTACTATGCTTTGAGTGAAGAACTTCTTCCTAGGATCTAATCTAAATCTCTCCTCCTTTAGTTTAGAACCATTCCCCCTTGTCCTATCACTATCTGTCTGTGTAAAAAGTCACTCTCCATCTTTTTTATAAGCCCCTTTCAAGTGCTGGAAGGCCGCTATGAACTCTCTCTGGAGCCTTCTCTTCTCCAGCTCCCAGCCATCTCCTAAAAGCTCTCACTGTACTGCTCGGGGTGCAGTCAGCCCCATGCTGCTCCACACGTGACCCTCTTGTTTCTGGCAGCAATTCTTTGTGAGAGAATTGCCCTTTGCTTTTCTCAAGAGGATGATGAACCTGAAGCTGATGAGGTCATAAACCAATATTACAGTCTTTGAACGGTGAAGGTGAAAGGATCTTGCATCTCAGCTTCAGGCACACTGGAATGGAAACCCCCAAAATCACATTAGATGTATAAATGCACCAGAGTTCCACAATCAGGGGCATTAATTAACAAATTAAAAAGCCCCATCTGCGACCCTTAGGAAACACACAAACAAAAGCAACACAAGCAGCAGTTTGTTTTTCACATTTTCCTTGTCCCATGTTTCCTTAAGCCAGCCTCTTTTCACACTGTGTGTCTGATGTGGGGATCTTAGTCCCAAAAACTTGGAATGCAAGTGAGTATGTGCAAGCTGCACCAAGTTTCAGGGTCTTTAGAAGGACCATGAAAGTGCCCTTTTGGGGTGCAAATAAAGGCTCATTTGCCAAATCCATTTGCAGGAATGGATTAGCTCATATAGGAGGCAGGATGCCTCTTTGGGGAGAGACAGCTTTTAAGTATCTGTCTACCAAGATATGCTTCCCAGCTATTAATTTGGGTATTAAAGATCATCCTAGACGTGACAAGGATTCCATGAGCCATTTTAATTTCTGCTCAGGGACTTGCTATGTACTATTGTTATACATAGCACTACTCAAGTAGATGGAAAAGACTGGAAAAAGTGCAGTTCTTCTGATTTCAGTTCCTTCTTTCCTCAGTTCCTTTCAGCTTTCTGCAACTGCTGTATCTGTTTTGCAGTCAGTGCATGCTGCAGGGGACATTAGCAATCTGTCCCTCTATCTCCTGTGTCCTGTGTTAGATCCATTGAGAGTTTGATGTTGGGCTGGTGCTCAAGAAGCAGAGATCTCTGTGTTTCACTCGTGTCTCTCCCAGTGCAGCGGCCATTGCAGAGGTCCTGGAGGGGGTGTATAAAAGTTTCTCACCTCTGTGGATAAAGGAAGGGAGCAGAGAAGGGATGCATATTGCAACAGGGACTGGGGATTTTATATATGTAAATATGTTTCACAAAAGAACCTGAGAACCCAATGACTGTTACTCCACTGTAGCAGGTGCTTCCTTGGGTCATGCAAAAGGTTTTTGGAAATCAGCAGAGCATTGAAACAGAGAGAGCAGCCTCTTACGTGTAGAGGGGAGTGGAAGTTGCACCTAGCACGTTTGGAGTTTTTTCTTTCAGAACTGTTGTCTCCTCTGCATAAAATACTTTTTGCTAGTATCAGCTGGAGAGTCTTTTTTTTTTTTTAATAACATTTTAATGAAGCTGCTGCTAATGAGAGCTCTGTCAAAAACTTCCAATTATTACCACAATATCCCTTGATGTTTGTGGGGAAATGGAGCATTGGAGTATTAATTGACCTCCTGATAGCAAAGAAGACCCCTCTAGCAGAACAAGGATTAAAACTGAGAAGATTTTGGAGTCCAGTGCTTCAATATAGGAAAAAAAACCTCTGAAGGTGTTGGGAAGGTCATCATGATGTTCCAACAAAAATTTCTCTGCAGGGAAGTGAAAGCAGCTGGATTAGCAAAATACCTGCATACAAAATGCAGAGTTTATCCAGAAGTCAAAAGGAGTTGTCCTCCACACACAGAAATAGGAAACCTGGGTAAAGAAGGAAGGGCTGCTTCTTGCTTGCCTAAGTGCCTGTGGGTCCCACCAATGCAGTTGTAGGCTGCAGACTACTGTACATCATATTGCCAAGAAAAGATTTTTGAGAGTTGTTTTTAGGCAGTTTTATTTTTGTTAAAAATACAACCAAGCAATCAAACCAACCCAGATAGCACTGGCATCAGTAGTCACAGTGGCTGCTACCCTCATACCCTCCAGGCTTCCCTGGAAAGAGTAAATCATCAGAGAAAAAGGAAAAAAATTCATGTGGGAAAACAGGAGAAATACTCATCTGAAAAAAATAAAAGCCAGAGAGAGTAATGTTTCCCTTACAGATTCAGATGAAATATGATTGCCTAGAAAAGGTGACAGAGAGTCTATTAAACTGTGCAACCAAGTAGCTGTTGATGTGCTTTATCTACAAATGTCAAGTTCAGTTAATCTATTTCACATAGCTAAGGGCTTACATACACTGTGGTCATTGCATATCAAACTTGCCATATGGCAAAGAGCAGTGAAAATACACTACGGGCCTTAAGAAGTGAAGGAAAGCTCCCAGCACGGTGTGAATTAGACTTCCCTCTTGTCTGGGAAAGGGTTAAGCTTTCAGCAGAATCCCAGGAAAACATGATGCAATGAACCTTCACCACCGGCTTGCTTTCTCCCAAGGCAAGGGCAGTCTCAGTGTCCACCCTGCCCCACCAGTGGTCACAAAGCAGTCCCTGGGTGTAGTGGCTGCATTTGACCTGACTGTGATTCCAGAGCTGGGAATGAGCTGCATCCCTCTGGTTTGCAGCATTTTGGGTGAGGGGTGTAATCCAACTCAGATAGCCCTCTCCAAACTTTCAGAAGCTGTGTGAGTTTCATGAGCAGAACTCTTGGATTGGTAATCTCTTGGAGAAAAAAGATTGGTTTTCCTCATTGTTTTAATTGTCCACAGCTTTCTGCCTACAAGACCTGATTCACCTCTCACTGAAGCTGATGGGAATGGTCTTTCCACATTCTGGCTGTAAAACAGCCTGTCCCTGGGCTTCTGTAGAAAACATTAGAAGAGTGACCAGCAAAAACAACCATCATTTCATTGGGACTAGCTGGCTACGTCTCTGGGAGTAAATTTAGTGTGCTGAGAACCAAAGTCCTTTGACAGAAGAGTCTATACCCACAATGTTGGACTTTCTTGGCCTCCAAAGCAGGGTAGTCACATACAAGATGTGTCATGAGTATATGGAGTATGGAGAGTACGAGTTACCTGAGGCCAAAATTGTCCCAGAGGCCGTTGTCATAGTTTAAAAGCCTACCAGCTCAAGTGCAGTGCCCAGGAATGTCTTACTGTGTCAAATAGTAAAGGTATAATCTCTGTCTGCTTGAATACAAGCTTAATTGATCACCTCTTATTACTTTATACCAATGAAAATTCTTGCTAGATGTTTCTGCATAGTCTTTTGAAGTAAAGTCTTATCCTGAAAGAAAGCTCAGCCTGCATGTTAATCAGAAGCTCCCCATTTACTGTGTTTCACTGTAAACTGGCTGCCTTAGTAGTTTGTTTTTTTTTTTAAAGGAAGGTGCCTGTGCTTTTTGCTATTCTTTAATTCCGTTTAACCTGGAGCATGGCACAGAAACCGCAAATTTGTCCATGATGAATAGAAACAGAGATAGACTAGCTGACAAATTCAGTTTGTTAAGTCATGCAGGGTGTTACTGGAAAGGATTTGGTGATGATAACAGTGTTTGCAGTTTTGCTGAGTTTGTGGGAGCCACAAAGGCATCTGAAACAAATACTGGGAAAAAATACAACAGACTGTAAGCAAGCCCCAATATTTGCCAAGAGTAAATTCTAAGAATATCCTGACAGTTATTCTATCATTATTCATTTAAATAGCAAGGCTGAAGTAATTCAGACTTTTTAGGTAGGATAAAACTTTGTTTGGCACAGCCAATGACTGTAACCAGATGTGATGTATTGCTCTGTGTCACCGCTAGTTCAGTGATATATAGGGGCATTGTTGAAACAGCAGATTATTAGGGAAGTTAGCAGCACTGTAAAAGACAGTAGGATAATGCCAGATTTGTGTTCCCAAGTTACGTGACAGAATGAGTGCAATTTTGAAAGCTTCAACCTCAATCAGAATAGAAACACAGCTTTTAGTATTTTAGTAAGAGTGTTATTAACAAACTATCTCTAATCCATGTCAAAGTACTTAATGTGCTATAATAACATCAATTAAAATACAATAATGGACTTAATAATGTGGCCCATAATGGGAAAAAAAATCATGTGGATTACCTCTTCATACCCAAGAGAGAAATTCTAATGAAAGACGCTATAATGAACGTAACACCAAACAGTTTTAATGTAATATGTGTTAGAAATATGCTGGGATAGAAAATACTGTGGGTAAAGTCAAAACCATGTCCAGAATGTTCGTTTGCTGCTTGTTGTTTTATTCATAAATCTTCAAAGGTGGTCATTAGCCCGGATAAGTTTGATCTGTACTTCTGAGCAAAAATTTCATGAAATTCGGTTGTTCCAAGGGTGGGTTATCTTGGTGTCCTCTTCCAGGGCTTGCCTCTCCCACTGGCTGCACTCACACTGATGGGTGCTGGCATAGCAGTGACAGCAGTAACCATTCTGGGGAGGCAAGGGACCCTGACCCAGAGCTGGCACTGCAGGATGAGGTTGCTCGCTGCTGGCTTCACCCAACTGCTCTGGTTTGTCTCTCATCCCAGCACTTTGCAGCCCAAGACCATTTTGCATAGCCTTGGGCACAGAGCCTGGCTTTCTGCTGGAGACACCTCTTCAGAAGCAGGATATAGGAGGTGGTGGTCAAACAGCACATTTGGCATCCAGCAGCCTGGTGTCCTGTTGGACAAGCTCAGGCTTTCTGTGTATGTTGGCCCTGTGCAGGGTGTGCTGTTGGCTGGGGACAGCTGCTCTGCCTGGAGTTCCGCATTTGGGAAGTGCTGGGCTGTGTCTGCACCACACAACACCAGAGTGCCCCTGTGCAGGTGTTTGTCAGCCCTCTCGTGGACTTCAGGTATCTGATTCATTAGTCCCTTATATTAAAACCTGTGAAAGCAGCTCATTTATTTGTTAGGCATCATTCAGTTACTGTGTATTTACTTTTGCTTACTGGCCTTTCCTGAGCATATTTGAAAATCCAGCTGCAAGCAAATGGTGTTGCAGAGGATGGCTCAGTTCAGTTTTATCAGGGTCCATTTTGCCCAGCAGGACCATGCTCCTGGCATGGGAAGCAGTGACAGTGCCTGTCACGGGCCACCTGTGACCAGGAACCTGAGCGGGGATCGGGCCAGCGACAGCAAGAGGAGATTCAGGCTTTCCTTCGGGAGGGCAGGAGAGGCCACTGCATGTTTGAGACTGGTCCATCCAGTGAAGCTCCATCCTTCACTGTCTGCCCCCAGGGCACTTGAATTAGGCCCCGTGCAACATCTTAAGGCTTTCACCTGCAGTTCCTGGTTGCTACTGAGAGATTGATTATAGGGCTGAGCTGTATAAATTGCATCCAGAGACTTCTTGAAATTGAGTCTGGAAAAGGATGATGCTCTTAAAATTATGCTTATGATAAACTCAGTTCTAATGAGACTTCATTCTGCAGTTTTTATGAGTTAAAGTTAGTTTTAAATTCCAAAAACTCATCCCTACATTGTAGTAAAATACACCAAAAGGTTCCATTTTTTTCCTTAACTTGCTTATTCCAGCAGTGTTAATTATTTTTGTTTTTTACTAATTCCAAGACAAGGTAACATCAGAATTCATGAACAATAACAGACAGCTAAGAAATTATTCCAGAAAGCAAATCTACTGAAAAAAGTGTTTTGAAAAGGTACTCAAATCATTAAAAAACAGTGGTGCAGAATGAACCATGCAATGACCTAAACAAGAAAATACATAACACAGAAAATAAAGAAAGTGGAATATAATTGGAGTTCATTAATATCCTAGCTACATGCTATCTCTTAAAATATGCTGCTACAGTCTTATCACTCCTCTCTTTTCTGTAATTTTCTCAGTGTACCTTTCCAGCAATGTGATTTAACTGTTTATACCCACTGTACACCCTTGGCTGGTTGTGGGTTTTTTTGTTTCATTTTGGTTTTTTGGTATGTTTATTATCCATAATGTGATTTGTATAAACAAATAAACAGATAGGCTTTATTGGGCTTGCAATCAAAAAGCTCTAGTGAGAGATGCATTTAACTAATTCTCCAGTACAAAGGCACAAACTAAGAAGAACTCAGAGTAATAGAATAAAAATTGCACAAAAAACACACTGAACAGGACATTCCAGATGTGTTTTTGTGTCATTCCAGAAGGAGCACAATCCCTGATCACCCTGATTCAGCCCAGAACCCTCTATATTTGCCTCACATCAGGATCTATTTGATTTAAACAGATTTAGCATAAGCATGTTTTCTAAATGTATGGTAAAAACAGCCCCACCTCCCAGTCAAGCAGCTAAAAAACACTGTATGTTAATATGAACAACTGCCTTTGGTATAATTAACATTCATTGCCAGGGGCCCCAGCTTTGGTGAAATAATAAAGTAGGCGAGATCTAAATCTTACCAAGCAGATCCTGTAATTGGTGAGTTACTGAATTTAAAAATCAAATGGCAAGACATAAAAACATGCTGGGGAAATGAGAGGAAGGAAAGTGATGGAAACAGGAACAGGGTACTGTTTGCTGGGTGAAGGCACCAAAAAAGTGGATTAGAAAGGAACAGTTTGAAGCTGTCACCTTTTGGGTCACATCTCTGCGAGGTGTGGAGTACCCTCTACATGGGGAACCTTGTTTCTCTCTTTGCTGAGCACCATGCCAGAGTCACTCAGCACCTTGCCAGGTACAAACCCCATCAGGGAGCTTTCAGGTATCAAAGAGGTGTCAGGATTTAAGGTTGAAGTGAAGTAATGAATGATCCAAGGAGATGAGACAGAGAAGCTTGTCTGATCAGATCATGATCTCAAAGACAAGGTGCTGGGGAGGAGGGAATAGATCAAATAAGAGCTAACTGGTTATTGAAGTACCCATGGCCACATGTGTATTGTAAGCTGAGGCATAACTAACTCAGACAAGATAATTGCCAAAGCTCTCTGCTCCCTCCTCTCCTTTCCCCTGGCTGCTTCCCTGTTAGATGATTTGGGAAATCAAAAATCTCAGCAGCTAATCTATATCACCAGATTTCTGTCACCCCAGCAGTTTCTTTTTCTAATGAATAATGGATATATGCTGACCCTGAGATGATGATGGTGCAGAATATTTTCGGTTCCTGAAGGTCACAATAAATTTTGGGAAGCATTGTCAGCATTAAAAGGCTTTGGTGTTTTTTCACCCAAAGCTAGATATAGATGTGCTGTGACCTTTATTTGACTCGTATCAATGTTTGTGAACGATGTACAGCTCAAATGATGAAGAGACCAGCACCAGCATCTTTTGCTCAGTTTGCTGCTGTGTTACAGTTGGTTGGCTGATACCTGTACAGCTGCTACTGGGCAGAAAGCCTCTATAAACAGCCTGTCAAGTTTAATTGGACTACCTGGTAAATATATTGGTAATAAATAAGATGTGCTTTTGCTGAACTACTCTCCTTGGATTTACTGGGCGCTGCAGCAGCTCAGTACTTCGCAGGATGAGACCCAAGGTGCCTGCTGCTGCTGCTCGCATCAAATACAATTGCAATTTCATCACTGATGTTATTACCAGCAGGACTAAGCCTCGAAACTTGTGGAAAGCTTTTGAACTTCTTTTGATCCGTGCACGACGTAGAGGCGAGGCTCTCCAACGCTATTAAGTGCGTATTGTAGGAGACTGAAGTAGCCGATGCAGTCTGTGACAATGGAGCCAAATGAGCCGCGTTCCTGAGTGTTTGTTTTCTCAGAGCCCTGGAGACGGCTAGTTACGGGAAAATCTTGAGTTCATTAAAATCAAAGGAGCTCCTGGTGTGCGTGACTGCTGAGAAAGGTGACAGGGAGTGTTCCCTGGGCAGAGAACAATGTGCGTGTGTAAGTGCGTGTGCCCATGTGATAATATGCCCATTGTGCTTTTTGAGTCAATTTAATGAATTCTAATAGCCCGACTTAATGCTTTCTGAATGCCGCACAGCAGCGAGATGTGGTTGTTTGTTAGCAGGTAAAATATTTTGCTGATGGCTGAAGTGGGAATTTTTAGCAGACGTATTTATTTAATGATAAAAAATGTTATTGAGTCAAATGTGCTGATTCTACTTCTGTAAGCTAGCCTGCCTGCTCGGTCTGATAGCCCGACTGCACATACATGAATGATGCCAGCCTTAAGAAAAAAGGAGTGTCAGCATCCCTTCCTGGTAATGACAAACGCTATTTGCTCCAGAAAGGCAGTTCTTTAGAGAGCGGAAGGAGTAATTCCAGGTTTACACAAGGCAGCGGCGGAGAGGGAGTCCCTCTCTCCTGGAATCAGTCACACAGTCCCATTCCTGCTCCCGAGCCCTCCTGGTCAAACCTGCCTGAGGCTGTTCATTTCACAGTCCTCTGGTTCAGATGAGTTAAGCAATCAGAAAAGCGTCTGATTTCTACCCTTGAAATTGCATTTCGTGTTGCTTTTTCTTCAAATGTTAGTTCGAAAAGCTGCATAAAAAAAAATAGCTGACTTCGTGGTCTGCTTCCCATTACACATCTCTGGGACTGGAGACAGCCCGAAACAAGTCGAAATAAGCAAAGCCAGTGGAGTTTGTCTCTTTCTGGGCCTGAGTGCCCCGGGCTTGCAGATGCCCCTGGGGCGCTGAAGGGAAGTGTTCACAGACGCCAGGACCGGAAAATGTACAGATTTACTACAAAAGGCCAGAGAAGGAGGAGCATGGAAAACGTTCCGTGTCTCAGACAAGCAGCCGATTATCACCCTCTCCCAAGGGGTGAGTGAGGGACGCGCCACTGCTTCAGGCAAAGCCCGTCTCACTCTGGGGCTCTGTGGGCTTCAGTGTTCCCAGGTAAGGGAGTGCTGTCCTTACTTCCAGCATCTTGCACGAAGGGAAACACGAATGTGTAGTAATAACACAAACAAACAAAGCCAACCTGGTGTTACCTTTCAAACATAACTAGAAATCACGACTATAATCAACATAATGTGGATGACCCGTTCCTGGGAGTGTTCAGGGCCAGGTTGGATGGGGCTCTGAGCAACCAGATTGGAATTAAATGATCCTTAAGGTCCCTTCCAACCAAAGCCATTCTAGGATTCTATGATAATACTTGAGGGGGAAAATGTTTTACCGTTTCAGCTAATGCGAGACACTCCGTAGCGCATTTGACATTGTCTCCCAGCTAAGGAAAGTAAATACAGCAGTGTCTTTTCAAGAAATGTATCCTTGCTAGTACCAAGTAGGTACTTCAGCTGGCAGAGCTCAGATTCAGGCATCATCAGCTTGCAGTGCTGTGTGTAATCTTTCAAACCCTCGCTTCTGGACAGGCGGCTTCTCACTGACCGCAGCCGAAGCAGTAAGGAAGATAACTTGACAACTTTATGCCTTCTTCTGTCACTCTGAATGCTGGAGCCACTTGTCCCTACGTTACAAAACATCAAATATCTTCCCTCCATCATCTGACAGTGAGATGAATCTTACCTGCTGACTTGATTGCTGCTTTCTGGCTAAGAATATACTTATTTACCAAATAGATCATGTTCAAAACTGACTGAGTCCTGAAATAAATCTCACCTCTTTATGTCTCCCGTGTTGGAGTTTGGGAAGAATAGACAGACTCGCATGCTGGAGTAAAATAACACAATCAAATTACCACATAGCAACCAAGAAGAAACTCAAATAGCAACATGGTGCTGTCTCATTCTGGTGCTGGAGCACAGCCAGTTTGCAGCCTCCTTTTCTCTGCTGCACCCTTTCTGTGATAAAAAATCTGTTATCCAAGGGTACCTTACAAAACCACCTGTAACAGACTCCCAAGTTGTAGACGAAAGAGCAGTTAGTTACATGGAAAGGCTGGTTTTACATACATGCTACAGCTCAAATAAAGACAGCTTTGCCACCAGTGAAAATGTGTTTAAACTGATCATGCTTAAAAGCCAGCCATATTTTCAAGCTGAGCTCATTTTATGATTCTTATAAATAAAAATAATAATAACTATTACTCGTGGACAAACAAAAGTATTTTCTTTGTTGTATAAAACATAAAAGGAGGTACCATCTCCTCCAGTTCAAGAGCACTCAAATCTTCTGAACCCTTGAAAATTCTGGACATGGAGATTCCTGGTGCATACAGTGGCTGCCAAGATATCCCAGTGGGATCATTGTTCATAGACATCCTCTTTTACTGGAGTGCAGAGCTGATTCTCCCCTCTCTCCATGGGGATCTGCCTTGCTCAGGCACTGGCTAACAAGAGCTGGACCAGAATTCAGGCACTTCCCAACCCTAATGAACTTTATCACCTGCACTGCCAGAACGGAAAAACAGAAAAGCAGGCAAAAAGCAGCCCTGCCCAAACCCCTAAATCTAGTTCAAATAAGTATTAATAGAACTAATTAGTTGGTTTTGATTTGCTGAATCTAATCCAAAAAACATGGTTCAGGATCAGACAAGCATCCATCATCCAAACAAGGTTCTCTTAGACAGGTCATTATATGTGAACAATGGCTATTGATTAGCAAAGCCCTTGGCCCAGAGTTTGCAAAACTCTGAAATTTGTCACCTGGCTTTCAGAGGCACCAGATATTCACTGCTGTTCCCCTCAGGGGAATCTGGCAGCGACTTGGCACTTCTGAGATGCGGGGCGTTTACTTGGCCGGGTAAGTGTGGATTTATAAATCTAGACCTCCTTTTCAAATTTGTAGGGGTTTATATGCTTGCCAAATCAATGCCATTTCACGAAAATAAGAGAATGAAATTGTAAGATAGGCTAATGCACTTTAGATAGCTGTGCTCAACACTTTTTCTCCTGGCTGTGCTGGTCCTGGTCCCCCTCTACATGGCACATCTATCTCGGTGGGTCAGAAGAAGATATCACTGACAGAGGTGTATGGGCCTGCTGGTGATGGCTTCACTCCTTGGTGAATTAATTTTAGGAATGGTTGTGGGTCCTGGTGAGGCCCTCCCTCCCTGCCTCCCTCCTCAAGCAGTGCTGGCTGGCTGCAGCATGTCCCTGCAGAGCTCCTGCCCAGCCCTGGGGCACTCTGCACCACAGCTGGGTGCCACGGTCAAGCCACGACCTGATCCCTCCCATAAATTGCATAAACACTTCCTCTCCCAGGAAGGGAAGGATGCAAACCATGTGTTTTCTTCACTGAAGAATATAAAAGGAGGCTGTATCAGAGTAACTAATTATTTTTGCTAATAAAATTGGACAAAGAGGGTGACTGTCTCTCCTGAGCAAATATTTTCTGCCGCTGACAGAGGAAGATGAACTGTGCTAACTCTAATGGCCCCAGCACTCGTTTGGAGCACGCTGTCAGGACGGCAGTGCTGCAGCAGTGTTGCTGGCCATGCTATCGTCTTTGCTTGCAAATCACTCTGCTTTCAGAAAATGCTGCCAGCACTGGAGCTGTCAAAACCAACTCTGTGTTACAGGGTTTTTCCCCTTTTCTGTGACCTTGGTGGTAATTAAGTGTCTCTTTCTCACAGGGAAAAATACATGAAGCATGAATTGGACCTGTTGGCCTTGCTGCTGATTTATGGGTCAAGTCTCTAGCTGTTACAGACAAAAATTTTAAGTCTCTGATTAAGAAACCCTGCTGATTTAAGGATCTCACAAGAAATGTGTGCATAATGAATTATCTACAGATGATAATTCAAATTATTCCTTGATGATTCATATCACCTTCTTTTATTAAATTACCATTTTAGAAGTGTAACAAGAGCAATGCAAATGGACAGGTGGTGACATTACAACATACATAACAGGTCAGCAGGGCAGCATTCTGCAAATTTGGGTAAGTGGCATTTGGTCCCAATCAGAGATGCCAACAGAAAGCAGAGGCTGAAGGAGGTACAAAAGCGAGACCGGTATCATTACGGGGTAAATGTTTGTCTCTTGTGTGTCTGAACCTGTGGTCATTTTTTTCCTCACTTGAGCAAAAGTTTCCAGCAAGCAGTCTGCAGTAAAGTCCTGCTCCAGTATTACTTGCCATATTAGCATTAGGTCTTAATTGCATTATTATTTGCCAGTAGAAAAATGGCACCGTCTGTTCTTGCTTAGGAAACACTGAAAGCTACCAGGCATCACCAAAACAGATATGTACATGGGTAGCAGGTTACAAAGACACGTAGAAATGCGTGGCAGAGTGAACAATATTTTTCCTTTTTGGTTTCAGACTGTTGGATCTTGAACCTACATGCTTGGGAACCTGGAAACGCCTGCTGCGCCCCTTGTCCTCTGGAAAGGGCATGTAGCAAATCAGTGCTGCAGACACCACGTGTCTCTCATGTTCTGATGGTGGAAGGAAACAGTGAGCTTGAGTAGTGGGGACTGGGAAGTGCAAATGAGCTGATTCTGATGTTGCTTTAGTGTCATGTATTTTTTCTCCAAGCAAATACGTGATACCAATCTCTGTCTCTACATCTGACATACATCAAGAAAGTACTAGAAAATGCAATTAGCCACTGCTATTCTTTACCATGACATGTCCCAGTAAGAAGGCTCCACTTATTTCTGTCTGTGTTTCATAAGCTGATGTGGGCAAGGTCTCAAAAGGAGCTCTGTACCTCCAGCCTCCTCCAGCAGTGCCCTTTTCTCATGGCTGGGTGTTAACCAGCAAAGGCAGAGCAGATGGCAGGGGGTGGCCTGGACCACAGCACTGTTGTCATTGCAGCTCTGGCAGGGACTAAGGATCTGCTCCCAGTCGCCATGTGAGCACCATCCCAGCTGGGGATCAGCTAAGCACACAAGGGAAATCAGGAAATGGTGTCTGTGTTCTGAAGGTACTAAATAAGTGGCAAAGGCACACGGCACAGTTCCATATCTGCAGCAGTTTCACAAAGAGATTGTGTTGTTCCTCAGAAACATTAGCCCTGCAGCTGCTTAAACCCTGGGGTTTTGTATTATCTGGCCAATACATACACTAAAAATGAACAAAACCATATTCTGGACTACAGTAATTTTTACATTCCATTGCCTGTAACAAGCATCTTCCTGGCAATAACTGAGTAAGCCCAGCAAAACAAGGCTTCAGAAAATGCACTTGAAATGTAATTAATATACAGAAAACTGGGCCAGAACAGCTTGTGCAAGAAAAATTACTTTCAGGAGGAGGATTTCCATATTTTTGACAGGGAAATCCTGGAAAATCTGTGTGTATATACTTATGTAGTGCACGCACAGTAAAATGCAGTGTGTTCTGCACACCCAGGGCTTTGCTGAGCTTCCTGAAGTGCTACTCAGCCCACAGAGCCCAGCCTGGTGCTTGGCACACAGGAGTCAGTGCTCCTTCACTGCACAGCATGCGAACTCTGGCTCGGGGTCTGTTGGGCAGAGCCACTCAGGGCAGAGCCACTGAGACCCAACAGCCCCAGGTTGGTCCTCAGATGCTCTGAAATCCTCAATGACTGCCCCAAGGAGCCTTTTTAATGTTTTTGAATGGAAAAAACATGTGCTGTTGGGGCAGTGGAGGTGGTGGCTGCTCGGGATGCTTGAGGACATACAGTTCACAAGAGCCAAATCAAGCCCCACTGACACCTGTCTTCAGAGGATGCTGAAAAGTGTTTGTGAATTGCATTTTCTTAATTTGTGATTTTCCATAATTTATGAACCACTTGCTTTACAGCCCATAAGAGAACACTACTGAACCACAAAATCATATTAGCACATCTCTGTGCTGGGGACGGGGGCATAATTTATCTATGAGACTGGTTTTTCCATAGCCAAAAGCCTCCTGTAACACTAACTCCTTCAGTCACAGTGACAAAATGGCACTTCTCACCATCCAACCTCATTATGTTCCCCTTCACTTGATCCTTATTATTCTGCAATATGCTCACCTCAGAAATCTTCAGTAAGGCCTAACCTCTCCTCAAGCACCATTTTTATTTCAAAAGCCTCTCCAATTTAATTCTAAACTTGAATTCTTCCATAAGCTGTTCATGACTCCAGACCTCTTACCCTTCCAGTGCTGCCCCGTCTGCCTCTCTTGTTTTCAGTCTATTACCAGGGGCATTTCTGTATGTTCATAAATGGAACCTTGAAGGTAGTGGCCATGATCCTTCTCAAAATCTTTCATTCATTTGCAAGAGCTCTGGACCTGCTTCTGGGGTATTACTAAGACAAAACACATAGGTGATTTCTAGAGCTCCCAGAAGCACCCAAAGGAGTCAGCCGTGTCAGGCCATGGAGGTGGCACTTGCCAAAGACAGAGAGGCAATGCTTGTTTCAGACTGCAGATAAACTGATGGGCTAATGCCAGGGCAAGCCCTAACAACAGGTTTTATGACAAAGCCGGTCAAAGAAAAAGACTTAAAGACACTGGAAAATCTCCAAAGATGCCAGAGAAAGCAGGTAAATGCGTGGATTAGGGAAACAGTTCAGCTGCAGCTGGGGACAGGCTCGTGGAGGAGTCGTGGTGCCAAGACCCAGGCTCAGGCAGAGCTGTGTATGTACGGTGCAGAGAGAGGCTTTAAATCATGCTAAGTGAGGCTGTGGCTCCAAACAGCTCACCAGGAGAAATGAAGTGTGGGAATTGAAACCATTACAATAGCATTTCCTAAAGTGTTTTGAAGGATGAATTGCAATGCAGTTCTTTGCTTACTTTGAAATAAAAATTTTAGTTTTCCATTAGCCTTCAGCGGATTCTTAGTGGCTTCAGACAGTTTTGCCTAGTCATGGACACTTTTTGCAGCCTAAGCATCTAATTTTTTTTTTCTGCACTTCCAGGGGTGAAATTAACACAAATCAGTCTTGTAATTAATGACATCTCTCTCTGTGAAAGTAAACTCTTTTGCACTCACTTCACTAAATTTCTAATGCAGATCTTTTAGCATCTAGTTCTCTTCTTACTGTCTAACCTAAAAATGTAGTATTCTTGTAACACAACTGTTAGTATCTCTCTAATAGGTCTCTTAAATTCTCTCTCAGCAGGAGTATCATCTTCTAGTCTATCATGCTTTTCTTTTTACCTCTCGAAGTCTGTTTGTTATGAAAATTTTTCAGTCATAATTTGAGCTTCTCTTCTTCTTTTAGTGAGATCTGAAGGATAAGATCAGAGAGAACTGTTTTCAAGAGTGCAGCTGGAAGAATGAAAATAAAAGCAAAGAGCTAAAAAATTCACGTTACTGATTAAAAAGCCTCAATGCTGGAACCCAGGCTACGAAGTGCAGAGAACGTTTATTTACCAGCTCTTCATTTGAATAGCTGCCAAAGATTAAAGTGGGTAACAAAGTGAAGTTTCAGAGCAGGAGCAATGCTTCATCCCTGGAAGTGCTTAAGGCTGGGTTGGATGGGGCTTTGAGCAACCTCGTGTGACTGAAGATATCCCTGCCCATGGCAGAGGGGTTGGAACTAGCTGCTCTTTGAAGATCCTTTCTGACCCAAGCCATCCTGTGACTCCATGATTACAGGATCCTCATGAAAGTATTTCATGCTGGTAATTAAAATGATCTCAGTGCCTCAGTGATGGTGCTGTGGTGGAGAGGCAGGGCACAGGCTTGCCCACCTGGGCCTCCCAGCTACCTGCCTCCCTCCCTGTACCACCCACTGCTTTGAAAGAGGAACAGAGCCAGGGGAGGGCAATTTGCCCTGCTCCTCGGTCGCAGAGCTCCCGACTGCACAGCCCTGAGCATTTCTACAGCTGGTTCTACCAAACCCTGCAGTGTGGATGTAATATTGCACCTCTTGGAGAAAGTTTTCCACCTGCATGACTGTTGTGGTTTAGGAATGGTACTCCCCTATTCAGTGTTTCCACTGAGACTCTCCAAGCCATGTGCCACTCCCTCGGTCCCCCTCCTCCTTTTGTGGAGGGCTGGAGAGGAGAACTGGAGGCACAAATGGTGAAAATCACAGGTTGAGGTAAGAATAATTTACTGAAAACAGCAATGGGATAAGAAAGAGAACAGTAACAGGAGTGTTATTAATAACAAGGTGCCCAAGATAGAGAAATGATTCACAGGTGATTGCTCAGAACTGGTGTTACCCGGCAGCTCCCTCCACCACACTTACTCAGCCGGAAGGAACCCCTTCTTCCCAGAAGAGATTCCCTTCCTCTGCTCCCTACAACTACATGAGGTGGTATGAAATAACCTTTGGGTCCCAGCCATGTCTTTCCTGCCTACTGCAAAAATTATCCTGTCCTGGCTGGAACCAAGACAATGACTTAAAAAGAAAAGGTTACTTTTCACTTCTCACTCAGCAAAGCAGAGTCTCACTGAGGTTTTCATAAGTTATGCCTCTTAAGGTACAGTTCTAGTTGTGTCTGAAATCCTGGAAAATTTACTTTGATGTAATCAGATTATTTGACACGAGTCCTCTCAGTTCTGCACTGGCTCATCTTCATATTTGAATGCACCAGCTCATTTAAAATGTATTTCTTTTTCCACTTTCTTATTTTCCACATTCTCCTTCACTGCGTGTATCCATGTATTTGCAGATGAAAAAATAGCCTTGCAGACCACATCATTCTCCTTGTCAGAAGATTTGTTCTGCTCCTGTAGTGTTTCACCATCCTTTCTCTGCCCTATCCTCATCCTCTGCCTCCTTTCTGCAAGGAGCATGTCGTGGCCAGCCTACCCCCCAGCCTGTCTCTGCCTTCTGCTTATGTTCTCTCTCCTCACACCCCTTTCATGCCTTCTCTTCTGCTTTAGAAATCTGCATTTGCCCTTGTCCCAGCTGCGTGTGGGTGCCTGCCTGCAGGACATGCTGGTGGCGGGTGATGGCAGCTGCTGGAGGTGGTGGCACTTCCCCTCATTACATCACCCCATCTTCCATTAGAGCACCATTATGTTTATTGCTTATGACATTTCCAAAATCTCATATGAACTTCACAGCAACTGGGTAGTGCTGGGTTATGCCGAGTGAAGGACAACAGCGTGGTAGTGTTGGAGGGATTTGTGCTCTCACCCATGGAAAAGGAAATGAGGCACAAGGTCGGGGGAAGGGGGACATGACCCTGCTCCTGCCCGTCCCAGGACTGGCACCAGAGGTGACCAGCCCCATGGCCATGGGGGACTTTATCCTAATGGGGCCAGCAAAAGGCACTCGGACACCTTTGACTTGCCCCCATCACGGCCTGCATGGGGATGGGACTTTATGGGGTGCAGAGCATCTTGGGGCTGTGTGTGACTTACAGGCTGTTTTGGGGTGGGGAATGAACCCAAAATAGGAAAGGGGAGGGATCAAGGCATTTTTTTGGAGGAATAAGCATGGAAAAACATGAGGAATAAAGGTTAAAAGAGGGTGGATGTGTACATAAGTTGCTGGTCACTGCACTTGTCTGGCCCTGCTCTGCACCTGGCCAGTGCAGTCTGTCCATGTTTTCTCATTAAAAACCATTTCTGCCTATTTTCCTGTGCGTGTGTGTGTGGGTCTCAGTGGCAGCAGCTGGAGTGGGACCCCAAGGGGCGTGTGTAGGTGTGTATGTGTGTCAGCCTGTGCCACCAGTGGGCATCAGGCTGGACTGCCCAGAGAGTAAATGGAGTGATCGGGGAGCCAAGGAGGGACCAAGGGATCTGCCTCGTGGAGGGACCATGAGGTTCAGGCCAAGGACTGGGCAGAGTGCAGGGCCTGGAGGTCCCCTGAGGTCCCATGTGTGTGTTTGTACAAGCATTTGCACTGGTGTCTGCTGCCAGCACTCTCTCAGCTGGATCCAGGAGCACTCAGCAGCCCCTCATGGATATGGGCTGCACAGAGCCTGAGCAGTGCCACGGCTCTGTCCCCTCTGAACTCCTGCTGGTGTGATGGGAGCAGAGCTGGGCTGATGCTGACAGCCTTCAAAGCTCTGCTCATGCTGTCTGAACTGGAGGAAGACTTTGATACAGACTGTCAAACCTCAAATCCCTCCTGCTTCAGCTCAACTGGAAAACATAGTTCTGCACCATAAAGGTGTAATCCCTGGGGAAACCTCTTCACGAAGGAATGAAAAGCAAAGCTGTAACACAAGTCAGGCCGCTGTTTCTCAGTGTTTTGTATTGGCTTTGTAGATAAAAGTGTTTGCAATCAATAGCTTTGGATTCTATTTCTGCCTAGGTCTTTTTAAGTGACAAATAACTAAGATCACAGTTTTGGACCAAAACCTTGAGAAAGAGTCGCTAATAGTTCATAATACTCATTCTCTGTGCCCTTGGATTACAATTTTAATACCTCATGTGTGGTTGCTGGGCATAGTAACTCCCATGTAAGCAGCCATTCCACACGAGTGGCAGAACAGGGAGGTATTTCCCCTCAAAGGGGTTTCTTTTGAAAACAGACATCCGGGGGCCCTGGAGATTGGTCACGCAAAAAGGCCACCAGAGCGTGCACCTTCAAAAAAGTGAGGAGAAAATAAAGCTAAATGTGCTTAGAATAATCCATCTGAAGTAAAAGGCATGTTGGAAGCAGTTGGGATGGCCACCTACTAGGCTTCCTGCCTTCCTGACTCCTAGGGGAGGGAGGGACTGGTATCCCCAGTCTGCAAAAAGAAGGATGGGAAGGCTACAACTGAACAGTGTGCCAGAGGAAAAGCAGAAACTGTATCTAATTTTACTTTGGCCCTGACAGATTACAGGGAAAAGGATGAGTTTGGGAAAAGGATGAGTTTGGGAAAAGGATGTGGCAGCTTCATTTTCAGTAGCTCCTGGCCCCACACGCGCTCGGTCAGGCATAGAGTCCCTCCGGCCACTCGCTCCTGCCTGCCTGCTTGTCACAGGTGTGCCACAAGGTGTCAGGACACCTTCTCTTCCTCTCTCTGTGTTATTCTTGCTCTTTTCTTCCCGTACTTTTTCTTTGCCTTGATGTTTTCATTCTTTCCCCCACATTATTGTTTTACATCCCTCCCTTTCTTCCTCACTTGCCTCTCCATCCTCTCTCTGCCCTCAGCCGTGCCCTTGGTCCCCAGTAGCTCTCCTGCCATTCTCTGGCTGACCTTGTCATCTCTTTCTCCTCCTTACCACCTTTTTTTGGTAACAGACTGAGGTAGAACAGAGCAGTTTTTTGGCTGGAAGCAGTGTTTTCCCAAGCAAGTCTCTTTCCCTGGGCCCCTCAGCGTCCCTTTGCGCACGGAGCTGAATGTCACATCAGAAACAGCGACTTTGCACACACAGTCTCTCCCTTTCTCTCTCTCTCTCTCTCTCCCTCTTCTCTTCTCCTTCTTTTTCCTGTATCCTTCATATTTTGTGTGCACTTGAACAGTGTCATAGCCTCAATCTGATTACAAATTAGTGCGGCTCTGTCAAAGGCAGCAGACAGGGTTGAATTAAAGGCTCATATCAGTGCAAAGTGAAAAAGGAAGCACCTTCTTTTCAGTAGGAGACAGACCTGATACAGAATGATGAAAAAGTAGGGTGGATTAATAATGAGGACAAGGAAATGGTAACAGGAGCGCACTTCATAAGCCTACCACTCTTCTGTGGCTTTTATGAATTTCTGCAATATTTTCCAGAATAATAGAGAGAAGCAGCTGCAGGCAAAGGCACAGACAAATTACAACCCACTGGTAATATCTGTATTCAGGACAGGTCTGAAATATACTCAGATGATGTCCTGTGAGATATTAAATGATAGTGTTATTGCATTAACCTGTGGTTAGTTACTGCTCTGTCACAAACACACTGCGCTGTCTCAGGCAATTGCTTTGCACAAAGCTTCCAAGGACAGCAGGGACCTGCACAGCTCCAGACAGGTCTATATGGCTGGATATAGACAGACCTGTGCTCACTCCAGCCATGCTCGAAGTTGCTTGGGCAGAGCAAGAGAAAGCCCAGGGCCATATATTCTCATTAGGATGATGATATAGCAGAGGGAATGTGCAAGTGGACAGTGCAAGGGCAGGGATACCTGACTATTGGCATTGCAGCCGTGTGCTTAAACACTCTAAAAGATAGATCTTGGCAGAAGTGATCTCCCTGACCTCTGTGTGTCTGCACCAGTATATTTATATATGTACATATGTATGAGCGTATGCATGTATATATGTAATATATATATATGTAAAGATATAAATTTTGACACACAGAGAAATATTCTTCTTCAGGACAAACCTTCTAAAGTTTCAGTGTGGTTTTTTTTCTTAAGAGAAAACAAGAAGCAAGTAAATTCTCCCTTTCACACCTCAGAGAACTGCAGAAGTCCTATTTTGCAAACACTTTTTTCCTTTTGGACTTCGAGTGATGTTTGCAGTTTACTTTTTCTCTCCTCCCCTGACTATATCCTGTGCACATCCTTTGGCTGATGGAGGCACAAGCAGAGTCTTGCCCACTGTCTCTGTCTGAGCAGCAGTTCCACCCTGGATGTGACAAAGCACCAGACCTGGCTCTCACATTGAAAAACTCCCCAGAAGATCATCCTGAGAATTGGATTTTCAATCTGCTTAATGACACTTAAATATCTACATCATATCTACTTTCAATCCATCACGGTGACTCTGACACTGAGTACTCCTGAACGTTTCTCCTTCAGTTTGCTTTGTGTCCCTGCCTCCTCTCTTTCACAGGAGATATTGTCAGGATTGAAGGTCCTGTGAGGTGAGATACATCCTGTGAAGACAACAGCTGCTCACAGGCCTCACTGACCTGAATGGAAAAAGAGTCCTGGGCTGGGGAAGGAGATTGAAAGCAAGGTTTTTAGTTGTGTATAAAAGACCAGGAGCAAGAGGCACATGTCTGTCCATTCCACATTGCAATGGCAGTAGGAGCAGCTCTGGTTATTGGGGGACAGGGCGCAGAGGACGCAGAGGGAGGCGGGAGCCCTGGGAAGTTTGTCCCTCTGCCCTGCCCGGCCCCAAAGCCTTGGACATGAAGGTGGCAGCAGCCAAAGGGAATCTGACCTTGGTTGTCTTAGGTATTAACCCCATTGTCATCAAGCAGAAACAGGATGTAGCATTCACAGAACTCTCCTCCTTTGGGAGCTTTGAAATAAATCAAAATGACTTTACGTGGCCAAGCTTGCTGCAAGCTTACGTATGCTTGGAACACCTCTTTTTTAAATCGAAAGAGCTCTGTCTTCTTTTATTTCTTTTTCTCCTGCCATGCAGCCCTCATCTTCTCTCACTCTCCTTTCTTCTTCACATCCATTTTTCCTTTCTTCTTTCTCCTGGCTCCCCTCCAAATGTAAAAAGTCGAGAGGACGGCAGCATGAAGCTCTCAGTGAGGATGGTGCCTTTTATCCCGGCTCACTCTGTTGTTAATGGACAGTAGGTGGAGCACATCCACTGTTTTAAGTACCAGTGGGTTTCATAATTTTTTCCCCCTTCTCTTCCTCCTGTAAAACAATCTATCATTTCTACTGCAGTGAATCAGTAGCTGCAAGGTAGTGCAGCACTGAACAGAGCAGCCAGTCTTGGCTGGCCCTCACCAAAGAGCATCGTGACTCACGTCGAGCCGCACGGGGCCGAACGCCGGCTGATCTAGACAGGAGATTAAAATCTGGGAAAAAAGCAGTCTCTTTACAGTTTCCAGTTCTGGGCACAGCTCTTCTTTTTGTTTTGCTTTGTGTTGTTTTGTTTTAGTTTTTTTCCCTTAAGAAAGATCTGTTCTAAGAGTGAGTGCCAGGCTGGGGTCCAGCCCCCTCCGCAGCTTTCCTGCCGTTCTGTGCCAGGTCTGCAGCTCCATGATGGTTTTGCACCGCTGCAGCAGCTGAGGCTGCTGGAGGGCCCTGGAGTGGCTGAAGCAACATCTGAAGGTTCAGCATCAACCTCCCCATAAGCACGTGGGACCTCCCTTCCACACCAGCACTGGGCTAATGGGAAATCTCTGGGCAGCCATTATTTCTGTCTGACGTTTCACTTTTTGTCTCCTGTGTATTTTTCATGGGTCTGGAGAAAAAATAAACAGTGGCAACAAGCACAGACTAGCTTTTAGGCAAACAAGCCTACAAACCCTGTGTGCCTGAATTCTTCTCTGTTTTTTCCAACTAGATCAGCTGCTGTAATGAGAGAGATTGCAAATTTTGCTACACTCACTTGCTCGAATCACCTTGGCTACATCACTCCTGTCACACCACAGGTTGTCTCACCACTGCAGGCTTCTGCATTTCCCTGTGAGCCCTGGGCCCTCCCTTGCTCCGTGCAACCTGCTGTGACACAGCTCTTGCAGAAAAGCAAATCCAGCCTTTCCAACAGCCCAGCTGCAGAGGTTCATGTTGGGAGGGTCTCAGCCAGCCCTCCTGGCATTGTCGCTGGCCTGTCAAACCAGCATCTCCTCCTCAGCAATATCCCACCCCCTCCGCTGAGCCTTGGGGAGTGGTGGGATTTAAACAGATGTCCATCTTTCATTTTCAGAGAGTTTTCCAATTAATGGTAAGAGGTGAGATGGTGACCTTTCCAATCTGACTACCTTACGTTCAGCACCTCCAGTGCATCCGCTGTTGTGGGCAGCGTGCAAATGTCCACTGGTGGTTCAGAAAGGGAGTGAGGAGAGCACAAAGTAGGACAGGGAGCCCTGGGTTGAACTGACTGGACTGAACTAAACTTGCAATTCCTGCTGTGTTCACGACCAGCAGATTTACACAAGACACCATCTGCCCGATTGGTCTCCTCTGACCAAATCGATTTTGTCTCTGCCTCTCTCTGTGCCAGAGCCATGCTCTTGGCCCCCAGCTTGCCGGCAAGGGCAAGCACTGCTTCACCAGCTGCCCCTCCTCTGCATCTTGGCTGCACTTGCAGCACATTCCCTCTGGGGGCTCTCTGTGAGCTGGCGTGTGCCACCAGAGGTGGGATTGAAGGGGCCTCCCTTCAGCAGTCGTGTAACAGCGGTGTAGACAAGGGGACAGGTTTACCCTCAGTTACACTGGCAGACCCCAAAAGGCTTTTTGCTGAAAGCATCTTTCCTCCCTCTCCTCTCCCTCCTACCCAAGATTCCCTCAAGGTTTCTCGCTCTTTCCCTTCTCCCTGCAGTTGCTGTGGAGGGAGGCAGATGCTCCATCTCATGCCTTACTCTGCCTGAGAATGCCTTATCAGTGCTGGTTTTGAAATGGGACACTGAGGTGCTACTGCTGCTGCTCGTGAGGCCAGGGGAGGGGAAGAAAAGGGTCTCCAGAGAGAGGCCAAGCCTTGCTGCTGGTGACCCACTGCTCTGCCAATGCCCCTCTTCAGTGTCCTCTCCGTGCCAGGGCTGCACCCTGTGCAGGGTGCTCCGTGCCTGGCTGGCACCCCTGGGAGCAGCCTGCCCTCCCTGTCTCCTGGTGGGGCTGCTGGGGCTCATCCCACTCTTCACATGTGAGACCACTGGTTTTCCTCTGCCCTGCAGCACAGCAGCCAGCGGGGAGAAATAACAGGCACGCCTGAAGGTAATGGATTGCGACCAGCGGTCATTGCTGTGTGTGTTTTCCAGGGCTCGTTTTATTCCCTGCTGTAGTCCCTCAAATTAACAGTGGTCTAGTTATTTACATTTGAAAATTGGATGATATGCTGGACTGCTATTTCTCTATTGACTCTGTGCCGCTAATACATTTGGAAATTGTCTGCCTGCTGCAGATAGGCACTGCCTGCTTGGAAACATTTGGAGTCCCTCTATCAGCATCGCAGAGGGAGACACAGAAAATAGGAAAGGACATCTGATTGTTTGCGCTTACCTTCCCCAGCGGTAATAGAACAGCGCTTGTGTTTGATACATCCCCCCGCTGTGCACCAGCAACCTGTGCTCTGCCTGCCTGAAGAAGGCAAATGCTGGCTGGCATTTCTGCCCCTTCCTTTTTTGAGCTGCACAGATCGCAGTCAGCTCATCCAACCCTGTGGGAGTCCAGACGGACCACTTGCTGGGAAATTTGGGTGGTGCAAGAGCTGCACCAGGGCCTGTGAGCCAGTGGGACCGTGCGCTGCCCTCAAAGCCCAAGGCCAATGCCAGCCAGCAGCCGAGAGAGTCCCGCTTCCCACTGTCCCTTCCCGCTGTGCCAGTGGTGCCTCGTCACCACCCGCTGGGTCATGAGGGCAGGTCTCATCGTGGTGAGTTTCTGGGGTGGGAAGCAGAATAGGAGCTGCTTTCCCGTGGGCTCCACAGCTGTAGGTGTTGGAGGCAGAGTGGTGGAGAGCTGGCAGGGCCTGGTGGGTGGATTCCTGGTCTCCAGGTACAGTGTGTGCCAGCGAAGGCGCGTGGGGACAGCAGGAGGTGGCAGGGGAGGGGGCAGAGCCCTGGCAGCTTTACGAAGATGAAGAAACAGAAGATTTGCTGGCAAAATAGATGGAGGGGGGATAGGGCACCCGGAGAGGGAGAGCAGGGTTAAAGCGTTCTGGAAAAGGCAGGCAGGCAGGAGGAGCGTGGCACAAAGGGCAGCAAGCAGCGGTGACTGGGAGTGCCAGGCTGTAGCTGAAGCGAAGACTGCAGCTGAAAGGTTTCTGCTCCTCTGTGAGCCACCTGTTTCGAGGGAAGAGTGTGCCACAACCTCACCTCCATGCAGGGCTGAAATTGAGCTAAGCTTTCATTTTCTCTCTCACCCCTTCATCCCGGTTTTTCTGCCTTGCAGACCAGACTCTTGTTGCTGCTTTGAGCAGGATGGCTGAGAATGTCTTCCTGCCTCCAGGTGCTTGGCCCTTCCCTCCACTTCTAATAAACCTTCCTGTTGTCCTTTTGGTCCTCAGTTCCTTCATCCCCTACTGTCATGGCCGTGATTGCTCCCATCTGCCCCTGTCCCTGCTGTCTCCAGGGAAGCCACCATTCCTTTGGCAGCAGAGCTGCTGTGCCATGCCCCTCAGAGAGGCTGAGGAGGCTCCTGCCCTCCCTGTGGCACCCCAGTGGCACCTTGTGGTGCTGGGAGAGGGGAAAGAAAGTCTGGAGTGAAGACAGCCCCAGAGCTCCCAGGTCAGAGAGGGGGAGCTGGGGGTGAATAAGAAGCAGTCCCTGGAGCACGAGGGAATAGGCTGGGATGGGGTGAATGAGGGATAACTTGCAAATGAGCTGGAGCAGTTGGGGCAGCTTTAGGGGATCATATGGGAACTACTAAAGAATAAAGAAGAGAAACTTATTGGAAATCTGAAAGTCTTGGGATTTTTGCACATCTGGCTAATATATGGGGCAAAGAGTTGCTTGTTACTTGTTTAAGAAAGAAAAGGCTTCTCTATTTCTGTTTTCCCCACTGGGATGTTTGATCCAGCACTCCAGCCTGGCAGCAAGAGCAATAAGCCCAGTTTCCAGAGGACACTCCCATTACAAGCTGGTGTGAGGGTGCCAGAGGCTGCAAGGTGTCAGGGGCTGCCCTCCCCATGGCTGGGCACCTCGCTGAGCTGAAATGGAACAAAAAGCCACACAAATAACCCAAATCGAGGACTTCCCAGCTGGAGCATCCTCGTGTCACCTCTCTGTGAGAGACACTCTCCTCCCCTGCTGGAGAGCCCCATGTGTGGGTAGTGAAGGTGCTGCACAGCCCTGGACACCCAGTCCCAGTGCCACCCCTGGGCATCCCTGCAGGTCAGCAAGCCACGAGCAGCCCTCAGAGCTACCCAAGGGCCCCTGGCAAATGCTGGCACAGAATGAAACTCTTCATAAAAAATCAGAAGCGGTTTGCAAATGATTTTCCACTCAGTCAGGAGGCTGAAGCCATTACAAACCATGGCTGCTTCGACTGTGCCTTTTTTGAGCTGGAAGGCTATGGGTTAATAAAAGTTTGATTAGATATATGTATTTCTATATAAACCCTGCTGCTTGCAGACACATCTGTGCCCCCAGCTGCTTTGCAGACTGCAATACCATCACCAAAGGGTAGCAAAAGCACTGGGGCTGGCTGCAGAAGAGAAAAAGGTTTGTTGTTTGCTTAGCTGTGACTGAAGAGAATATTCCCCGTGTGCAGGCAGGTTTGATTGTCATGTATGGCTGCATTTACCCACGTACAGTTGCATTTAGTGTGCACAGTCAGGGACTCACACTTCAGACTGGTGCAGCATCCTACCTACACGTCATATTAAATATCAGCTGGGGGGAGCAGAAATATTTTATGGCTATTTTGTTATTTCCTACAGTTTTAGAGCTCCTGTCCTTCCCTCTCTCTCTCTCTTCTCTCCCCCC
>VZRQ01003727.1:849208-888124 GCA_013397975.1 Machaerirhynchus nigripectus
TTTGTCCCTTTCTCTCTTTCTTTCCTTTAGATTACAGGAGAAATGTCAAGCTCCAAGTAGTTTGCTCCTTGTTGCTATTTGCTGCCTTTACTGGAGCGCAGCATAAAACCTGGGGTCTGGCCGCATGTAAGAACAACTGGAGTGAAACCCATGACGCTGTCAAGTGCTTAAAATTAAAATGCTGGTTTGTGCTTACAGACATGATGTGCGCCAGAGCTTAGCAGAGGGCTGCAGAGTTCAGGGAAGGACGGGGAGATCGCCCGTTAATGGATGACTGCCTTGGAAAACATTGGTTGCCTTGTGCTCCTGCCTCAGCCAGGAAAGCTCCATGTGAGCCTTTCATAAATTAAACTACTTCTGCCTTGAAGAGGCCTCTGCTGCAAGTACAGCAGAAAAGAAACAAGAAACGTGCTGAACAAGGTGCCCCACAGCCTGTGCCACCTCAAAATTATCTTCTGAAACACCTAGAGCCACGTGTAAACTAAAACACTTCAACCAAGGAGTTGCCCTCTTGCCACTTTGCTGCCCCTGTGTTCTCCTCATCCCCCACTTTCACCACCATCACGAAGAATGGATTTAGATTCCTCTGTGCAAATGCCTGGTCTGGCTCCAGGGATTCCCAAATTCTCATCCCTCTCAAGAAGTGGCCCCAGCCGTTCTGTGCCATCTCCCTGAGGTGTGTCTGATAATTTGGAGGCACCTCTGCAGGGGGCTTCCCAAAGTTAAATACGTGCTGGCACAGAGGCACACCCCTCCAGCACCCACTGTGACACAATGGTATTCACCTACTTTCTCTTCCCTGTCCTTACATTCACACTACGTGGGAGGATGGAGACTGCAGCGAGCAAATGTCCTGCTGCTGAGGAAAAAGCCCAGCCTGGGGGAAATGCGAGGTGGCTTTGCTTTGAGGCTGCTGTCTCCCTTGTGCTTCTGCAAATTGTGATTTGATGTAACCCTTTCCTCAAAGCTGTCATGAGGGCTGTAACTGCATCAATATTTCTGATAGCATCGTGCACGTGTTCATCCTAAGTAGGTTATCCTTCACGCTGCGCAGCTTCCGACCCGCTCGCTGCAATTTATTAGTGGGGAAGGATATTTTGGGAATGATCCCGTGTCTCTTCTCCATGTCACAGGATAATGTGCTGCCCATAATGGATCCAACCCGCAGGATTTCTCAGTTTCTTGTGCAGTAATGACACAGAAAAATGCATGCAGCTCTCTGTCTCTCTAGATCTTACGGCTTTTTAAGTGACCATCCAGTTCCCAGCACTGAGCACTTCCCTTGGTGTGTTATACCCTGATGGTCCATTAAAGTGCTCAGCAGAGCCACGTGGAATCACAAATGGGAGCTGCAGGACACCAGGACAGATGTACAGACACCACTGCTCTGCTCTGCTCTGCACTGGAGATTGCATCTGCCTGTGGGCTCTGGTGCCATCGCTGGTGACCTGGCAGAGGCACAGCTTGATGACAGTGGCACTTGGTGCCTCATGGAAGAAACTGCATGGAGCTGAGCGGATTTGGTGTCCTGCAAGACTTGTGACAGCGCCAATAAAGCCAGTGTGGGGTCAGGGGTGGGGGTGATGCTGCTGCTGCTGCCAGCTCAGGACCACTGTTCCCATAGCTGCAGAGTGATGGCAGAGGAGGCAACAGGGAGAGGGAAGGAAAAAGGGAAAGGAGTAAGACCAGGAGCACTAACTTCAATAGCCTTCCTTTTATAGGTGAGACTATTAGGTGCCCAGACTTTGGAACTACCAAATTTAGGTGACATCATTACCTTGCATCATTAGAACTCCTTCCCCAGAAGGAAGCAGAGAGGTTTCGGGATGCCAGAAGCCTCACAATGCACAGAGGCTAAAGGTCCCACCACGGTCCCACACAGACTATCCTTTAAAATGTTACAGGAAAGGGCAGAAGAGCCCTAGGCAGGTGCAAAGTCTTGGCTCTGGGATATGGCATGGGAACAACGAGGGAAGTCGGGGTCTTTCCACTGTGTCTC
Source organism: Machaerirhynchus nigripectus (assembly GCA_013397975.1). Lineage (NCBI taxonomy): Eukaryota > Metazoa > Chordata > Aves > Passeriformes > Dicruridae > Machaerirhynchus > Machaerirhynchus nigripectus. The sequence goes on from VZRQ01003727.1 coordinate 851,208, forward strand.
CCCTGGTCCACAGCATCTTTTGGGATGACTCACTTCTGTGCTGTTCTTCTCTTAAATAACTCAAATCAGTGCGAAGGGGGTGAGGAAGAAGAAGGTGGCTTTTGACCAGCCCTGACCCCACAAAAAGGCTGCTCTGGTGTGTAGGTTCCTGAGGGGTGAGGCATGTGCGTGGCCCTCACTGCGAGTGGCAGCTGCAGCTGGGTCACCGAGGTAACTCCCAGGCAGAAAAGAAGCTGTAGGAAAGGGAGCTAAAGGCAAGAGTCCGACCAGCAGCGCTCTCACCTGGCCTGGGCAGCCAGGAAGCTGTGGGGCAATGAGAGTCTTTGTTAATGAACACCCTGCCTCAACAGGCATTTCAGTGCTCTGTTCCTTCTGTGGGATGCTGGAAGGCTGTGCTGCACTCAGCTGGCTCTTCCTGGCAGTTTAGTGCTTTGTGACTGAAGGCAAAAGGAAAAAGGTCAAATAATTCGTATAAACTGGATGGAAGTCAGGGAAGTTATTCTGCAGTGCTAGACAAGGACCAAAGTTCTGGGATCATACACAGAGCCTAGCTGCAGAAAAACTCTGTGCATGGGAGCTGAGAAAATGTCGCCTTTTCCATGGAAATGGAATCCTTCCATTGGGGTTGGGAGAGTGGGTGGGAAGGCCACCCGGGCACAACAGTCAGCAGCCTGGAAAACACAATGCCCAGTAGTGCATGCCATAATGAAACAGCTGCCTTAGCAATAACTGATGTGAGCTTCATGGCTGTGGTTTCTTTTCTCATAGAAAAGCAAAAGAATGCCCCTTTGTGGCAGGAGAAATCAGAGGTGTCTCTTGCAGCCCGCTGCTGAAGGAGTTTTCCTCTAACCTACAGAACCATCACTATTACTTTTTCACAGGTACTTTCTCACTCACTGCAGTTAATCTGGAGCTGTATTCAAAATGAAATGGAGATATCTTGTGTTGCCCTTTCCCCCTCAGTCTGCTTTGGCATTATCACTCCCTGCTCTGGTGCCCGTAGCAACAGCCTCTGCCATCCCCAGTACCCCGAGCACCTGAGAGCTGCTGATGCCTGACATTTATCCAGCTGGGCTTGTCACCACTGGCTTTGCCTGCTGGGGATCTCAGCTCCCTAAGCCCCTCAGTGCTGAGGGGTGGGTGTAGGTAAGCAGCAAAACGCTTTTGGTGCCTGATTTCCTCAGTAACGTGCTTCAGGTTTGGCTGCCACATCTGCAGTAAGCCATTCTGCGAGGTGTAGATATCCGTGAGCACACTGGATAATGACTTTGTGTGTTTATCTCTTTAAAAATAAAAATAAAATAGGCCACTTGAGTGAATTGCCTTCCCAGGACATGAGCCATGCAGTTTGCAGCCCCCTTCAGAAGCAGAGTCCTTCGGGCTGCCTTTGGCAGTCACGGTTCACAGGGGGGTTATGCAGCCTTATTGCTCATGTGCGCCAAAACAAATTCCAGAAGCAAGCAAGGTGACAACCCCTGTCCTTAAAAAAATAAAAAAATCCCAAACTTCTCAAAGACACAAAACAAGGAAAAAAACCCACCTAAACAATCAAAGGAGAACCAGCATACCTTCCTACAGAGACTGTAATCACCTGCGTTAGTACATTAAAAAAAGGAATCTCTTACTGAAAGTCTTCAGTGTTAGAGACATTGAGAGTAAGGTAAGACAGAAAATCAAGCCCAGGGTTACAAGGGAGGAATGGGACCCCAGGCCTACATATTCCTAAGTGCACGGAGAGCAAGCAGAGAGCCCAGCAGGAATGGGAGAAGGGGGCCGGAGGGGCAGAGTCTGCTCTGTAAGTAAAGCTATGTATTAGAAGTGGCACAAAGGAAAATGTTAATGAAGCACGAAAAAATGAGACTCAGTAGGGAAATTAGTGGAGGGGAATAAAAATCTCAGCAGGAGGAAAGGCAACACGGAGTGTTAAGCAAATGAATTGCACTAGAAGGGATCCCTGGATCGGGTTTGTGGTGAGATGTTGTTTGTGGGGTTTGTTAAAAACATGAGGGGAGAGGGAGTAATGAGGCTGTGGCGAGCACGGCCCATCACGACCACATGATGGGGAGCTCTGGGTGGTTTCAGTCAAGGGGATTTTGGCATCAGCCTCTGCCAGAGTGGGGTGGGAATGGAGCACCCTTGTCACCGAGGGGTGGAGGCTGGCGGGAGGTGGGGTTGGTGCTGTGGGCCAAGGGGAGGCCTGGGGCACCATTCCATTCTGCTGCACACGAGCACGGTGTGGGATGGGGATGGAGGTGAGGATGGGACACGCAGCCTGGGTGGGAGAGGGAAGGGCCTGATGGCGAGGGTACAGCTGGGGCTGCCCTCAGTTGTCCAGCACTGCAGGGGACTGTGGGCAACCAGGCCGGGACATCAGAAGCAAAAAATGGGTGACCGCAAAGTAAAAGTCAACATATTTTTGTTGGGAGACATAGAGTATCCTAAGGGCTAGAGAACTTTTAAGGAATCCTTATATACTGAAAAAAGTGGGGGGTAGAGACCCCCATGTACCATGTGCACAGCATCTGATAAAAGCCTACAGTGCTGCAGCTTTGCAGTATGAAAATAGGGAGCTCTGGGGCATCGTGTGAGTACCTGCAGCTAACAGGCCTAGAGATGCAAATGGTCTTTTCCCTTCACCTACTGTTTTGACTTACAATTTTTCTCAATGTAGAACAGGTAGAAAAAACCACGTGCATGGTAAGTCATCGAAAGGCTTAGCGGCGTTCGTCCGCCTGCAAGGTCTTGCTGAAGAAAGGCTTTGGGCTTATCAGTGAGGTTTGAATAAAGAAAGAGGGGGGGAAAGAAAAGATGAAAGAGGCTAAGTTATAGGCTTGATGCCTTTATTATCTTCTGCCAAGGCTGGAAGGCCATGCCAGCTCTGCCAGGTGTCTCAGAAGAATAACGAAAGCAGACGTTAGATTGAGCCAATGTGCTTACGGCCACTTCCTTAGGAATCAAAATTCCTGAAGGAACTTCAGCAACTGCTTCATAAAATACTGCTCTGCTGCTGCAAAACACAGGCTGTTATAATTGAACATAAAGCTGAATTAATGCACGTTGTCAAGCTTTATCTATTTTGACACAACTGATTCCGATTAGTTTTTTTTTAATTGAATGGTTCACAGGCTCAGCAGAGCAAAGGGCTTGTGTGAGCACGTCTGGGGATGTGTGTGTGTGCATGAATGTACTCACACACACAAGGAAGGCTTGTGTTTCATGCCTCTGTCTGTCTGTGTGCATACTGGTATGTGTTCATGTATCTAGCATTTATTCTAGCATGCCTAATATTTTCTAATTTCTAATCACATATTTATGGTTGGTAGGAAAAACCCCAGTAGTTTCATGTCTTATCATCTGCAGCTGGTTGCAGCCTTTATCTAAACATTCACTGTGGGATGCAGCAGGGAATTATATTGGCAACTGCCATCAATCTTCTGTGCGAAAAGAAGCATCTCCTACATCAGGGTTAGAATAAACCCATTTGTCTGGTGAATGAGGCACAACTAAAAATTACCCTGATGCAGAAGCAAAAATCCTCTCATGATGATACTCTTGATGAGGTACTAGCCCACCAGAGGCCATCAGCAAGGGTATCTTTAGTGCAAACTGAACAGCAAGAAGTTTGAACAGTTTTAATTGAACAGTTTTAGTCTCATTTTGGGACCTGGTACCTGGTCTGAAACTGCTCTAACCTCACACTGTGTCACAACACCACCAGTGTATAAAAACCCTTGTGTAAATCTCCCTATATACACGACACCTGACTTCTGTTCCTCCAAACACCTTGGGGTTCCACTCTGCCTCTTTTGTCCCCTGAATGACCACGCACAGCCTGACTGCCGTGCTCCCCAGCTGGACCACGTTGCCTCACAGGGCAAAAGAGAAGGAGCTTTGGCCTTGCTGAGGTGAGAGCACAGCTCTGGGGGTGAGCAGGGGCGTGGCTCTCTCTCTCTCCTTTGCACACAGCAGAGTGGTGGCAGTGAGCTGCAGCAGCTGGGAGATGTGGAGATGCTGCAGGCAGCTTCATGGCACACACGCATGAAGAAGCGAGGAGATCACGTGTGCCAGGGACCAAGCTGTCTTCTACAGCCTCATGGAGGTCTAACTGATGGATTTACTAAACTTGTCCTTGATTTTATATAATAATGTGTTCTTAAAGGCTCATCTTTAGCATTGTTAATGGTCTGAAAGAGATTATATCTCCAAAACGGCACTCCGTGTTGTTGGTATGGGTCATCAAGTAGAGCATGTGTGAAGGAAACAAATATAGGAATTCTGAGTGAATTAACATAATTTCTTGGTTTCCTGTTATAGAAATATATGTATATAATTATCTCTTTTTTTTTTTTTAATACTTGCTGCAAATTTGGACATACCAACAGGTTGGTGTGAGGATGCTGTTATTCCTGGAGATGATTTTTTTTGAGAAAAAACCTCTTCTATTCAGCAAGAAAGTTTGTTCTGTGGTTTTTTCTTTCCCTGTGTCTGTGCACGTGGGCATAGAGGGGTGTGAGAGAGTGAGAGAGTGAGGAAAGTCTTACAAGTAGTGGGATGCTTATGTCAGCAAATAGGGAGAACTTGCTTGGACTCAGCTTTTTACAAGCATATGCCAGCTCTTAAATGAATGGCATATCCATTGTAATGCTCAGATAATAACAACAAAAAGAAGCCTTTACATCTGGTAAACAATTGCTGAGCTGACTAATACGCGCCTTGGATTGGCAAGCAGTAGGGTTTAGGCAATAGGCTGAAAAGCACCTCGTATTTGTGAAGTCCCACAGTTCACTTCTGTGGCTCCAAGATTTCCTTAACTCTCATCCCTCCCTTAACCACAGGCGATTTTATACCAAGTTTTTGGCACTGTGAGCTACTACTTATTTGCTACAGTCATATTCCTCAGCTGGTGAGCAGCATTATCAGCTTGTGGGGTTCGTGTATGGAAATGTTACACCTTAGTTGGTCTCAGCAGGCCGATTTTTCTTGCACAGATTTATGGCACTTTCCAGCACGTTGATACGCTTGCTCAGAGCCGAAACTAATTCCCGGTGAGCCTGAGTCAAGAAGAGGAAGATTTATTGTTTTTCAGCCTGAGTGCACACGTGCCCAGAGGCAGCCAAAATGGGTCGCAGGCAGTGAAGTGCCCACGGTGCTGGGCTGGGGCTGGGCCCCAGGTGGCTCCTGCTGCTCCTGCACCTTTGCAGGGGGGATCCCATCCATGCAGGCTGTCAGTGCTTCAGCCCCAGCCTGCACAAAGCTGGTAGCTGTCCTTCACTGCAGGGCACCCGGGTGCAAAAGTGACCATGGAACACCACAGCAGGAGTATCACTGGGAAAGGAGCGCAGGCAGCTATCGCTGGTTACATGTGGGTGGGTTTGGAAGCGCTCGTGCTCCATGCGGCACTCCAGGCACGTGCCCAGCCCAGCGAGGCCAGGGATGCTCTGCTGTAGCCACCACCATGGAGTGAATCACACACTGGTAGCTGCAGACCTTTTCTGCGTCCTGCACACCATTGCTTTCCCTCTTTTCCCCATCCTAGCTGCAAAGACACGGGTGCTTTTTCCACTCAGCTTAGCTGCCCCCCTCCCTGGCTTGTCCTGCCCCATCACTGCAGCAGAGCAGAGCTGCCCACACGCCCCATGGGGCTGGCAGGGGTGTGCTGGGCTCCCAAAGTGCAGCAGCAAGCCCAGGGCTGGGCTGGGCAGCACTCACTGGCTGAGAGGCGGCGATCAGGGGCCGTGCAGCTGATGACCAGCAAGTACTGCCCTGAGCTGTGAAGGTCTGACACCGTGCTGGGCACAGGGGAGCAGAGGAGACGTGTGGCCTCGTTGAGAAGGGAACCTCCAATCCCCCAGTATTGCTTGCCTGGCTAGCAGGGCCTCAGGATTTAAATCCATCTAATCTATCTATCTATCTATCTATCTATCCATCTATTGAAAAGGTAGAGCAAAGACTGTGAAGCCAAGGAGTAAATGGCTGCATGTTAACAAGGCAGACAAAATCTACCTTGATTCTCTCTCTACAAAGAGAAGTAATTTTCCCCTCTGCCCAGAGAGCAAAGGAAACATACTGACCGGTCCTTAAAATAAGGAGGATGTTTTGCTGAACATATCTATAAGGAAAACATTCCTAAGAGACACTCAGGAACGTCAGGTTTTATTGATGGAATGTTGGAGTTGTAAATCATGGGGTCACAGGTGTAGGGCCAATGAGTGGAGCTATCCTCCCTCTTGCTTAATTGAATTCAGTCATCACTGGGGGCTGCTGTGCTTTGTGGATTGTAGAGTCTTCAGGGAAGACTTCAGCACAGCAAGGCACACACTGATTCACTTATGTAGGAGTGAATCCAGAGTAACTCCACTCTGGGAGAGTAGATGTGGGATGTGTATTTATTTCCTCGAGTGAATGAAATGAAGAAATTCCCACCTTCTCCTTCACAGTATTATCGAAATCATAGGCAAACATACACTGTTTTTGCCTTTGTGTTTTATTATTTTTCATCACATTATTTCTACCACCAAAAGGTAGCTCAAAGACAGCATCAAGACACAGCTGAGTGGAGTCTGCATATCAAAGCCTACACATTTCCTAGGTAAGGGAGATGTGTGATCAGCCTCTCTGATGGGAACATCCACTTCCCAAAGCCCCAAAGAGTGTTTTCCTAACATGATGCCTGGTGGCATGGATGGAATCAGTGTGGCCTGAAGGCCCTGGCGGGGATGAGGCAGGAAGTGTGGGGCTGGCAAACCCCGAAAAGCTTGGGGAGCACAGGAAGTTCACAACGTCAGCAGGGGAGAAAAACCCAAACCAAGGAGAGCTGAGGCACTGAGGTGCTGCCAGCAGAGGGGTTTGGCCAGGGACAGGATGGCCAGGATTGCTGGGGAGGTGTGCTGGGTGAGTGCTGAGCCGCCACAAAAACTCCAGTATACCTTTTATAACATAATTGCGTGCTTTATTGATATACACAGTAAAGCAGTATATAATACAATAGTAAGGCATATATTTGGTGAAATTTGGTATGTTGTGAAAAAATGCAGTAAAACAGAAGTTTATAAAAATAATTAGTAAATGTTACAGTGTTGGTGTTAAAACACAATATATTATGATATCCAAGTAATAAACCAGTACTGAGTAACGATGAAATAACATGCCATATGGTATTTATGTGTTCAACTACACTGATTATGTTTTACAGTTTAATACTTTGTCATTATAAGGAATATGAAATAATTCCCAAATTATGCTTTAAAAAGCAGCAATAAAGCTTTCAACTTTTTAAATACTTTTTGACAGACTCACTCCAAAACTAAGATCTAGAAAGTAAAACAAACAAAACAAAACCCTGATGAAAACAATCGTGCAATCTGTTTTTCCTCATAATTTTTCTGAAGAGAAGGTTTAACGTATAAGGGGGGGGGGGAGAAGAAACCCAACTCTTTCTCAAATCGCAATTTAAACCTTCTGATAAAAAAGGCCATGAGAAACAGTGAGGGTTCCTATTGTAATCAAGTGTTAAAAAAGCTCTTTATTAGGAAAGCAGAGGTTTGGGGGGGATTGTACTTATTTTTGTAAATGATTAACGCTGTTGTTATTACTTAAACAATGAGACCTGGTCACACAATGGACACGTGGTGATGATGTAACATTGTCATACATAATTGTCAGGAACACCACAAAACCAAAGTGAGGTAGAAATAGCATGACTAGCCATGTTCAATGTTAACTAGCATTCAAAATAAAATCTTTCCCAAGTTTAATTACACTTCATACAAGAAGAGGTAACAGATTTTTTAACTCTTGCAATATAAAGTCAGATGGTTGTGTTTCTATGTATTTTTAGGTAAAATTAAAAGCTGGTTAAGAAAATGAAGTGGTAAAGCTTTTGCTGACAGCACCTCTTACCCAAACCTCTCTCTCACTGAGCTGCAGTCAAACCGGCTTATCTCTTTCTCTATCAGCTCCTCTCTTTCTCACGTTACTGTTAATTGTGCAGGGGTTACAGAGAAACGGGGAAAGAGAAAGGATCAGGGCCTTGGTTTTGGTGATAAATATTCATGGAGCAGTGTGACTACCTTCACCTGATCACCATTCGAGGCAAGAACAGCAGTAACTCTTCCACAGCCTTTCCCAAAGGTGGCTCGCAGCACCACAGCTCCTTGGGACCGGCTGCTGCAGCAGGATGAGACAGCGACAGGGCAAAGCTCTGGGTTCCTCTCCCAGAGGGTCGAGGAGCTCCGTGCTTGTTACCAGCACTGGCAGCTGGACAGGGCTCTGGGGGTTAACCTACTTGTGCTTCGGGTCAGAAGCTGGGACCCCACAGAGAACCAGGGGGGAACGTGTCCCTCTCTTCTCTCCGCTGCAGCAAAGGTGACACAGGTGGTGGCAGCGGGGGGAGAGCTGTCCCCAGCCCTGCTGAGCCACCCAGCCCCAGGGTTCAAACCAGTAAGGCAATGCCTACGTTCCTTTAGTAATAGTATCCACAAATTTAGTCAGCAGAGGAAACACTGGCACACAGGATGGTCATTAAATTCTTCCCTTTCCTTCTTTCGTCTAAATTTTTTCTTTTTTAATTAGTATTTTTTTTTGCAGGCTCTGTCATGTAATGTGCTCTTTCATTTAATTATTGCAAACTAGCTGTGTAATTGCTAGTTGCTGTCCAAAACCAGGACAGTAAGTCATGTAATTCTTAATTTTATTGGAAAGATAAAACATAACTACCTTCATTGGAAGTTCAGATATTTTGGTTATTTGTTCCAAGCCAGCCCAAGTCAGACAAAACCAATGGGAAATGTACAGTGGTCATTCTGGTGTCACTGAAGGAAATACTTTTTTTTTTTTCTTTTTGATAGGCAAGGAAAAGAACACAGGACATGAATCCCTCTGATGCAGTTACAGAGCTGAAATGAAACTAAACAAATGCACTGCCTCAGTATATTTTTTTGTGTTTTTTTTAAGGGGGTTTCTATAAACAATTATTTTTATAAAGCACACTTTAGTTTACAATCTTTCATTATAACTGTTATAAATTTTTTTTAAACAACCCGAAATGCGTTCCATATAAAGAAATGGCAAGTTATTTAGCTATCAAGATTTTACATGTAGTTTTCTTAGAATTTTTGTACAATTGCATAGACGTGTAAAACCTGCCATTGTTAACAAAACAGTAACAGACTTAGGAAACTACTGAAATCTACAGTATAGTACCACTACCCTTCACAAAAATATAGATTTGTTTTCTTGTAAACTCTTACAGTCTAATCCTCTTTGTAGTATGAATATTATAAAAACCATGCGGAACGCCTGAAGTTGTAAAACACATCTTGCTATTCTAACACCTTGTCGTCGGTCATCACGGTCACTAAGGTTTCCATCGCTCTTCCCAGGTCGTCTGCCATGTGGAAAAGGTTCCCTACATTGTGGCCTGAAAAAGAAAGTCAAAGGAAATTAAATGAAGAGGACATGGAAGCATGTTGGTGGGAAAACTTCACAGATCCATCACTCTCCGTGTGCTGCTCGCCGCCATCCCCAGAGGAGACTTCCAGAAGTCTCCCGGGTGAATCCAACAGGTCGTCATTAGCAAAAGTCACCAAGTGTGCAGAACACTGTAACAGCAATACTGGCTTGAATGGCTATGGCAAACCACGCTGGCAATAAGCCATCAACCCCCCATGATGAAGCTTCACCACTATCAGTGTTCACCAAAAGCAACCATGAAGTCCACTGACATCACAGAAAGTTTTCTGACTGATACTGTAAGTGTTTGAGCATTCAATGTTCTATCAAGGAGAAAAAGAGAAACAAACAGATCAGCAGTAATTGACTAAATCATTAAAGCCAAGAGGTCCCAGCAGGATACCTGCAAAGATAGATATAATGATGGCCAAAAAAAGCAGCTCAGTTCGTTCAATCATTTCTAAAATAGCCTTTCCTTTTTGGACAGCAGCCCAGTAGAAACAAAGATGCCACAATTATCAGCTAAACTACTATGCAGTGGTTCACTTGTGCATTCCCCCTCCCCCATAACCCCTCTGAAATCCTAAGATGGTATAACCACAACCTCCTAGACAGAAGTGATGAGTAAACAAACAGTAAAATTCTGGACATGAAACCTGCAACTTCTCACACTCATGTCACCAGTGCAGCAAATGGTGGTGGTGGTAAGAAATGGCTTCATCACAATTAAGAGACCAAACAGACTCAAGGATGAGGAGACTGAATTGCCAAAAATTGCCATTTTAGCCCCTGGCATGCCTTGTCTGGTCTCCCACTGCTGTTCAGGAAAGTGTCTCTCTCTTGCAAGTGCTGTGTGAGATTTTCAGACCTCTATGACTTCTCAAATACCCTCTGGCACCTCAAATGACAGAGGCATCATGGTTTAAACAGCCGAACCTTATCTGGAGTCTGCCTCCTGAAAAAATATGAGGGAAGATGGAATATGACCGAGATCCAGGCGTCCAAGATAAGCGTCCAAACCAAAGACAGAGTGTTCAAGATTTCTTGCAAGGACAAGGAGGAATGAGTGGACAGAAGGTCTTAAAACAAGCAGAAGGAAATTATACTCCACACAGCACATAACTGTATTACTGAACTCATCGCCACAGGCTGATGTTGAGGCCAACACATAAATGAGTTAGAAGAGGAGTTAGAAAATAATCACTGAAGAAAGATTTATTTTAGATGCAAAGAAGTGCACGTGACCTCCAATTCAAGAAGACTCCATGCTGCAGAGTGCCAGCAACTGAACAGTTGTAAGAGGTGAAGTATTACTCAATAAAACTGTATGTCACCCTGGCCTGAGGGGGTTTGATTTACTCTCTGGGAGCACCTGTGATAGAGTATTTGTCTGGAAAAACGCAGGAACTGCAATGCCATCTGCCCACAACTCTGGTTCTCAGAAATGCTTTGCATTAGTCTGGATGCTGAGTCCTCACCAAGGTCCTTGAGGAAGGAGCACCCAAGTGAAGGAAGGACATGACCAGGGCACCCAGGATACACCTTTCGTGTATTGTGCTGGAGCCTGACTCTTACCATTGCACGCCTACACAGTGGCTTCCCGGCCTGACACAACTGCAACAGGAATTAACCTTCCCTGTGGGGAAAACCAGACCACCCTCTTCCCAGTGCTCACACACTGTGGTAGCCATGCACCGCTGACATTTCTACAGGAAATAAGAGCCTGGAGCGACCTTAGTTCAGCAGCTTTTATGGAACAGAAAAAATTACCTTAGAACTATTCAGGGAACCATAGCACTGTTTGGGTTGGAAGGGATCTTAAGAACCCTCCAGTTCTAACCCCCTGCCCTGGGAAGGGATGCCATTCACTAGACCAGGTTGCTCAGGACCCCATCCAGCCTGGCCTCGAACACTTCCACAGGTGGGGCATCCACAACTTCTCTGGGCAACATGTGCCAGTGCCTCACCCCTCTTTGAGTGAAGAATGACCTCCTAACATCTGATCGAAACCTGCTTTTTTTCAGTTTAAAACCACTGCCCCTTTTCCTGTCGCTATCTGCCCCCATAGAAGTCCCTCTCTCTCCTCTTTATAAGGCCCCTTAAGGTACTGGAAGGTCTCCCCAAAATCTTCTCTTCTCCAGGCTAAACAACCTCACGAGCTTTTTTCTTCTGGAGAACTACTACCACCTTCTACATTCAAATACTAGTTTTTTAAAGTTGTTAAGATTTTTTTTTTTTTAAATTTCGCATTCATTACACAAAACTAGGCTGGATCTAAACAAGAACTATTCAGGAAGCTGCCCATTCGACAGTGAGCTGTGCTGTGACACAGCCTGCCACATATCAATACAAAAAAAATCTTGGTTCTGGTATCTGGTGACAGTTTGCTAACTGCACTAATGTGCAAAGAAACAGATGCATCAATCAGCAATTTCATTCATAAATCATGAATGTATAGCCATCCTATTCATCTGAAGCAAAACCTTGTAATTTGCTCATCAGTATGACAAGTAACTGCGTATGAAAGATTCCCGCCAAGTTTTGGTAAAAATATAGTTTATTTTAAAGTAAATGTATCCTACCACATTTATTTTAGCTGTAAGGGATAAGCTCTGTCACCGGCATCATGAAGACTGAGATCACTGCATCAACTTACAGCATCACAAGTGAAAATCTGATGAAGCCATATGAAATCAAGTACAGGAGATGCTTGTGCAAACAGAAGCACTGGGCTGCTCTACTTACCTGAAACTGACGTGGCTTTATGGGAAGGTGCCCCTCTGGTATAACCAGAGTGATGCTGTGACTGGGTAGCCAGCTGTGAGAGGCTGCCCATGGGGTCATGGTCTCTCATTCAGACTTGCTGCGATCTGTTGTTTCTAGAAAACTCCAGGGCTCTTCAGGATTTCAGTACTGCTCATTCCCAGGAAGACTGATCACCCTTTTGAAGGCTTAGAACAACCCTGACTGCTAACTGCATCCTCAGATATTAATACTATTTGTTCTGTCAAAAAAGGGCTAGGTCTAGAAAGAATAACTTCAACCAAAAACACACACAGAAAACCTTTCAGTCGTATGCCACAGGTATAAACTGTTAAACTGTTTAGGCAATTACAAGTCCTTAAGGATCCACAAATCCCTAGGTACTTTTTAATACCTAAAAATTACACAATGTCCAATAGTATTTTTTCCCTTTCTCTGTTAGTTGATACCATATTTTTGAAATAACCATGCTTTAAATCTGATCTCCCTCCTCAACAGCTGTAGAGATGCATGCTGCAGTGATTAAGGAGGTACAGCTCCCCCTCTCCCACAACATCCACACTCCCTCTCCAGCACAGGTCTTAATTTCTTCTGCATAAAAACTGAACAATCGTGTCTTCTCCGGAGCTGTCTGAGTTTAGAGCTCAGAACATGACCATAAAGCACTGCTGACTGCAGTTCGTGTTGACAGCTGGACTGTAAATGCAGCAGCAGGGGGACCACAGTCTCCAGAACAGCCTTGGGATGGCAGGACGGGACAGAGGAGCAAGTAGTGGCTCCAGGAGCCAGGTTGTGTGCTCCAGCCACACAACTGGCAGGCCCTCAGCTGGGTGTCACTGCACTTCCAGCAGGATTTTTGCCTCTCTTGGACACGGGAGTTGCAGCCAGGTCAATTGAGACTGCGAAGAGCTGAGAACAAAATCCATGATGATGTCCTGGTACTGTATGTGCAATGAGTGCAGCCCTTCTCTAATGTCTGTACCAAAGTTAGTGCTCAAGTTCCCTGCTTCCATAGGGCTCTGCTGCTTCCACTGGATGCTGCTCACTTGCCCTCTCTAGTACTGAAATGTAGGACACTGATGTTTTTAATCAAGAAGCAAATGAGGAAAATACTGTCCTAAAAGCACTTAGAAAAATACGAATCCGAACTTTCCATAATTATTCGTATTTCTAAAGTAATGCTATCAAAGAAGGCATTAATTTCATTCTTTTTTTTTTAACATTAAAGCTCAAAAAGTCTTCTCTGTGCTTGAGGCACTGAAAGGTTGAAAAACGCTGCTGTGTAAGAAAAAAAAGACACTAGTAGACACTTTGAAATGCAGCAATAAAGCTCAAAATGGACATGGGCAGTATTAAATTCAGCTTACACAATCCACAGCTGCCATTTGCTTGGAAAGCAGAAGACACCTATTTCTGCAGACACTAACTACATCACTCCTGGTCACGTCGAGAACGATGTGTTTCACATCTGCTGAATTTGCTTTAGAGACTCTGATGGAATTAAGGCCCATGGGTGTGGGCACAGTAGCAGAATACCAATCTTACACTACAGCTTGTCAGAGAAATAAATGTGGAGCATTCAGACTTGAAAGAGTGGATAGAAAGCAAATTGAGAAATCCCAACACAATGCATGGCCTTTTCCAGCAGAAGAGATTTCTAACCCTCTCCTGATGATAGAAAAATCCTTCCTGTTTGTGACTTGGATTTTGATACCCTTATTCATATTGAGTAATGCCACAAAATCCACGGGATTACACACAAAGACAAGACCAAATGTGAGTAATGGAATCAAAACCTGGCCAGGTGGGTTTTAAACCACAGCATCTGCCTTTGCACATACAGACTCACACATAAAGCAAAAGCTCTTCTATACCTTAGCTCATATCCTTCATAAGCAGGTGGACAATTGCATTTTATATTCAGCTCTGCAAGTTACCAAGGCCCCTCCAGAACCACCAGTGAGCACTAACTCAGCCAGAGAGTGGAGAGTGGTTCACTGAAATAAATATTTTAGGGTTAAACTGCTGGAATCAGATCCGGTAGAACATGCCAGTTCTAATTTTCTTTTTTGTCAATCACTTGTATCAAGTATGCCCTCGCAGAAGAAGCTTTTTTTGAGTCATATGCATAAATATGAATGAGGATAGTGGAAATCAATGACCTCTTTTGCTGAATGGGAGAAGAGTTCTCAGGGTGTATGAGTCGAGAACAAGCAGGGCTGAATGTGAAGTATTTGCCATAACATTTCTGGATTGGTACAGTCTGCTGATGCTATCCCAAGCACTCTTTTTTTGATCCATATGAGAGGAACAGCCATTTGAGAACAGACTGAATCTGCACCAAAGATCTTATGCCCTGAAGTAGCTGAACCTGCCCCAGCATCTACAGCCAAAGCAGAGAACCTCTGTATTTCAAGGCACCACATCAGCACAAATCCTGGCTTTCCCAGGGTAGCCTGCCAGTGACTGGGGGTTCACAGCAGCTCTGCTAGGAATCCCAGTGCCCTGTGTTTCCATGAGCCCCTCCCTCTGCACCAGCAGAAGTTTGCAAACCAGGTTATCCTTCAATTCGTGCCTCATCCACACCAACCGCCTTCTGTGCGGGAAAGGTCATTTCACAGCTACTGCAACTGCACTCAGGCAGTCTCTGAATATTTTATCTTTAATAATAATTTTCACTAGAAATTCATCTTTCAAACGCTGTATTTGGTTGGCGAGTGAAGAGCAGCTTCACAGAGGAAAAATCAAGGCTCTCTGGAAATGCTTTCAAGGGAGCTGTGACAACACAGTGCAGAACGCTTTCCTCCATTAATGAGCAGCGACACACAAATTCCAAAACCTATTTCGCATCAAACCAACCATGTCCGAAGTGCACAGTGAAAACCACGGCCCATTTGCATTGCTGAATACAACACTGTGGAGCTGGTGAATGTTAGTAGCATCCTTCATTCTGCAATAGTACATCAGGAAATTAAAACACCTGAATCTCTTATACCTCTCAACTCTCACTGTTCTGAAGAAATACAAAAAAACTATTTAATCACTGGAGATGATGGTTGGTATACTGGCACATGTACGTAAATACAGCTGTGAGTTTGTAAGCAGAACAGCAGGAGACCCCGATCTCCCTGTTGTGCTTACACACAAGAGCAACAGAACACAAGTCAATGACTGCAGCATATTTACTGACAACATTCATCATTCAGAGGCTTAATTTCAATGTATTATTTTCTCCTCTGCATTCCTGATTTTCTCACCTCTGGGAGTGTGTAAGAAAATGCAGATCCCTGAGCAGACATTGTCTGCACTGAAAGTTGAGAGGTACACCACTTTACAGCACACATGGCGAATGCACTCGGCAAAACCAAACAAAACCCAAAGCAAAACAAAACCACCCCCACCCTTCACCAAACCCAAGCAACCCCGTGCTGTGTCACACGCATGCTGGGCACGGAAAGCAAGCTGTGACAAACAGAAGCCATGGCAGTGAGCCTGCGTCTCACTAACCTCTCTCACTGGCTTTCCAGGGGCATTTCTTCCTTTAGGAACAGAGGGAGGAAGTGGAATAAATATCAGAAAGAAAGGTAAAAAAACCACACATGAATATATATTTTATACTGTAAAAGACACTTCAATTTCCATTTAGAAATTTAACAATAAAAAAATGCATTTCTGCTTAAACAAAGACCGAAAGTGCACTGAAATCCACTGATGATTCTGAGCTGATTTATTCAACAACAGTTCTGTAACCTGTGGCTTGGTTTAACCTCTCAAGAACAAACTTGAGAAAACTACTAACACCAGTTTACACATCTGTCAGTTGAGAATAAGGACTGCAGACAAGATCTGAACTCACTTTCTGAGCATCCTAATTTGCATAATTTGAGTACTTCTAGCAATCAGTGTAAGTGGTAAAAACATTTTCCCCCAATGTCAAATGAATTTATCCAGACACTTCACCTTGTATTACAGCCTACACACATTGAGGTATGCATTGATATACATGCCTATATGTACATATATATTTCACACCTAGAGAAGTACATTGGAATGCAACACACTCACATTCAGGATAAATATATTTCAAAATATGTTTGCAATATGCTGACCTGCAAGCATGGTAAAGCTGAGGGGGCAGAGAAAGAAACAGAGACAAAAAGTTCAAGTAAAAAGGGAAAAAAGAGAAAGTATCTCATCATGTTCAAGTACTACCAAAATGGAGCCAATAATGGGTTTGGCTGAAGATGTTCCTAACAAGCCTTCACAGAAGCCATACTTTGATCATGCCGATTCTTCTGAAACCCTTCTCATAGAACATTTGTTTTTAAAAAAGGAAAGCCAGGTGTTAATCAACAGCAGAAACATGTCCCTGTCCTCCTTCCCACCACACAGCCAGTAAGATGCTCGCTGTCTCCAGAAGTGGTGTCCCACTGTCACACTACTGGCAGCTCTGCCGTGGCCAGGCTTGCAGTCCTAGTGAGAAAGTCGCTGCAGCAGATGCTGTTCAAGAAAGAGGATGATCTTTGCCCCAGAGCTGCTGTAAATGATGCAATTTTAAATGATGAGTGGGACATCGGGAAGAGAGACAGACACATGTGGGAGAACACACCAGTCAGCATAACAGTAACCTAATTGCTGTTGAGTTTTGCTCTATGGCAGCCCGCAGCAGAAGGGAAGAGAGGCAATAAACAGCTTTATGGGTATTTTACAAGTTGCAGAACAAGAGGCAACAGCAGAGCAAGGCTGAGCAGAGGCAGTACAGGAGAGGAGGAGAGGGCAGAGGAAGGAATGGCATCACTGACCAGCACGGGCCTGAGCCACAGCTCACCCGCAAACTCCAGGTGATGAAAAGGGCTGGGGCAGCCTCTGAAGGCCTGGACAGCAAAGGTTACCATTTACTGAACAGAGGAAGTTTTAGTCCCTTCCTGCCCCTCTCCCTCTCCCCAGCAGCACACTTCCTATTAAAAGTGATAAGAATGTGTTTGATAACAACACGCTCTGCTCGTGGGTTTTATTCGGCTCCGAAGCGAAACCTCGACTCTGGTGATGTCTGTACCACACATGCTGGTGCAGCACAGGGGTACCAGGGCTTGATGGCCAGGAGAGCTGTCACTTCAGGTCTAAGGGCTCCACCTCACAGGCCTGCCTAACCTTCTAGGACTTACATGCATGTCTACACAGCCTGAGACCCCCTCTGGCACTTTTATCAGGAGTCATAGATTCCCTAAAAAATGCCTTCCAAAAGGGGAGAAGAGAATATCTCACCAATATAAATCATGTAACAGAAAATCCTTGGAAACGAAGATACAAAACCTATTGCATACTATGGTCACTTTCTGAGGAAGAGTCCTAGGGTTTAGGTCAGCTTAAGGACTCCAGAAACCACAGCATAGTACAGCTTGGTTTGACGGAGTCCTGGGGCAGGAATGGGACCCAGCGGGAGCTTAGCTTGGGTCCACAGTTTAGCTTGGGTCAAGAACAGAAAAGGAATTGGCAACAAGCAAAATACTGGAGGTGTTAAGAAACGCCTTCCCGTCTGCGCGAGCACCTACAACTGCGGCTGCACAGTGTTTAATTTAAATCTACATGAGACAGACTGGATTCTGCTTGGAAATGAATGCATTTAAAGGTAACTGGGGTAGCTCAGCACCACACAAAGCAGCTGGTGAGGACAGTCTGTGGTGGGTAATCAGCCCTAGAATTTGTTAAATGCAGCAAAGATCCGCGCTACTACAGCAACGGCTAATTTCTTCTGGAGGCAGATTAAAAAGGGTTTAATGGATTTTACGTTATTTTCTTCTTTGCATATGAATGAATGCGTGTTTCTAAGTTTTAAGGCAAGGAGCATGGTTTGGCATAAATTGCAGAGGAAGAAGATTGCCTATATTGCCGCAGTTCTGATACGCAATCCGTGGGTGCCTAATTATCTATTATTCCTACTCAAATCAACATTTCCTGCCCTTACAAAACAGAAGAGTTTTTCTATTTTTTTTTTTTTTCGGAAGTCTACATGGCATTGTACCACAGGCAAAGGTACACAGCAAGTGACCTGAAAGGTACACAGGTAAGGCAAAGGTACACAGCAAGTGACCGCATCAAACCTGAAAGCAGAGGCACCACCAAAAATTTCATGCAGGAGTCTCTGCAGATCCAGGTCAAAACACGGAGCACAAAGCAACTACTGCACTGCCCCTCTCACTGAGCTCAGGAAAGGGACAGGCTGCACAAAAAAGAGATCTGGGTCTGCAAAGAGCCTTTTTTCTCAAAATGAAAAAAAAATTCCTTGAAGTTTTGTTAAATTCATTACCATATTCTCAGTTTACACCAGAACTGAGTATTATAAAACAGGGAAGAGCTAGTCCACCCCACCACTGCCCCATGTGCAGAGAAGCTCAGCCAGATCAGTTCTGTTGTGCCAAAGGGGAGCAGTGAGTGATCTCAGTCACCTGGTGGTGGGACACAGGACCACAGCACAGAGAAGGTGACACAATCCAGGAGAGGCCACGGTATCTCAGCTGGAAGAGTGTTTCCAGAATACTCCACAGTGCAGTAACTCCAAGGTACTCTTCCACTGACTCAGTAAAGTGTGAAAAGAGAGGTCTGCATCATAAGACATTGTGCTGTCAGAGTAAGAGAAACTGCATTATTTGCAATGCTCAAAGTTGCTAGTTCCACTTAGGACGTTAGTCCCATTCATGGCAGAGCCCGGCTGATGTGCAAGTGAGGAGAGAAAACGTGACTGATGTGTTTTAATGTGACCGAGACAAAAATAAAACTCCTAAAAAAGGGTGCTATTCTTAGTGTCATTCATTTACTGCTGTGGGGTCTTGTAATTTCACTGCACCACACCACAAAGGTGTTAAGGAATACCATGCGAAATTGTGAGGACCAGTCTCTGTCCAAATGTTCTCACATTATGTCACGGCCTCTTAGCTCTTTTAAGCCATCATGGTGTTATTTCTAACCAGTTTTGGCTCCCACTTCTTCATTATCTCCCAGCAGGGGCCCAGCACTGCGAATCTGTGAAGCTCTCTCACCAGCTTCAGTTAGTTCAAGAACTTCTGCCCCTAAATTCCTCTCTGAGCTTCATTCACAGAAAGCATTTGCCATGAAACCATAACTGCCCAACTCAGCCTGGTCTACCATGAGAGCCACCTGAAGTGGTGCAACTTGTTCGCCCTCAGTGCTGCAGGAGAGATGAATTTGGCTTTGAAAATACTGGCCTGCCAATCTTGCTTTCTAACTGTGAACCAGTTCCCTGGAGATTTAGTAGTTTGGGCACAAATACGGCGTGAAAATGTTTTCCTCTGTGGCCCATTATCGAGCAGGGTCAAATAAACCACTGAGGTGGCATTTAATGGTAGATTTCCACTAAATGTCAGACCTCTGG
Organism: Machaerirhynchus nigripectus; assembly: GCA_013397975.1. Taxonomy (NCBI): domain Eukaryota; kingdom Metazoa; phylum Chordata; class Aves; order Passeriformes; family Dicruridae; genus Machaerirhynchus; species Machaerirhynchus nigripectus. The sequence goes on from VZRQ01003727.1 coordinate 870,811, forward strand.
CTTTGACATCTGTTTTGAGTTAGCACAGCAGCTGTTTGAAGCAGCTGAAGCAGTTGTGAATTTGCTGGGAGCAGCAAAGTAAAAGAGGAGTGGATGGGAAACCTTTCAGATTAAAAGGAAAGAAAAATTCCTTAAGGACAGCAATCATCAGGTATTCAGCAGAATTTCTCTCTCCAGAAATGAAACAGCTTTCGGCACCAACAGCCAGCTGTGCAAGGAGCAGGAAAGTCCTGTTCTCCTTAGGAAATGCCAAGACTGCCAAAAGGTTAAACTGAAGAAACAAACAAATGAAAAACCCTATAAAAGGTATAAGATACCTAAGTTGTTGCATCTGAGGTCTGCTTGTGCAGGTCTATGACACCATCTGTTTTACACTTGCTTCTCAAAAATACATTCAAAATGATGCTATGAAGCCTTGATGCCCTTTTAAAAACAGCTCTGTGTAGCAAAAGCTTGGAAAATATAATAAGAAATCTATCTCCAGGTGAGTGACAATTACTACTACGTTTTACTGCTTTGTTTCAGAACTCCAAAATAAGAGCCACTACTCGCTTTAGTAAACTACTTCCCAACCTGAGCAAGTCTTACACTTCAGGTGCTTTTGACAGTATTTAGGCTAAATATGTCTGTGATGCTTGATTGCACATCTGTGCACCCAAGCACAGAAATTCAGTCCTTTTCTCTCTTCACTGCTTGTTCAGCTCTGAACTTTTCTCACAACCAAAGCCTTCAAAGTCCAGTTTGCTTTTGTCATATTGTCCTGAACTCCTCCGAGCTGTTGTTATTCCAATGTCAGTAGGACACCCAGAATTATGTCCCTGATTCAAAAGGCCTGGCACTCCCTATGCTGTGACATGCTGATGCTGGGCTTGAAATTTAATATGCTTATTTTTACAGGCCACAAAAAACCCATTATTTCATAAAATCACTGAGGTTGGAAAGGACTTTTAAGATCATTGAGTCAAACTGTTAACCCAGCACTGCCAAACCCCCCACCAAACCGTGTCAGCAGGTACCACATCTACATGTCTTTTAAATACCTCCATGGTTGTTGACTCAAACACTTCCCTGGGCAACCTGTTCCAATGCTTGACAACCCTTTTCCTGAAGAAATTTTCCCTAATATCCAATTTAAACCTCTCCTGGCACAACTTTAAGGCCATTTTGCCTTGTCCTACTGTTTGACACTTGGGAGAACAGACCAAACCTCACCTTGCTTCAACCTCCTTTCGGTACTTGTAGAGTGATAAGGTCTCCCCTGAGCCTCCTTTTCTCCAGGGTAAACAACCCCAGCTCCCTCAGCTCCTGTATCACAGTCTATTTCTGAATGGCAGACTGGGATGACTGCGTTTCTGGTATCTGACAATTTTTTAATTCTACTTAATCAAATCAGTATAAGAAAATGTATTGTTTATAGATCTGTGTTACTGCTTGTCTGGGTTTATTCTTGTGTTTCCCAAACACGTATTGGAGGTATGTATTCACACCTGTACCTTGAGATTCAATAAAACTTGTAATGGAAAGACACAAAATTTCACTTGTGCCACACCTGAGTCCTTACACTCTGCCCTCTTCTCAGGCTGCTTTCACTCTTCTGCAACGGCACTGTCATCTTCTATTATAGACTAGAAATCTGAGAGAGAGATTTGCACCTCTCAACAGCAAAAACGTTCCTGATTCAGTAGTGTGTTGAGACCAATCAACTCTGCTTCCTTTTCTTCTTCCTGCAGTCTTGAGAATTTTAAATCAGATCCCTGATGACTGTGGAATCTGACTGACCATAGCATCTTTCATGTCACACTGAAAGTCTACGTGAGGCTGTAGCACATCAGATGTTGGATGTAAGCTTTGTGTACACAGGTATCACTTGAATTTAACTGAATTTCTTAAACTGGGAATAGAAGAAAACTTCAGTAACAGAAGTTTACATGAGCTCTTGGTAGCCTCTATCAGCCAGTGAATGGAAATCCATTTGCACTGGCTGTAGGGCAAACTATTTCTTACAGAGAGCCTGACCATTCCTACACCTCAGCCAAAAGGAATTACACTAACCTGGCAGTCATGCAAATGTGTCTAAAGATATATGAAGAACAGAGAAACCTAACTGAGGTCCTAATCTCTTTAGCCAAAACCTGCTACAATTCCTGAAAAACTGAACAAGTTTCTCTCCCAGCTGGACTAATCTTTTTGTGTAGCCTGAGAGGGGAAGAGGCAGATTCTGGCTCGGCCTGACAAAGTGCCTTGGCCAAGACCTAAAAGGAAAAGTCCCGTGGGAAGCCTGGCTGTGCTGGGCTGTGCCTGTTCCTGGCTGCTGAACCAAGAGCTCCTCTCGTGGCTCGGCTGAGGGGCACTCCTGTCAAAGGCTGTGCCCCCTCCTCACTAACAGCCCTCCACCCAGCTAGAGAGTATTTTTGTTCTCCATGGCTGCTAGTCGGACAGGGAAGTATATAAGCTGCAATACCTCTTGTGGATGCTTGTGATCATCTACTACATTTTCAACACAGTTACTGAATGGAGAAACAAAATACAGGAACACATTCTTTCTCTCTAGATAAATGACCCCCCTTTGCATCACATTTTGCGAGAATGAAAATCTGAAGCTACAGCTTAATTTACAAAACTAAAATATTATCTGACCTTATCAATTTCACTTTTTTTCCCCACTAAAATTTATATTCTCTCAGTTTGTTTCACGAAGCTTTGTATTTTTCACTAATAAGATAAAAAGCCCTCTTCTATTCTCAGTGAGCAGAAGGTGAGGTCTAACAGACTGACCTCCACCTATTTATTCTAGACAGGAAATGAGCCACTCTATTTCAAATATCTAATTAAATTTTGTTTCATAAATTGCTCCTATTTCACTGAAAACTAAGCTTGTTTTTAAAAAGAAACACTGCCAGTGTCATCAGCTGTGAATACAAATTAGACATCACATTTGGTGATTTTTTTTCCACATGGGATACCTACCTATAGACATGTGACTATGCAAGTTCTATGTACAACATATTTACACAAATGAGATCACTGACAAGAAAGCACTGCCTGTTGTAACCTTGTGTACACAGCAGCTTTAAAAATAAGTCAATTTTTATCCACATAGCAATATTACAAAGGTTTTTCATCTGTTGTCTCTCATAGCAATTATATAGGCAAAATGAGGGCTGGACATAAAACTTTTTGACATAATGTAGAGATGGAGCTGAGTGCAGCTAACAATTAATTGTATTAGACTTTATTCAATGATTAATTTCTAAATGATTGCATCTTTGGATCTACAGCATGAGATCTTACACAGTTTATACTGACTGTCTTCCCACTGCTCACAGACGGTGTCTGGTGAGAGCTGAACTTGCTTTGAAATCAAAGGATGGAGGAAACCTGATTCCACTGAAAGTTTAGTACAATGGTTAATGCATTTATCTCCTAAAGAAGAGCCCCTGGGTGATGTCTGAAACCTGTGCAAGGGCCCTGCAGGGAGTCTATGCCCCCTGAAGTCCCCTTATCAGGCTGGCAATACCGGGACTTTCTCTTGCCAAGAGGTTCATGTCTGAGCCTCCTTTCACAGCAAAAGCCAATATCCCAAACTTCCCATCTCCTGCTAGGAATCTCAGCCATTTTTCTTGGCAGCAGAGTATTTTCTTCTGGGCTCAGAAAAGAACTTCTTAAATGAAAAAAGGTTGGACAAATAAATCCTGGTAATATAAATGCTTATTTTTAGCAAACAACAGGAATGATCCAAATGGAAACACTGAAAGAAATGCTGTGGCTGTATGAACAAGCAGCCTACGCTCCACAAACAAGCATCCCACTTGTTTTTCCTCCATGCCTCTGGACCTGAGGGCTACATGGTTCAGACCTTGACTTAGAACTTTAATATTATTTCAAACCACATTCTTGGAGAAAGATAAGGACAGAAGGAAAATGTGATAAGACATGTATTAAAAAACACATTATCAATGGGATCAACCAAAAAGAAGGAAAGCTGTGAAAAAAGGGAACATAGCAAAAAGGAAGCAAAGAGAATGCTTGGGGAAGAAAAAGTCTCACAAAGACATTGTTTCATCCACATATCTAGCAATGGCTACCTGTGGAGGTAGCTTAAGGTAAGGAGGAACAGGCTGCTTCTCCACTCTAAACAAGACAGGTTTCTCTACAGCTATTGTTAAAATGAAACAAAGAGCAGCAAAAAACCTGATACCAAAACAGAACCCCCTGAAAACATCAAGGAACAGAATGCACTTTTATCTTCTTCCCTCTCATTTGCCCCAGGCAGCAGCGCTCACCTCTGGAGCTGGGGAAGGAGTTGTTCAGCTGCTCCATCACTTCCTCCAAACCTGTGCTTGTGTCCTGGGGAGGGCTGAGCAGCTCATCCTCGCCTGCAAAGCAAATCCACACCACTGCATGAGAGCCTGTGCTAACAGTCTGTATTGCCCAAGTCCTCCTCAAAGCTAAGGCTCTTCACTCAGACACATTTTCTGCTTAGCGTACAATAAAAATTTCAAAGGTGAATTTTGTTGACTGTTATTGTTCTCTTTCTTTATAAGGATCTAAGGGAAATTAAACAATGAATTTGAGACAATTAACACTATTTTAATTTGTAAAAAGGGATTTAAGAAATAATCTACTCTGGTAAAAGAAGTAGGGTAAAATGTCTGCTAGGAACATCTAGTTCTATAAATGACACTCGTCGTTTCAGCTTCTCTTATTCTATTAATGGAAAAAGAAATTGCTGTTGTGAGTGCTGCTGTTGAGCAGCTTTCTAATAGTGATGGGTTCATGTTGGCACTGCCTTGCCTAGCTGTGCAAATCAGTAGAAACCCAGATTCTCATCTGCATCAGTATTAATATTTCTGACAGTTTAATTGCATTAGATTGGCACTCCAAGAACACTCAATTGTACTGTAAAAGGGTTTAGCAGCAGTTTAATAAAGCGAAATACATTTCTCCCACTGAATAATTTCTATAACCTGATTATAGGGCAGCAGCTTAATGGGAAATTCAATACATTTTATTTTTACTGGATTTTTTTTTGCTCATGGTTTCATATAACTGAAATCCATATGTTGTTTTTAATGCAGATCCTAGCCTCCAATATAAATAAAGCATCTGGACAAAAATACACCTAAACGATATACCTTGCGTGAGATTCTCCTTTTTTACTACATGTCTTTTATCTGTATTAAAACACAAAAGCAGTTTTGCCTGCTGTAATAACTGTTACGTACTTATTTTGAAAATGACTTAATGACCCTTTATTGTAACATGTCTTGTCCTACTCGAGTAGGAAACTGTCTGATTTTCTGTTAACATTTACATTCTTTAAACGTTGAGGTGATCCATGCTAGTGAAAAACCTAGAAAAAGGGATATTAAAGGAGCATTTCAGGGTTGCCTGTATTTAAGCCAGGAGTCTAACAAGAGTTATTTCTGACCAAGAGCGATTTCTCCCACTCCAGCACAAGCAGTGGGATAGAGTGTCTGCAAGAAGCACTTAATTCATATAAATGATGGCCTTTGTATCAGCTTCTTTTATTCCATTAATGGTCTAAAAAGAGCTGCTGAGGCTGCTTGCAGTTTGTGCAGCTTTGGATGCTGGGTTCACACAAATCAACCCACACCATGAGTTACTTTCCATCAGGCGTTGCACTGACAGAGGTCTCTTAGCAAAGCAATGTCCTTGCAGCCTTTGCTGGATGTCAAGGTGAAAACTCACAGCAAGATCTCCCTGCTTCTACCCAATCTGAGGATTTCATCAGCCTGAAGAAAACCTCCTGGCCCTAAAGATCAGAATAAAAGGGCAGCGGTTCTGCTGTCCTGGTCAAGAACTGAAGACAGGTAATGATTTCCAAAAGTCCTTGTAAGTGCTGATAGAAGCCGAACTGTGTCGACCCTCAAAAATGTTGTATTTTTTATTTAAAATGCATTATTTTTATTTTTTTCCTCATTTGGATGATTTTTTCTGAGCATTTTCTTGTGAATGACAAAATGAGACCTCAGCCAAGCAACTTGACAGAAGTTAAGATACCTTCAGACCTCAGTCTCCTCTCTTTATCCAGAAGAGCCTTCCCCATTTGTCCTTCTACGAAAGCTTTGGAGAGCTGAGCGAGTCTCAAATATTCTGGTGGTACCTGAACAAATTAAAGTTCACCACCAGCCTCTTGCCTCACACACCTCAGAGAACCTCTTCTCCTGCTACACTGCTGGGGGAGAAAGGCCAAAGATAGGGACTTTCCCATTGGGACTCTATGAGGAGAAAAGCAGAACCTTTCCCCTTGCCCAGGTGTACTTGAGGTTAACAAAGAATAAGTTTTCCTATTTGTAAATGAGGGTTTGAGTGGGGCACTGCTTTTATTAAAACACTGCTGGTTGGAACACCTTTCACAGCATCTCGCCTCGGGAAAGCAGAGAGACAGAAGTGCAGCGGGTCTACACTCAAAGGAAAAAACAACTAAGGTCTAATTTCAAAGAGAAAAACATATAAAAGCTACCACTACACTACCTCATTGCCTGAGACACCTAGAGATCCTCAGTATTTTCTCAAAAATTATGGCTCCCTCATTCCTGGGCACACGGTTGCTGCATGGGAGTATTTTTTACACCACCACTCTGTTTCCCCTCACAATTCAGGAGTATTTTAAGCTGTGCTTCAGAAAACTCTCAGCCTAGCAAGCAAAGCTTTCTGGTGTGAAAGGAGACTTGACAAACTGAATTAGTTGCGGTTTGTTAGCTTGGTTAGTAACTCTTTTTATAAGCTCCACTCCCTGCTGCCAACAGCGTGGCTGTGCTGAGTCTCAGTACGATCCTACTGGTAACAACTCAACATCTCACTGTCATCCCAAATACTGGCTCAATCGAACCAATCAAATAAAATCAAGTCATGTCTAAATATTTGCTTTAAATAGTTCTAGCAGTTTATACGACTCTATCATGGTAATCAATTAATTCCAAAAAAGTCTCACAAAGTAAATGGGATTAATTTTGAGTCAAGTGAAAAGAAGTATATTATTGTATTTTGTCCCGCTAAAGGATGAAATATGAAACTACAAGACTTCTAATAAGATGGCTGGGAAACATTGTCTTCCTATGTTTTCTTGTGTATTCTCATTAATGTATTTTACATGATGAAATCTGTGAAATTTCTCCAGAAAGCTGATGCAAATTACACCATTAATACATTTTACCAACTCTGTGTAAGGTATACATAACAAAATATTTCCCCACTGGTAGTATGATTAAGGAAAGGCCCATTTTTACTTTTTCCATAAATTCCTGTTACCTGTGATTGTACCCTCACTCCCACAATTTCAACTTAAGCATTCCTAAAGGTACAATTTATTTCACATTTTTTACTGCAGGGCATACAGAACTCACCTTGTCATAGGCTGACATTATTGCTTACACTTGGAATGGAAGAAAAAGCCCCCCCAAAAACTGCATTTCCCACAACAGCAGTTCAGACACAGCAGAATGTCCCCTCCAAATAAATTTTTCACTGTCATTGACACTTTCACTAACAGCAGTGAGAAGAAAAGCTCTCACTTAAGCCTCTCACTAACATACGTAAAGTAAATTTCTCTGTATGAAGCTGAATATTATCATCAGACTTGAAACATCATCTTCTTGAAGTAATATAAGTGCATTTGCTTAAAGATGTTGAAAAGACTGATTGCTTTTTTACTGGCAGAAAATCCTTGCCACTTGGTAATAAATACTTACTAATTATGTAACAGACAGGAAATTAGGAAAGTGCCACAGGGCAGTTACTAAAAGCACCAAAATAGTAATTCCAGCCTCCAGCTACAGAATATTACTACTTAACCTTACTCCACAACTCTTATGATGTTCATTATCACATCTGATGTGATACTTAGAAAAGCCACTAGATGAGCACTGCCTGTGAGTGACAGCTCCATCCCACTGATTGAGCCACAACATATTAAAAATAAGATCACATCATTTAACATGGGGATGACTAATAATACATTTAGTCTCTTAGCCATAATTAATATTATGTACATTTAAATCAGTCATGTCATGCTTAATAACTGAAAGTCAGTCTGAATAGAATAGTTAGCTTTTCAGCAGCATTTGTTTTCAGAAGTCAAGCCCTGTCTGAGCTTTGTGTTTTATATCAAAATATCCAAGCTACTGGGTGCATCATGATCAAAAGCAAAGCCTGAATCATAATGATGATCCAAAGTGTAAACAGCCAGATGACATCGAAGACCACTGCAAATGTCTATTTCATTTCGTTTGAACTAAACAGAAAAGTGCTTTCTGTCCTTAAGGATTTTCTTCTGGAAAATGGGACATAATTATTTTTTGTGACAACCTGAGTTTCTTTATCTTACCCATGGTTTCTGAAGTCTGGCTGCCAACTACACGAAGAAGCATTGGCTGACTGCTGCCTGACCTCTGCAAAGAGGTAGAAGGAGATGACAGTGTTGTACCATTCACCTTGGCATCCGCCTGTGGCTGAAATAAAAGAAAAAAGTAAGGCATTGCTGTTAACAGCTCACTACTTTATACCTCTTTAATTTTTTTTTATTCCATGAATACACAAAATTTTCAGTCTGTTTTTAAGTAAATTCATCCATGCAACCAATGCATTTTAATTCTGAATAAAACAAGGAAGAAGCCTAACAAGAACACTGAAACCCGATTCCACATTCTCACCTGCAGCCTGTAAAACGATTTTGTACTTTTCCCTGACTCGCCTCTACAGATACGATTTCTTGGTATGTTCTTGTTATTGATAACGCTTCACACCCTGTGTGGAAAATGACTCTGCAGAGACCTAGAAGAAATGCCTGAGGACTCACCTGCTCCAGCAGCTGCCTCAGCCTGTGCAGCTGCGATTCCAGCTGTTTGTTGTGATCCTCCAGGATCTGCATCCTGGCTTCCAGGCGGCCCTTGTGCTGGCGAAGCAGCTTGGCTTCTGCAATGAGCTCAGCATCCCGGGGGCTCTGCGGAGAAACCGGCATCATCTCCGGTGGGGACGGCAGTGGAGACAGACCTTTGTGGTCGTGCTGCTGCTTCAAGCGGTCGTACTCTGCCTGCAGGTTCCTGTTGGGAAGTGACAAGGGGGCAAAGGCTTTATGGTCACTGCAGGGGGCAGTGACAAGGTACCTCCTCTTGTGTGGTGTGTGTGTCTCACTTTCCAGGGCTCACCTGCACCACCTGACTCTCCTTCTCCTGAATCCACGTACCTGTGGGCTTACTCCTTGTGGATCTGCACGGATCTGGTATTAGAGGGATCTGTGGTTCAAAGTTGCCTAAAGGCTCCTGGCATCACCAGAACTCGCAGGTGATTCCCTCCCAGGGCAGCCAACACAGGAGGCTTCAGACACCCTCCCGAAGACGTGGGTATGGTCTGTCCTGGGCTCAGGCCTCCCTCAGCTTCTTGCCCTTTATCCTTCCCAGCAGTGGGACTGCCAGTTCCCTTCCACACATGGCTACACCTGAGGAGTCATCAGTGCTAACGGGGGACTCAGAGTGATCAAAGCACCTCACAAACACTAAACCAAAGAGGGTGCCACCTGGCTGGCCTATCTGTTTTACAGATGAGAAACCTCAGAGAGGCAGCCACACCGAACGTCAGAGCAAAACACAGAACTTGGCTGTCAGTCAGGTCATATCAGCCTCCTCTCTTCGGATCTGCATTTCCAGCCTAGGGCTAAAATTATGAACTCAAGATGAGAAGAAGACAAATTAGTGACCCAGTGTGTTAAACTGAACTGCACTTACTTTTGGGGCTATAATTTCCATCTTCTTTGTCCTGCCTAGAGTGCTGCTGTCTACTGTAACTTTATGGCACTGCTAAGCTTGTTCTTTTATTCCATAAAACTCCCATTTTATTTCAGTAAAACACTCCATAGATTAATATGATGTATAGTGCTCCACATAAAAAAAAAATCTACCAAGCAGGGAAAGCACAGAAGGTAAGGAACTGAAACCTTGTTAGAGACAACAGCCCAAAACCACAAAGATAGTAACTTGTAGCAGAAACTTCATAGGCAAGGGAGGCCTAACAAACTGCACTGGGATTTTGTTGCTATGATGTTCCTTTACAGTTTCCCAGAGGGGGAAAAATGGCTCGATGCCCTGGTAACTGCTTACTCATCACAAGCAGTGACCCAGATTTTACTTTTTCCAACTTGCTCTTCTGTGAGGCTGTGAGAACAGACACCTTTTGCCCGTTCTGCCTGCAAACCACAACACACTCTGACAGTTTGGTCTGAAACCTTAACAGCACCTCAGAAACCTCCCAAAAAACACACTTCTGAAAGAAGATTATTGTGACCAGAACAAGAACTAAAGCAGGATGCATCATTTCACAGGGATGAGAAAGCAATGCCAAGGACTAAGACAAGCTACAGACTGTTCTTCAGAGGTCCCTGTGCTCCCCAGCAGCTGCATGATGGACACGTCCTAACCTGGGACCGTGGCAGCCCCCACAACACAATCCCTAAGGGATGTCTGACCTACATGATCCCTCCTCTGCAGAAGTTTTAAATTATTAAAAAAAAAGGACTAATCATTCTTAACTTCAGGCTGTTCCAAAATTCAAGATTTCTTTCTCTAAAACCCACACAAAGTGGGACAACTGTAGAGAGGTTTTTTTTTCAAATGAAGTTTTTTGTTTTAATGAAATAAAGAGTTTCAAGTTCATGAAAATTATCTGGAAAAAAATGAAGAGGTATCTGTACTGGGCATAGATATAGTCATATAAGTAATGCCTTCCACCTGACTTTATGTCTTCTCATACTTCTATCTGAACAAACTGGTGAATAATTAATAAAAACACAAAAGGGAATAGGAATGAACATGACTACAGTATTACACACAGTGTTATTGCTGACTAAAGTTTATACAGGAATGATCATTAAGCTTGCTTTTCACGAAGCCCATAGCTAGTGGCCATCACTACCCCATGAGGAATTTCCCAGATGTACAATACAGGCAATACTCTACAAACAGCACACTCAAAAGTTTGAAGTGCTGTAAAGCAAGATAAAACATCACCCTAAGGGAAACTAAATAAATGCACTTGGTCGTACTTACAACATAATCAGATACCTTGCTACAAAGAATATTGCCTGTATCAATATAGAGAAGTCCTTCCAGTAACTGTGGTATTGAAATACAAGTAAGGACCAGGGAGTAATTCAGATAAAAATCCTTTCATGTATGATAAAAAATAATTTAAAAATCTTTCTGAAAGTCAACAGAAAAAAAAATCCTGTAAAAGATATTGCATATTTTCCAACCAGAGGTATGTCTGGATTTGGGAGTTCTCTAATTAAATACTGTAATATTGTTGGAACAAAGGAATGTAATTTTGAAAGATGCATGTGGGTTTGCCCAGTGCGCCTGCATTACTGAGTTTTCCAGCTGCACCTTTTCAGTCCAGCTACACAGTCCTTAGTCCAGAGAACTGAGATTCATGATAGCTTCAGAGCCATCAGCGTGATGTGGAGTGCACAGTCAGTAATACCATAACTGGGATCTAAACATACAGCAATGAAGAGGTGTAGGAATATAATGGAAAAAAGCCAAAAATTATAAAAAAAGGAAAAAATTTTAAACCTGCTGTAAGAATATCCTAAGAGAGAACAAATGGCTCTTATTCCTCCCTCTGGAACAGTTTTAAGCTGTGTGGTGAAAAGGACTGCTGCTGTGAGTGAGGCACCCAAGGCACTGCCCACAGCCCTCAGGGTCCTGAGGAGAGGCACTGACACTTTCAGCATAAAATGGGACATAAGAAAAAAGGGGAGATCAAACCATGCTCCCCTCTAAATGAATGCAAGCATAGGCAGTACATGGAAACCTCAGCTCCCTCCACCACAGCTCAGGCTCGGTGACTTTGACATCTGGCTGTCACAAACAAACAAACAGTGCTGCTGCGTCGACTCATCACTGGGAAAATGAACCCTTTTTCAGCAAGAGAATATTAAAAAAAACCCCATATATTCCATTTACAATGCTTGCAACTCTTTGAGGCATTAGTGAAGAAAAGTAACATAGGAAGCATGCAGTGTAACCTTGATTTATGCAGCTGTAAAGAGCTGAGTAGTAAAGAGTGCATGAATTATTAATCATATCTATCACTGGCAGCATTAATTGCCCGGTGACAGAAATCCTAGTGGACTCTGTTTGCTGAGTAGTCCTCTCAAAGGCAATTGAGAATTTGTGAATTCATGTTATTTCTCATCTCCCTACAGAGAATCAGTGGTCTGAAGAAACAGACAAAGCTGGTAACTGAACCACCTACCCCTGTCCCTCGCTAGAGTGACAGTGTTTACTCACGAAGCTTCACACTCAGAAGATCTAGTTCCCCTTCTTCAATGCCAAAACAAATATCAAAAGCAGCCACAGCATGTTTAGAAATGCATCACTTTCTTGCTGTTGGCAACTATACAGAAAGAACTTATGTGAGGAGGCCATTCATCAGTCTTCAGATTGGAAGGAACACCACAGCTACACTGAAAACAGGGCAGCTTTGAGATTCAGGGTGCTTTCTCTGGTGGCACACAGCCCACTGCACTCCCATTGCAAGTCAGGAAAGGCAAAAGAATGGCAAATAGCTCCGGCTGGAGGTCTCATTTACTTAGCTCTTGTTAGAGGACAGCTTGGAGCTGCGAGGAAGAAGATAGAACATGTGAGAAGTCTTCATCTTATGTCAGAGACCTTGATTCAATTAAAATATTAGGAAACATCCACTTTCCTGACTCATTAAAATACCAGGAAAGTACTTTAATCCTTTGCAAAAAGTTTTGACTCTGTCACTGCAGACCCACATGCTTTCTATTTAATGCCACTACAGTATATCCCAGTCAGTACCACCTATCCTACTGTATAACCTATGTAATGTACTGCTTTAGATAGATAACAAGAACTTAACTTGTCTCCCTCTGAAATACATTCACTCTTGAAGAAAAAGTTTTTGAGAGGGTTTTATAATTGGATTTTTTTTAATATTGCAATACGGTAATAATGCCTTCCATAGCAAGATGGCTTTTTGTCTATTGAACACAGAAATGGTCTTATCACCATATTCTGTGTGATGCAAAACTCAGCATAAGCCTGTAGACCAAAAACTCAAATAAAACATTTTCAGCCATTGAAAATATTCTCTAAAATGATCACATTTTAACAAATATAAATTATTTAACAGTCAAATCTTAGCCATACATTATTTAAGGAAGTCATACTTACAAGCTACAGAAGCACCAAGGTCTTAAAATGCTAGCAGATAAATAATGAATATCTAACAAGAGGTCCTTGGAACTGACAAAACACCAGTCAGAACCATGTCACAGCTAGGTTAGTTTGTAAGTTAGAGAATTTCAGAAGAATTCGAAATAGGCAACAGAGCTTTCTAAACTGTCCAAAAGCAAAACCTCAGAATTACAATTTCAAAGAGTCTTTTTCATTTAAGTAACAAGTCAAGATGGAAATATTTGGAGGCCAGAAAGTGCAGCTGAAACCCAAATGGAGGTCAGAATTCAATAAATAGCTCAAAAGAGACAAAGCAAAAGAGAAGAGGGCTTTTTTGAAAAGCAGGAAACTGTGGAGAGCGGAAGAAAAAGAGAAGGGACAATGATGCACTCCCAGTATCACAGCACTGCTTCTTGTTGGTACTTGTGGCTGCTCTCCCAGGAGCTGCTGAGAAGTGACTGCATGCTCTGACTCCTACTGTAAAAGTGTACAAGATGCAGCAGAGAGAGATAAACCTGAGTTATCAGAAGTTATCACAAGTGTATGCAACAGGAGTTATGTCAGCACAGGCAGGAAAGGACAACTCATGTGCACCACATCCAGCTCAGCAGCAAGGAGATGAGCCCCAGGAACAAAGGAATGTCTTCATCCTGAGGCAGTAACAGAGGCTTACATGGAGGGCGTTTTAGGATCTGCATGGGAAGGAAGATGTGTTCACCCACTGGAACCAGGTTCACACAAGGAAATAGGTGTCAGGTTGCTGATTACCTTTGGCAACAGCCAAACAAGGTTTGCACAAACTCAATGGAGGAGAACGACTAGGAAATAGAAATCTAAAGGGACAAGACTGTTCATAGAAGTAGCTGAGTTCTATGAATGGCTCCTGGCTGACCCTGTCTGAATAGCTTATTTTTCTAAACAGGAATCAGTGTTTCATCCATAAAATCACAGTTACGTGGCTGTGACAAGCAACCAGGACAACAAGAACTTGCTTACTTTTCAGCAGCTACCTTACATTTTACATACAACTTATTTATAACACTTTGCAGAGACAAAAGTCATGATTTTGTCACAATCAATGAAACTCAAGCAGTGTGACCTCCATGCTGTGAGACAGAGACCGAGCTCTCTGTCCCTGCTGTGTTGAGCACCCACAAAAGGCAAGGCTGCCTGTGGTGGCACCCCATCCATAACTGTGCCTCCAGTAGTACAAATGAGAAAAACAAGCTTACAGACTACAGCTCTAATTTAATCCAGCACTGGCAAACTTCAAACCAGGTATTTTTAAGGTGTAATTCCTGCCAGAGATCTTTTACCATCCCTCATCAGTAATTGCTAAATTAAATAAAGTCCAAGCAGAAATTTGTGGCATAAACTCTCATAGGGATTTTTAGCTTATTTAGATATCTAGCTCCATGTTATACTAGTTTTCATATGCTACCTTTCTAATTTAAAACTAGTCTGCTTTAAAAGTCACCCTCCTTTCTGCTAGGCAGCTTATTTTGTATACAGAGAGAAAACCATTACGATTTTTTCCCTCTCCCATGATTCACTACATAATGCTGTTTAAAAAAGTAACACCCATCTCCTGAAAACTAAGATATCTTATCACCTGTAGTGTACTAGCTCCTAGACATTTCTTAGCTACAGTCCTGAACATGCAAAGTATGATGTCTTATTTCGAAATACTGACTTTTCTCCACTTTAGAAAGCACTTGGGCTTTATGCATTACATAGTAGGGAGTTTGTGGTTTGTTTCAAACAAAATCTCCCTGCTGTTCAGTGAGCAAGAACTTTGTTTGCTACAACTTTCTGAGTGAAACATTTTCCTCATTCTTGATGCCTACAATCTTCTCCATTCTCCCAAATCCTCCTCATAAAATGTCTGTGATGGAGCCACTGTAATTTATTAGCACCATCCAAAGAAGACTTATACATGGAGAGAAGATCTATGACACTGCCAGCTCTTGCATTATTTCCTTGACAAGCCTAAGGTAAATGATTAGTGCATTAAACCCTCAGTGTAAGCAGAAGTACCTAGCTCTTACAGAAGCAAGAAAAAAAGAGCATGAAAATGCCAATAGACTGTACCATAAAAGCTGAAGATAGCAGAAGACAAACAAACCCATGTATTTTTGGTAGAACTAAATGATTTATATCTTACAGTCTGGTAGTTCACAGTTGCAATTACAAATCTCCCAGGGTCAAGATCTCCTGGTTTTTGTGCTGATGGCCCAAGATTCCAGAGTACTGTGTAAAGAGGTCTGCAGTGTTGGGATGCCGCAAGTATGTAGTTGGGTTTTTTTTTATGGTGATTAATGAAAATAACTTCAATTAAACTTGAAATTAGAAGTGGTAAATGATACTTTGTATTGAAAGACTAAAGAAAGGGCAACAAGCAACACCAAACAAAGAAAAGACGACCCAGTTTTTACGCACTATGAAATTACTTACTTGTCAGAGGAAAATGCAGCTTTATAACTCATTTTATCCCTAAAAATGCTGAATTCCAAACTGAATTCCATCTAACTGTACAGTGTAATTATTTTGCAGACTTTTTACTTCAAATTCAGCAGCTGGTGGTATAACCCACCTGTTTTCCTCCTCCAGGTCTGCGAGGATTCTCTCCAGCTCCCCTCTTTCCTCACTCTCCAGAGAAATCAGGATCTGGGCAGGGCTTCGGGGCTGGCTCAGGGGGGACTCCTGGTTCAGACTTTGGCAGTAGTGCTGGATTAACAAGTGTTCATCATCGCTGGAAAACACAGGAGGAGAAAACAGGCTGTTCCCTTCCTTCTTTTTAACTTCACAGTGAATATGAGGAGATGATTCACTCCCAGTCTCTCATTTCTTACAAAGAGATTTGCTGAACTCTTTGTAACCAACAGCAGAGAAATGCACCTTAAAGCAAAATCTGCTGACCTGTTTCACTGAGCCTCTGGTAATTTTCCTTCTCTGCAGAGACCACCTCCCTCCTTCTCTGCGTCTCAGATACCTAAAGCCAAGTTTGCAACCGCTGACAACCTTGTCTCTCCTCTTCTGACAAACTTCAATTAGGAATTTGCTTGCAAGAAAAGAGCAATCTGCTGCTGCCTGATCTGCATTGTGGAAGGGTCATTCAAGGAAGGGCAATGCATTTATTTTTGTAGCTACAAACTCTCCTTATGTAATAAGTGTGTGCTTTATTTATCTTTTTTTCTTTCTATAAAATTCTAAATTAGGCAAACCAAGAGAAACCCCTAACTAATATGATGAAAGTATGTTATTTTCCACTCAGATGTTTGCTTTTTTAAAATTTAAAAGTGATGTACACTGTCAGAATACAAATATATTCTGTTTAATACATATGATCTCTTTCTTTATTTCTATTGCCCCTGAAGCTGTCTGGCATCTGAAACAGAAATATCTCTGGAAGAGAAAAGGAAATACAATTCTGAAGACCTTGATCACCTCCCAGAACTACCTGGATTAAATATGGTTTAGGTGCTAAGGAGATGCATCCAAGCCCTAAGCAATGCAACTTACACCAGCAGTCACTGAGAAACCATGAAAGGTTTCCCTTGACACCATAAGACAGGGTCAATAAAAATGACACTAATATTGGAGATCTCATATAACAAAATAGTTCAGTCTAGTTAGTCTAGGTTTTTTTCCTGTTATGTTTCTAAACCAGAATTTAACAGGCATTTTGAACAGCTGCTATTGTTCAAAAATTGTAATTTTCCTTTTTTTCATTTTGTTCCTGAAAATGTTAATGATGCAATTTTATGACTGCAGGAGTGCCAAAGCAATGTAGAGCACATTAACATTAGTTCATAAAAGAGAAGTATTAATTTTTCACAAAAGGGAATTTATACTTTTCACGAAGCACTTCAACTGTTATTTCCTTCAAACCACTGCTTTGCATTTATAAATATTCTTATGGATCTTAAGTGACTTAACAGTGAACAAGTGACATAACTATTGCAGTGTAATGTCACTTTACAAGCATACATTTTTTGTGTGATTTTCAGCCTGCACAGATATTTTATACATCAGTGCAGTGACACTCCATATTGAAATGTTTTGTGATAGATATACATATATATAAAAATATA